>JZKD02S2324601.1:58241-69198 GCA_000966675.3 Picea glauca | reverse complement strand
ATGTTCAGTATCACTTTGTGAGAGACATGGTTGAGGAAAAGAAGGTGTTGCTGGAAAAGGTTGACACTTTGAAGAATGTTGCAGATTCATTGACAAATTCTGTGAGCATAGAAAATTTCTCTTGGTGTAGAGCAACAATGGGCATTGATGCCCTGGATTGTTGACTATATATTCCCCTGGACCCCTGGATGCAAAGAAAACAACAAGTGGGAGAATGTTGGGTATGTGTTATATTCTTTGCATATGTGTGTGTGTGGGTGCGTCAGATACGACAACTGCATCTGACGATCCCTTCACCTAGATCTCTTCCGTGTGCGTCGGGCGCTTTCCTAGGGGGGTCCCAGGGGGGGGCAGGTATGCCCCCCCTGGTTACACGCAGTGTTCGGGGCAACGCCCTGAAATTTTTTTTTTGGGCAGTTTTTTGCTATTTTAGCAGATTTTGCTATTTTTTGTTGATTTGTAAATTAATCCCGGATTAAGGGATTAGGGTTTTGGTATCTACAGAATACCTAAAAATATTGTATATATTGTATGGTGAATGGTGAAATTCGATATATAATGAAAATAAGAAAGGTTTTCCCGGTTGAGGGTTTTCGGTAAAAATCTCTGTGTACTCTGTGTATGAGCCATTGATTAATTTTTGTATTGCTTAAGAATCTATATGCATTACTTTACTTTGCAGGTTTAAAACTTACAGGCTGACCCTAAGCCAAAACAACATCATGAAGTTCTCTTCCTGTCAGAAACACTTCCAGCCCAATCTAAATTGGTATAACCAATCAATCTGAAGTCTTGATCTCCATTATAGTAGAGACCAAATTCCAACGTACCCTTAAGGTATATCATCACATGTTTTACAACAATAAGGTGAACACGTCTGGGCTCTACCAGATACTAACTCAAGGTGTTCACAACAAAACATATATATGGCCTGGTATTCATCAGATACATCAACGATCCAATCATTTGTTTGTACAATGTAGCATCAACCAATTCTGACGAAATATCAACTAGGAGCTTCAACTTTGTTTCCATGGGCGTATTAATGGATTTACACTCCAACATATCAAACCTCTTCAGTATTTCAACTGCATACTTCCCTTGGTTAAGGAAGATCTTCTATGGGCTCTGCCAAACCTCAAGGCCTAAGAAATAGTGCATTGGGCCTAGGTCTTTCATCTCAAATTCTGCAACGAGATTCTTTTTACAATTAGTGATGAGATTTTCTTCTCCGGTCAATAATAAGTCATCCACATACAACAACAATATAACTGGCTCATCATGCATAACCTTGAAGTAAAGGTTAGAGTCAATTTTACTCTTGGTAAATCCCAAGCTCGTCAGGAAACTGTCAATTCTTCCATACCAAGCTCTAGGAGCTTGCTTCAATTCGTACAGAGCCTTCTTTAACCTACAGACATGAGTCTTTTTGTCTTCAACTTCAAACCCTTGGGGTTGTTCTATATACACTTCTTCTTCAATGACACCATTCACAAAGGTTGTTTTCACATCCATATGGTGTAACTTCCACTTCATCTTAGCTGCAAGGGCTATGATGGTTCTGATAGAAGTGTATATGGCTACAGGAGAAAACGTCTCTTCATATTCAATGCCTTCCTTTTGAGAAAATCCACTAGCTACAAACCTTGCTTTATGTTTTCAATACCTTGTATAACCATTTAGAAGATACCACATCTTTGCTCTTCGGTCTGGGAACTATTTCCCATACATCATTCTTTAGAATGGATTGATATTCTTTTGTCTTGGCATATGCCCATTGTTTCTTTTGAATGGCTTCTTCAAAGCAAGTAGGTTCCTTCTCTATGAGATCACACATCAAAGCCATATAACTAGAGAATGACTTAGGTTTCTTGACTTGTCTCATGGTTCCTTTTGGGGCACCATACTTCTCCCCATCTTGAATAAGTTCCCTCGCAAAAGTTGGTTTTCTCTTGTGAGAGATCGTCATCTAGGGAGGTTCTTGAGATTCTATCATATCATGATCTTCTTGAATCTCATCATCAGGGGAAACTGTGACTTCCCTCATTGGTTTTGTAAATCTGGTAGCTACAGGCTCTTCTTCATATACTTCCTCAAGCTGGCATCTCCTTGATTTCTCGAATGTTGCATCTTCATCAAAGGTTACATCTCTACTGATCTCAATATGATGGTAACCTGGTATTTAAATTCTGAAGGAATTTGAGACCTCACAGTATCCAACAAATATCCCCTTCTTTCCTGAAGGGTCCAGCTTGGTTCTCTTCTCTTTTGGAATTTGTACAAACACCGGACAACCAAATATTTTGAGATGGCTTACTTCTGGCTTCTTTCCGGAGAACATTTCTTCGAGGGTTTTGAACCAAAGTGCACTATGGGATAATCTGTTTTGTACATACATCATTGTTATTGTTGCTTCTACCCATAAGTGCATTGGAAGATCTTGATCATGGATCATAGTCTTCACTGCTTCCATTATAGTTATGTTCTTTCTTTCTGCTACACCATTTTGTTGAGGATTGTAGGGAGTGGTGAGCCCCCTCTTAATCATGACATCTCTATAAAATTTTACAAACTCTTTTGAGGTGTATTCTCCTCCATTATCTGACCTGAGTATCTTGATTTTTCTTTCAGAGAGATTCTCTATCAAGGCTTAGAATTCCTTGAATTTCCAAAACACTTCATCTTTTGATTTCAAGAAGTAAACCCAAGTCTTGCGAGAATAGTCATCAATAAATGACACATAGTGTACATACGCACTAAGAGAGGTGGATGACATTGGGACACATACATCTGAGTGGATGAGATCCAAGACTCCGTTTGCTTTACTATCGCTCTTCAGGAAAAGATTCTTTATGTTATTTCCTTGTGCACATCCCTTGCACACACCTTCATGGTCAACCTTGAAATCTGGTAGACCTATAACTGCTTTTCTCACATATGGTAAGGCCTTGTAGTTGATGTGAGCTAGTATTTTATGCCAAAGTTCACACAAACTCTCAGAGGAGTGAATCAAGGGTGCATTTGCGTGACCTTTTAATTTGCACAGGCCACCTTCTTATGTTCCAATAACAATTGCATCTTCTATGGTTTTTCCTTTAGGCCACAGAAGAACTTCTCTATCTATGAATGAAACCCTGCAACCTTTCTTATCTAAAGTTGAGATAGAAAGTAAATTCTTCGTCAAACCTGGTACATATAGTACTTCCTTCATCTTCATTGGGGTCCCTGAATCAAGTTTGTAATTGGACTCTCCCACTCCTTTGATAGGATATTGGTAATCATCTCCAAGTGTAACTTTATGGGGAAAGTTATTTTTTGTAAGGCTAGAGAGAATGTCTCTCCGAACTGTCATGTGCTTGGAAGCACCACTATCTATGAGCCAAGTATCCTCACCATGTGACACTGATCCTAAGAGGGCAGAGATTAAGACATAGTCTTCAATCTTTTCTTTAATCATCTTTGTGGGTGGCTCTTCATCTTCAACTACGTGGGAATGGTGTCTTTTGTTTCTCTTCTTATATTCTTCTCTTATAGATGGAAAATTCTTAGCAATATGTCCCATCTTATCACAATGGTAACATTGATACGATGAGAAATCCTTTTCTCTTCTTTGACCTTTCTGAAACTTTCAAAATCTCCTTGGAGGGTGAGATTCTTTATGGATGAATTTATTTGGGGAGTGAGACTCCTTATGTGGGTGGGTATTCTTCTTGAAGTGAGACCTTCTCTTTCCTTTTTTATTATGAGCAGCTAGAGCTTGATCTTCATCCCTTAATAGTGTTGCTTCTCGGTTAGCTACTCTTGCTTCTTCTTGAACACATTATTCCCAAAGACTGTCAAATTGTAGTTTCTCCTTTCTGGCTGGTTTGGATGAATGCATCCCAAGGTCTTGTGAGACCACTAAGAGTTGTCATTACGAGTTCATCTTCAACTAGGGTATCTCCAATTGCTTCTAGTTGTTCCTTGAATTGAGAGATTATAGAGAAATATTCATGAATTGTTTCTCCTTTCTGCATCTTTGCATTCTTGAGTTGAGTTCTCAAGTTCATATTCCAGTTAATGTTTCTTCCTTCATACAATATGGTTATGGCATCAAACATTTATTTTGGGGTATTCTTAGATGCCACTTGAGGGATCAAGTGATCTTTGATAGAGTCTGCAATGATTCGTTTTGCCCTAACCATGTCCTTCTGGTAATTTGCTTTAGGTGTAGCATCTGCGGGTTCTGGTACATTTTCTTTGATGAATCTTGCTAGGTAATTCTCTTCAAGAATGAGTGCAATATTATACTTCCAGGCTCGGAAGTTATCCACACCTTCTAACTTGTCAACAAGCTTGGTGCTTGCAGACATCTTGACCTGGAGCTGGGAAAATGACCAAAAAATGAAAGTGCTCATAATTTAGATCTGAACTTATCAGAAGGTGCGCTTGGATGAGGCGAGTAGCCTGGGGTAGTCAGTTTTTTGAAAATCCAACTTTTACCCCTTGAAATTGAGCTTGCGCAAATCTTGACTGGTACTTCTGGTACTCGTTCTGGTTTCCTAGTTTTTCGGTACCAATGAAAACTAGGCTTTCACTTTTTGGGAGCTTTGTCCACTGAAAACGTATGCTCAAGTTGCCAATGAGTTCGATGGGCTAGTGCGCACTTCCATATAAGTTTTTAGGTTGAAATTCCTCTTCAATAAAAAACCCTAATTTTCTTGTATGCCAATAATGATGTTTTTGCTTATCCAGTGAAAGGTGTTCTCTTCAGCTTAGCTGTGAAACCATGTTAATTTTAGAGCAGCTATTAAGTTTATTTTCAATTTACTAGAAAATAATAACATATGCAGGATCGCTGAGAGAAACACAATCACAAGATACACATCATTTATCCTCAGAAACCCTCACGGGGGAGAAAACCCAACAAAAACTTCCTTAATATAGATAGCCAATACAATGCCAAGACAATAAACCAAAACACTAGAGAATATCCAATGTTGAGTAATGCGCCTCTCTCTTCCTTCTTCCGATAACTAGCAACTGCAACTTCCTTCAAACTTGCCCACTAGATGAGTGAGTTGAGTGAGTGAGCTAATGAGGCGCTAACCTCTCTTATTTATACTGGCTGGCAGGTGCTAGGGAGGTGTCTCTTCACTGGGCAGGGCCGACCTCTTCACTTAGTGGTTAAAACCACTTTAATTAGGCCTAGGGGCCGACTTCTTAATTATCATGATATAATTAGGGTTTGACCAATCCACAAAAGGGGATTTGGTCATTTACAAAGCCTGACATGATCAATCCACAAAAGGGGATTGATCTAATTAATAATAACTCGATAATAAATAGAATACTCTTTGCAATTACAATATTTCAACATCAGGGAGGGTGTTGGTTTTGGGAGTACCACCAAAAAGAGGAAGGCATTGGAGATGGAAGGATTGGGTATGGACACTGATGGGGAACAAGGAATTGACAACAAGGGTGTTAAGGGAGGTCGGTGTCATGGAGTATGAGGGTTCGACTAAAAAAGAAACTAGCAAGGGGGGACAAAAAAGGATTGATGGTAGATGTTGCAATGACATGGAGATAAGGCTAACAATAGAGAAGGACCAATGGTGGATATTGCAATAGTAGGGAGATAAGGCTGAGAACAGAGAAGGACTACCAATAAGAGGGGAATGTGTGAGTCAGAATATGGTAATTGATGTCGAAAAGGTAAGTAGTATGTTGGACTAGGGGTATGACCCCGAAAATAATGTATGACCCTCATGTATCGGTCGCAAAAGTCACATATTCGTTGGAAAATACCCTCGAATTACTAGAAAAACTAGGGTTTTGGCCAAAATTTTGAGAACTTAAAAAAATGAAACAAAATCTTTTAAAGACCCAAGTTAAAGATGAGAAAATGTGTGGATATGGAGCATTCAAAACCTAATTTCATTGAAACGGGAACATTCTTTGCTAATTTGATTTCTCTAGACTGAATTGAGCAATCAAATTTGCTCCAAAAATCACCAAAATGTGTGGATATGAAAAGTGCCCACATAATTGGTTTGCAAAAGCTAATAATCTAGCATGTTCATTAATCAAAGTTTACTCTAAAACTAGTCTGATACCATATTTGAAGTTGCACATGGTTAGAAGATCATATAAGAACAACAAACTCTCAAATGACATAGGATATTATGTAGTAAAACCTTCAAAAGGGAAACATCCATGGAGCAAGGGGGAAAGCTCAATTATTTCTTAATCAATATTTATGTATAATGAGGACCCAAATCTTTTTTACAGAGTAGATGCTTGCATGCTAATTGCTCATATTTTGTAGTTTACTAGGCCACAAGTCATCTAGCTATGCTTAAAATAATTGTATGCTCTATGCTAAGCTTACTTGGACTTAGGATCCATCAATGCATGGATAAATCAAGATAAACTAACTGAAGCAAGTTAATCTTATCTTAATAAATCCAACACTTTATTTTGATAATTACAAAGCTATTTATTATGCATAATTTATTAATTGGATGTCCACAAATAATTAAATAGTGTGACACATAATTATGCACCAACGAGGGCAATGATAAGGTGCCCTTGTAACTTGCTTCTTCTTGATCTTGATTTTAGGATACTTTTGATTTAACTAAATTGAATATTAAAATTTTTGTCATGTACTTATGTCATTTTTGTGAGTGGATAATATTTTGTTAATAACGATAATTGGATTTTTAATGTCGATTGAATCTCTAAAGGTTTGTTTGATAATAGTTTGTTGATGGACCTCTCAAATCATTATTGATTCAATTGGATCGGTAGATATCCATCTAATGACCTTTAAAATTGATTTTTCCATTTGTCTTAATCGTTTAACTTTGGTAAGCAGAGTTTGACTATATGAATGATTTCCTTATCTTTTTTCTAATAAAACCTCACCATAATTTTTCTTTAGATTGTGCTTCTTATATTGCAATTCACCATGATTTTTTTTGATATTATGCTATTGCACATTTCAATTTATCAATTTATTTAAGGAGGGACCTATTTTCAGTTCATACATCGACCATTTCAAAGGCTTCTTTAAGCGATTTTATTTTGAGTTTCGTTTAATTCTTTGTGTAATCATTCACATTATTCATAAACATCATCATCATTGATGCCATGGTTGTTAATGCTTCTTTAATGGTACTTGATAACCTTGGGAAGGAGTGGGATCACAAAGTGTGAGGATCATATTAGAAAAATGATGATATGCACTTCATCTAGTTCCAATCTGGATCGAGGAACCTATAAAACGATACATTAATTCCTTTGCCATGCAACATTTCAATTGTAAGTTCTTTTTTTAATGAAATCATTGTCTTTCAGTTCAAAACCCTAACTAATAGGTTCAAAGAGAATGACAACGCTTAATAAGAGGTGTCAACTTTTTTCCCAATGTGCATGTTAAGAAACCATGTTCAATGTCTGGTCCATGAGTTTCTAGAATATAAGTTTCAAATTGAAAAAAAGGCTTAAAGTCAATCGATGCTAATCGATTGTTTGTCAATTTGCCTACAAGAGAAATGGTGCCGATATTTGTGAATTCCTCTCATGGAAGACTCTTACCCCAAAGTTGAATTCTTTGGATGTAATTACCACTATAAGGATAGGATATAGGTCAAGCTGGAAATTTCTTTGGTTCAACAATGTTTGATTTTGTTGGTAAACAACTTGAATATGGTTGTACCCTAGTTTCTTATAGCATCTAGAATGACTCAACCCTACATTTATAGCGTTGTATTTGTGATGGATCTTAGAAGAAAATATCTTTCTATTCCTTTAGCGTTTATGGAGGGGTGAATAAAAGTAAGTCAATATCTATCAAGGAAACCCTTCTTTGATCAAGATAGCCTGGGAGTAGTGGTGAAGGAAATTCCTCTGAAGTTCTCGAGAAGACCTCATCCCCCTCTGTATGTGTGGAGAATTCAAAAGATATACTAGTCTTGAAGCTCAACCCCAGATGGACCAATGAGGAAGAGATATATTTCATGGCATGTGGCATGATTTGTAGATTCCATGGTCTTTTCCATTCGATTAAATGACTCAGATTGTGTATGGAGGTAACTTAGGGATCCTTCTTAAGGAACACAATGATCATCCACTTAACAATGAAAAGGTTTCTTCACCTTGGATTTTGTTTCAATGGAAGACAAAAAGGAAGTTATAATCAAGGGGCCTTGGGTTATAGGAGGTGCAAGAGTCTTTATAAAGCTATGTAATATTAGTTATAATCCACACACAAAATTATTGGAAAAGGTACTGATATGGGTTTTTCTTCTCTAGTCCACCATTATAAGGTCAGGGTAAGAAAACTATAAGACTCACTGGTAATGATTTAGGTATATTCATTACCATAGCTTCTAAAAGGACCAATAATGTTTTCAATACATATGCTTGAATATGTATTTTTACTTTGATTTACGCCAAGGCTTTCTTGACTAAGTTGTTTTAGACAATAATGACAGAAATTGGACACAACCTATGGACTATAAAACATTTATTTTTGATGTCGTATTTATTTCGAACATGGACATGTAGTTGCCTCATGTCTAAAGGAAAATTTTCACAAACTACCAAAGCGAAAAATGAAAATCCTTCTTGGTGGAAAGATTCAAACATGGGTGGAACCCATAAATGTATTTCATGGCACATAGCTTGATTTGTAGATTCCACAATATTTTTCCTTCACTAAAACGAGTCAAATTATGGATAGAGGCCACTTGAGGATCCTTCTTAAGGAACATGGATTATTGCTTGACCTCTTAAATCATTATTGATTCAATTGGATTGGTAGATATCCATTTGACGACATTTAAAATAGATCTTTCCTTTTGTTTTAATCATTTGACTTTCGTAAGCAAGATTTGACTTTGCTTTCTTGGATGAAGGATTTCCTTATCTTTTTCTAATAAAGCCTCACCATAATTTTTCTTTAGATTGTGATTCTTCTATTGCAATTCTCAATATTTTTTTTGATATTATGCTATTTCACATTTTAATTCGTCAATTTCTCTAATGAGAGACATATTTTTAGTTCATACATCAACCATTTCAAAGGCTTCTTTAAGCGATTTTACGTTGAGTTTCCATTAATTATTTGTGTAATCATTAATATTATTCCTAAACATTGTCATCATTGATGCCATGGTTGTTAAGACTTCTTGTAATTGATAACCTTGAGAATGAGTGGGATCACAGAGTGTGAGGGTCATATTAGAAAAATGATGATATACACTTCTTCATCTAATTCCAATTGGGACTTACCAACCTATTAAATGATACCTCAATTCCTTTGCCATGCAACATTTCAATTGTAAGCTCTTTTTTAATGAAATCCTTGTCTTTCAATTTAAAAACCTAGCTTAGAGGTTCAAAGAGAATGACATATCTTACTAAGAGGTGTCATATTTCCATCTAATGTGCATGGTATAAGAAAACATGTACAATGTATGGGCCATGAGTTTCTAGAATGTAAGTTTCAAATTGAAAAAAAGGCTAAAAATCAATTGATGCTAATCAATTGTTTGTCAATTTGCCTACAAGATAAATGGTGTCAATATTTGTGAAATTCTTCTCATTGAAGACACTTACCCTAGATTTGAATTCTTTGGATGCCACTACCACTATAAAGGATATGATTTAGGTCAAGTTGGGAATTTATTTGGTTCAACAATGTTTGATTTTGCTGATAAACCACTTGAAGATGGTTGTACCCTAGTTTTTTTAGCATCGAGAATGACTCAACCCCACTTTTATCGCTTTGTCTTTGTGACATATCTCAAAAGAAATGATCTTTCTATTCCTATAGGGTTTATGGAGGGGTGAATAAATGTAAGTCAAAATCTTTCAAGGAAACTCTTCTTTGATTAGGACAATCTGGGAGTAGTGGTGAAGGCAATTTCTATGAAGTTCTCGAGAATACCTCACTCCCCTTAATATGCATGGATAAATCAAAATATATATTAGCATTGAAGCTCGAGCCCAGATGGATCAATGGGGGGGAAATGAATTTCATAGCACATGGAAAGATTTGTAGATTCCATGGTCTTTGCCATTTGGTTAAATGAGTCTAATTATGAATTGAGGCAACTTGAGGATCCTTCTTAAGGAACACAATGATCATCCACTTCACAATGAAAATGTTTCTTCACCTTGGATTTTGTTTCAATGGAAGAGAAAGAGAACATTATAATCAAGGGGCAATGGGTTATGGGAGGTGCAATATTCTTTATAAAGCTATGTCATCCTAGCTATAATCCACACACAAAAGTGTTGACAAAGGTATTGATATGGGGTTTTCTTCTCTAGTCCACCCTTAGAAGGTTAGGGTGACCAAACTATAAGAGTCATTGGTAATGCTTAGGTAGGTCCATTACCATGGCTCTTGAAAGCAACAATAACGTTTTCAATACATATGCTTGAATATGTATTTACATTGATTTACACCAAGGCTTTCCTGACTGGATTGTTTTAGACAGTAATGATAGAAATTGGACACAACCTATGGAGTACAAAAACATTTGTTTTTGATGTCATATTTGTTTTGAACAAAGACATGTGGTTGCCTCATGTCCAAGGGAAAATATTCACAAACTACCAAAGGGAAAGACAAAAATCCTTCTCGGTGGAAAGATTCAAACATGAGTGGAACCCATAAATGTGTTTCATGGCATGTAACCCAATTTGTAGATTCCGAAATCTTTTCCCTTCACTAAAATGAGTCAAATTATGGATAGAGGGCACTTGGGAATCCTTCTTAAGGAACATAATGATCATCCACCCAATCATGAAAAAGTTTCTAGCTCCTTAGATTTTGTTTTAGAGGAAGACATGGAGAAAGGTATAACCAAGGGTCTGTTGGTTATGGAAGGTGCAAGATTCTTTATAAAGCTATGACATCCTAATTGTAATTGACACATAAAATTATTGGTAGTGGTAC
>JZKD02S2324601.1:36597-47093 GCA_000966675.3 Picea glauca | reverse complement strand
TATATATATATATATATATATATATATATATATATATATATATATATATATATATATATATATATATATATATATATATATATATATATATATATATATATATATATTTATTTTACATATATATGATGGTGGTATTTTACATTCTATATGATTTTAAAAATAGATTATTATTATTGATATAGTTTGAGTAGATCTAATGGTTAAGAACGTGTGTTTGAGATCACAAGTTCAAATCCAGATGAGGGTAGGGAATGTATACCACTAAATCCCTCTACGGAGGGGTTATTTTTTATCGTTTATTTTTATATTGGGGATCAAAATAATTGATGATGATGATGATTATGTTTCTTCCTAAGAGATCACAAGTTCAAATCCAGATGAGGGTAGGGAATGTATACCACTAAATCCCTCTGCGGAGGGGTTATTTTTTATCGTTTATTTTTATAATGGGGATCAAAATAATTGATGATGATGATGATTACCATCCAATGAGACCAACGTTGGTCAATTGCCCCATGGAATTACATCAATTATTTTGATTTACAATGTTGTTGCTATGATCAAACAACTTGGAAATGAATTTTTTGAGTTCCCTTTGGTTATTATGGGTTAACAGAATATGTTTTGAAAGTTATATAAAATGTAATTATAAGTTGGACATTCTAAGAGAGTATTTTTCAACTTTCACTTTATTCATCTCATATATTTTATGAATTCTTTCATGTCAAAGTGTTTTATGTTAAACGCCCTATTTCATTATGAAGTTCATGGAAGCTAATGCTTATTTTGGAATATTTGTTTTCTTTTTTAACAAGCAATTATAGAAAGCTAGTTTCGATCTTCTAACTTGGGGTTAATTATTTCTTTGTAGTACTTTATCTTTCTCTTATTCTAAATCTCCTTATTGTTCCATGTTTTCTCTTTAAACTTTGTTATGAAAGTGTTTTTAACAATATCAATAACTTGGAGTGTGTCTTCTCTACTATCCCCCAATGATTTAACCAATGAGTTGCATCTTTAGTCCAACCTCTTTTGAGCTTTGAGTGACTTTTATTAATGTTTGAAGTAGCCTCTCATTCTTCATGTTAATTAGCATGTGCTTGTACATTAAATTTTATTTTTATCAAGAAAAAGTATAACGACAATTAATTCGCTCGGGGTTATGAACATAGACTCATACTTGAGATTTAATATACATTTTTCAATCCCTTGGGATGAGAGTGAGTAATTGTTTATAATGATGACCAATGCAACCCATGCTCCAACTTGACTACTTAACACTCTGTATATATACACCTTTTATTGTTGGTTATGCTCGTGGGGGGTTCGAAACATACACAAGTTTAAATAACTCTTTGATTAAGATATTAGTCCATTGTTTTTGTCATTTTATCATTTGTTTTCTCTTACATTCGACCCAAACGAGCCCATGTTTGGGCACGATTGAAGTACTAACACCATGACTTGATTAGTCTTAGTTAATGATACTATAGGATTTAACTCCTTATCTGAATCTAATGAATCTAATCCATGCCTTCTCTTCCCTTTTCCAAAAGATTCTTCTAGTTGTGAAACCATATAAGAGATGTTGCCTCCAAAATCATAGCAATATCAGTGTCATTGTTGCCTCTCAATGGATATGGAATAGTAGCAATTGTTGGAGCTATTGGTGTAGGATCATCTAATGTTTTTATGGGTTTCACCCATTGATGGCCCATGTTCAAATCTTTCCACCAAGCAAGCCTTTCATCTTTCCCTTAGGTATTGGTGAAATTTTTCCTTTGTACATGAGGCAACCACATATCCATGTTCAAAACAAATACGATATCAAAATCAACATTTTTATAATCCATAGTTTGTGTCCAACTTATATTGTTGTTGTCTAAAACAATTTGGTCAGGAAGGCCTTGGCATAACCAACATAAATATGCATTCGAGCATATGTATTGAAAATTTTATTGCTACTTTCAAGAGCCATGGTTATTAACCTACCTAAAGCATTACAAATGACTCTTAGAGTCTAGCTACCCCAACCTTCCAAGGGTGGACTAGGAAAGCAAACCCCATATTGGTACCACTACCAATAATTTTATGTGTCAATTACAATTAGGATGTCATAGCTTTATAAAGAATCTTGCACCTTCCATAACCAACAGACCCTTGGTTATACCTTTCTCCATGTCTTCCTCTAAAACAAAATCTAAGGAGCTAGAAACTTTTTCATGATTGGGTGGATGATCATTATGTTCCTTAAGAAGGATTCCCAAGTGCCCTCTATCCATAATTTGACTCATTTTAGTGAAGGGAAAAGATTTCGGAATCTACAAATTGGGTTACATGCCATGAAACACATTTATGGGTTCCACTCATGTTTGAATCTTTCCACCGAGAAGGATTTTTGTCTTTCCCTTTGGTAGTTTGTGAATATTTTCCCTTGGACATGAGGCAACCACATGTCTTTGTTCAAAACAAATATGACATCAAAAACAAATGTTTTTGTACTCCATAGGTTGTGTCCAATTTCTATCATTACTGTCTAAAACAATCCAGTCAGGAAAGCCTTGGTGTAAATCAATGTAAATACATATTCAAGCATATGTATTGAAAACGTTATTGTTGCTTTCAAGAGCCATGGTAATGGACCTACCTAAGCATTACCAATGACTCTTATAGTTTGGTCACCCTAACCTTCTAAGGGTGGACTAGAGAAGAAAACCCCATATCAATACCTTTGTCAACACTTTTGTGTGTGGATTATAGCTAGGATGACATAGCTTTATAAAGAATATTGCACCTCCCATAACCCATTGCCCCTTGATTATAATGTTCTCTTTCTCTTCCATTGAAACAAAATCCAAGGTGAAGAAACATTTTCATTGTGAAGTGGATGATCATTGTGTTCCTTAAGAAGGATCCTCAAGTTGCCTCAATTCATAATTAGACTCATTTAACCAAATGGCAAAGACCATGGAATCTACAAATCTTTCCATGTGCTATGAAATTCATTTCCCCCCCATTGATCCATCTGGGCTCGAGCTTCAATGCTAATATATATTTTGATTTATCCATGCATATTAAGGGGAGTGAGGTATTCTCGAGAACTTCATAGAAATTGCCTTCACCACTACTCCCAGATTGTCCTAATCAAAGAAGAGTTTCCTTGAAAGATTTTGACTTACATTTATTCACCCCTCCATAAACCCTATAGGAATAGAAAGATCATTTCTTTTGAGATATGTCACAAAGACAAAGCGATAAAAGTGGGGTTGAGTCATTCTCGATGCTAAAAAAACTAGGGTACAACCATCTTCAAGTGGTTTATCAGCAAAATCAAACATTGTTGAACCAAATAAATTCCCAACTTGACCTAAATCATATCCTTTATAGTGGTAGTGGCATCCAAAGAATTCAAATCTAGGGTAAGTGTCTTCAATGAGAAGAATTTCACAAATATTGACACCATTTATCTTGTAGGCAAATTGACAAACAATTGATTAGCATCAATTGATTTTTAGCCTTTTTTTCAATTTGAAACTTACATTCTAGAAACTCATGGCCCATACATTGTACATGTTTTCTTATACCATGCACATTAGATGGAAATATGACACCTCTTAGTAAGATATGTCATTCTCTTTGAACCTCTAAGCTAGGTTTTTAAATTGAAAGACAAGGATTTCATTAAAAAAGAGCTTACAATTGAAATGTTGCATGGCAAAGGAATTGAGGTATCATTTAATAGGTTGGTAAGTCCCAATTGGAATTAGATGAAGAAGTGTATATCATCATTTTTCTAATATGACCCTCACACTCTGTGATCCCACTCATTCTCAAGGTTATCAATTACAAGAAGTCTTAACAACCATGGCATCAATGATGACAATGTTTAGGAATAATATTAATGATTACACAAATAATTAATGGAAACTCAACGTAAAATCGCTTAAAGAAGCCTTTGAAATGGTTGATGTATGAACTAAAAATATGTCTCTCATTAGAGAAATTGACGAATTAAAATGTGAAATAGCATAATATCAAAAAAAATATTGAGAATTGCAATAGAAGAATCACAATCTAAAGAAAAATTATGGTGAGGCTTTATTAGAAAAAGATAAGGAAATCCTTCATCCAAGAAAGCAAAGTCAAATCTTGCTTACGAAAGTCAAATGATTAAAACAAAAGGAAAGATCTATTTTAAATGTCGTCAAATGGATATCTACCAATCCAATTGAATCAATAATGATTTAAGAGGTCAAGCAATAATCCATGTTCCTTAAGAAGGATCCTCAAGTGGCCTCTATCCATAATTTGACTCGTTTTAGTGAAGGAAAAATATTGTGGAATCTACAAATCAAGCTATGTGCCATGAAATACATTTATGGGTTCCACCCATGTTTGAATCTTTCCACCAAGAAGGATTTTCATTTTTCGCTTTGGTAGTTTGTGAAAATTTTCCTTTAGACATGAGGCAACTACATGTCCATGTTCGAAANCAACTTGACTACTTAACACTTTGTACATGTACACCTTTTATTGTTGGTTATGTTCGTGGGGGGTTCGAAACATACACAAGTTTAAATAACTCTTTGATTAAGATATTAGTCCCTTGTTTTTGTCATTTTATCATGTGTTTTCTCTTACATTCGACCCAAACGAGCCCATGTTTGGGAACTATTGAAGTACTAACACCATGACTTGATTAGTCTTAGTTAATGATACTATAGGATTTAACTCCTTTTCTGAATCCAATGAATCTAATCCATGCCTTCTCTTCCCTTTTTCCAAAAGATTCTTCTAGTTGTGAAACCATATAAGAGATGTTGCCTCCAAAATCATAGCAATATCAGTGTCATTGTTGCCTCTCTGTGGATATGGAATAGTAGCAGTTGTTGGAGCTATTGGTGTAGGATCATCTAATGTTTTTATGGGTTTCACCCATTGATGGCCCATGTTCAAATCTTTCCACCAAGAAAGCCTTTCATCTTTCCCTTAGGTATTGGTGAAATTTTTCCTTTGTACATGAGGCAATCACATATCCATGTTCAAAACAAATACGATATCAAAACAAACATTTTTATAATCCATAGTTTGTGTCCAACTTATATTGTTGTTGTCTAAAACAATTTGGTCAGGAAGGCCTTGGCATAACCAACATAAATATGCATTTGAGCATATGTATTGAAAATTTTATTGTTACTTTCAAGAGCCGTGGTTATTAACTTGCCTAAAGCATTACAAATGACTCTTAGAGTCCAGCTGCCCCAACCTTCCAAGGGTGGACTAGGAAAGCAAACCCCATATTAGTACCACTACCAATAATTTTATGTGTCAATTACAATTAGGATGTCATAGCTTTATAAAGAATCTTGCACCTTCCATAACCAACAGACCCTTGGTTATACCTTTCTCCATGTCTTCCTCTAAAACAAAATCTAAGGAGCTAGAAACTTTTTCATGATTGGGTGGATGATCATTATGTTCCTTAAGAAGGATTCCCAAGTGCCCTCTATCCATAATTTGACTCATTTTAGTGAAGGGAAAAGATTTCGGAATCTACAAATTGGGTTACATGCCATGAAACACATTTATGGGTTCCACTCATGTTTGAATCTTTCCACCGAGAAGGATTTTTGTCTTTCCCTTTGGTAGTTTGTGAATATTTTCCCTTGGACATGAGGCAACCACATGTCTTTGTTCAAAACAAATATGACATCAAAAACAAATGTTTTTGTACTCCATAGGTTGTGTCCAATTTCTATCATTACTGTCTAAAACAATCCAGTCAGGAAAGCCTTGGTGTAAATCAATGTAAATACATATTCAAGCATATGTATTGAAAACGTTATTGTTGCTTTCAAGAGCCATGGTAATGGACCTACCTAAGCATTACCAATGACTCTTATAGTTTGGTCACCCTAACCTTCTAAGGGTGGACTAGAGAAGAAAACCCCATATCAATACCTTTGTCAACACTTTTGTGTGTGGATTATAGCTAGGATGACATAGCTTTATAAAGAATATTGCACCTCCCATAACCCATTGCCCCTTGATTATAATGTTCTCTTTCTCTTCCATTGAAACAAAATCCAAGGTGAAGAAACATTTTCATTGTGAAGTGGATGATCATTGTGTTCCTTAAGAAGGATCCTCAAGTTGCCTCAATTCATAATTAGACTCATTTAACCAAATGGCAAAGACCATGGAATCTACAAATCTTTCCATGTGCTATGAAATTCATTTCCCCCCCATTGATCCATCTGGGCTCGAGCTTCAATGCTAATATATATTTTGATTTATCCATGCATATTAAGGGGAGTGAGGTATTCTCGAGAACTTCATAGAAATTGCCTTCACCACTACTCCCAGATTGTCCTAATCAAAGAAGAGTTTCCTTGAAAGATTTTGACTTACATTTATTCACCCCTCCATAAACCCTATAGGAATAGAAAGATCATTTCTTTTGAGATATGTCACAAAGACAAAGCGATAAAAGTGGGGTTGAGTCATTCTCGATGCTAAAAAAACTAGGGTACAACCATCTTCAAGTGGTTTATCAGCAAAATCAAACATTGTTGAACCAAATAAATTCCCAACTTGACCTAAATCATATCCTTTATAGTGGTAGTGGCATCCAAAGAATTCAAATCTAGGGTAAGTGTCTTCAATGAGAAGAATTTCACAAATATTGACACCATTTATCTTGTAGGCAAATTGACAAACAATTGATTAGCATCAATTGATTTTTAGCCTTTTTTTCAATTTGAAACTTACATTCTAGAAACTCATGGCCCATACATTGTACATGTTTTCTTATACCATGCACATTAGATGGAAATATGACACCTCTTAGTAAGATATGTCATTCTCTTTGAACCTCTAAGCTAGGTTTTTAAATTGAAAGACAAGGATTTCATTAAAAAAGAGCTTACAATTGAAATGTTGCATGGCAAAGGAATTGAGGTATCATTTAATAGGTTGGTAAGTCCCAATTGGAATTAGATGAAGAAGTGTATATCATCATTTTTCTAATATGACCCTCACACTCTGTGATCCCACTCATTCTCAAGGTTATCAATTACAAGAAGTCTTAACAACCATGGCATCAATGATGACAATGTTTAGGAATAATATTAATGATTACACAAATAATTAATGGAAACTCAACGTAAAATCGCTTAAAGAAGCCTTTGAAATGGTTGATGTATGAACTAAAAATATGTCTCTCATTAGAGAAATTGACGAATTAAAATGTGAAATAGCATAATATCAAAAAAAATATTGAGAATTGCAATAGAAGAATCACAATCTAAAGAAAAATTATGGTGAGGCTTTATTAGAAAAAGATAAGGAAATCCTTCATCCAAGAAAGCAAAGTCAAATCTTGCTTACGAAAGTCAAATGATTAAAACAAAAGGAAAGATCTATTTTAAATGTCGTCAAATGGATATCTACCAATCCAATTGAATCAATAATGATTTAAGAGGTCAAGCAATAATCCATGTTCCTTAAGAAGGATCCTCAAGTGGCCTCTATCCATAATTTGACTCGTTTTAGTGAAGGAAAAATATTGTGGAATCTACAAATCAAGCTATGTGCCATGAAATACATTTATGGGTTCCACCCATGTTTGAATCTTTCCACCAAGAAGGATTTTCATTTTTCGCTTTGGTAGTTTGTGAAAATTTTCCTTTAGACATGAGGCAACTACATGTCCATGTTCGAAACAAATACGACATCAAAAATAAATGTTTTATAGTCCATAGGTTGTGTCCAATTTCTGTCATTATTGTCTAAAACAACTTAGTCAAGAAATCCTTGGCGTAAATCAAAGTAAAAATACATATTCAAGCATATGTATTGAAAACATTATTGTTCCTTTCATAAGCTATGGTAATGAATATACCTAAATCATTACCAGTGAGTCTTATAGTTTTCTTACCCTGGCCTTATAATGGTGGACTAGAGAAGAAAACCCCATATCAGTACCTTTTCCAATAATTTTGTGTGTGGATTATAATTAATATTACATAGCTTTATAAAGACTCTTGCACCTCCCATAACCCAAGGCCCCTTGATTATAACTTCCTCTTTGTCTTCCATTGAAACAAAATCCAAGGTGAAGAAACCTTTCCATTGTTAAGTGGATGATCATTGTGTTCCTTAAGAAGGATCCCTAAGTTACCTCCATACACAATCTGAGTCATTTAATCGAATGGAAAATACCATGGAATCTATAAATCATGCCACATGCCATGAAATATATATCTTCCTCATTGGTCCATCTGGGGTCGAGCTTAAAGACTAGTATATCTTTTGAATTCTCCACACATACGGAGGAGGATGAGGTCTTCTTGAGAACTTCAAAGGAATTTCCTTCACCACTACTCCCAGACTATCTCGATCAAAGAAGGGTTTCCTTGATAGATATTGACTTACTTTTATTCACCCCTCCACAAACCCTAAAGGAATAGAAAGATATTTTCTTCTAAGATCCATCACAAATACAACGCTATAAATGTAGGGTTGAGTCTTTCTAGATGATATAAGAAACTAGGGTACAACCATATTCAAGTTGTTTACCAACAAAATCAAACATTGTTGAACCAAAGAAATTTCCAGCTTGACCTATATCATATCCTTATAGTGGTAATTACATCCAAAGAATTCAACTCTCGGGTAAGAGTAAGAGTCTTCCATGAGAGGAATTCACAAACATCGGAACCATTTCTCTTGTAGGCAAATTGACAAACAATCGATTAGCATTGATTGAATTTAAGCCTTTTTTCAATTTGAAACTTAATTCTAGAAACTCATGGACCAGATATTGAACATGGTTTCTTCTAACATGCACATTGGAAAAAAAGTTGACACTTCTTATGAAGCATTGTCATTCTCTTTGAACTTATTAGCTAGGGTTTTGAACTGAAAGACAATGATTTCATTAAAAAAAGAACTTACAATTGAAATGTTGCATGGCAAAGGAATTAATGTATCATTTTATAGGTTCTTCAATCCGGATTGGAACTAGATGAAGTGCATATCATCATTTTTCTAATATGATCCTCACACTCTGTGATCCCACTCATTCCCAAGGTTATCAAGTACCATTAAAGAAGCATTAACAATCATGGCATCAATGATGATGATGTTTATGAATAATGTGAATGATTACACAAAGAATTAATCGAAACTCAAAATAAAACCACTTAAAGAAGCCTTTGAAATGGTTGATGTATGAACTGAAAATAGGTCCCTTGATCCGGATTATTGTTGACACGAAATGAGAGTAGAGATATAATAAATAAATGCACAGAGATATTGCAGATATTCAATAATATAACAGAAATGTATCGGAGATGCAACCATAAACACAGATATACAGTAATACACGATTTTTATTAATCAGAGAAATGTACAGAGACCGTAAAAATACAGAGTGAAAGACTCGCTCGAATGGTGGTAGCTTATCTCTGAGAAGAGATGTGACGGCTACTCACATTCGCAAGAAGATGATTACAATGAGGCTCGGAAGGCCCTTTTACAATAGACGGGAATGCCAAAAGTCCTAGACATCCAAAAACCTAACCCTAGGAGATGAAGTGCCCAAAAGTCATGTGGGCCCCGTTTGGGTAAGTGAGTACATCAATTTCCCGGGGTCGTAACTTTTGCATACGATCTCCGTTTTAGGCATGTGATAGCTTGTTGGAAAGGTATTGTCGAGGAGATTCATTTTGGGGGCTCAATCATGCCTTTGTCTATCATTGAGAACCTCGATCTCGAAAAACCTTCATTTGGACCCTCAAAATGGCCTCGGAAGTTAAAACCTACTAAAAATAGTAAATTGCCAAAATGGCCAGAAAACTGTTTTGAGCCATTTGGAAAAGGTGGGTGGCCACCGATATCTACCTGGATCAATCTTCCCTCCTTAGGAAGCAATGGTCTCCATTGCGTTGAGTTCCCGGGGGAGAGGTAAAAGCATTTGTTGAATCTGCATCTTGGTGAGCTACTTGTCTTGCTGGAGAAGTTGCGTTGCTTAGTTTGTGGAAATCTGTCACGAACCTGTGGCTGGAAGGTTTGGACATTTTTAACCAGTCTGGCTATTTTAGATGACTGTGTGTAGAAGGAATCTTCATGCTTTGTTGCCACCTTGTCGACCTGCTTCTGTTGGATAGAAGGTGCTTGGGCCGAAGCTGTGGTGGCTGCAGTATCCTTCTGTTCACCCTTTGAACAGAATGTGGAGAAGATGAATTTTGTAGTATGAGATACTACCTTGTGGCACTGTTTAGGTGGGGCAGTAGTTGGAACTACCTCTAGTATCCTGTAGAGATGACCCCCTAGAGTAATAATGACACTACGAGGTCAAGACTCATAGATAGCATGATGTTTCCACATATATGGCTGGCCCAAGAGAACATCACAGACATCTAGTGGGGCAACATCACATAATACCTCATCCTTGAAGGGTTGGATGTCGTATGACAATCGACACTGCTGGC
>JZKD02S2324590.1:10332-21619 GCA_000966675.3 Picea glauca | reverse complement strand
TTTTGTAAGTGAGTGTGAAATCATGTATTACTGGAAGAAGTTATGATACAAAAAAGAAAAGGGGAATCCCTTGATCTACCAAAAAGGAAACCAAATTAGGGATCCTGGAGTTGCACTGTCTAAGATAGCAGGGGGAGGGCTAGGTCGCCACCATGGGAAAATGACCCGGTCCTTCGGAAACCAGTTTGAAAGACTAAACCATAACATATACATAAACAACATAACCATAAAACAGGGGTAGCTCCTACACTGAAAACAACTTGACCAAGGGTTGAACCTGCACTAGTCCAAGATGAGGGGATGTCTTGCGTCGGCATCCTTTCTTGCCTCGTTCTCCTTCCTCTACTCCATCATGCACATCTTTCTGATACAAGTTGGTGTTCCGCTCTGGTCCGTTGGAGTGATGTCTATGTGGTGGTCATAGCGTAGGTAAAGGTGGAATTGACCTACCATTTGTTCCATTTTTTCCTTTTGGCTCCTCTGGTCCTCAGCTAGTATTTTTTCATTGGCCTCCAGGTTGTTGAGGAGCCTCAGAATTTCTGTGAGCACCTTCTTGTGGTCCCTAATAGCCTCCCTGTTGGTCTCTTTTCGGTCAGCATTCATCTTGCCTATCAACATTTTTGTTCGCCAGGCCTCCTCCATCATTTTGTGGTAGAGGGTTGTTCTAGGTTGTGTAGCCCCTGGGTCCCTTATCCCATCTGCTTCTTGAATTAGTTATGTCCAGGATTTTCCCTTGCGTGTGGTGTTGATTTCTCTCTCCCACCTGTTGATGATAGCTTTTCCCTTTGGATCGACCTACGTGAGAAAGGTACCCTTGGCTTCTCTGGCCACTTTCTCCATCCTTGTAATCCTTCGGGCGCTTGTCAGAGGTTCTTTCCCCTTAGGGCCTCTCTTACTATGGGTTTTCTTCATTCTTACCATCTCAGCTTGTTTGTGGTGGTTTTTGTCTTGGGTTCTTCTTCTGTTCCTATTCACCCCTTCCTGGTATGTAAGATGACCTCTATAATTGCTTCCTTCCAGTCTGTGGCTATTCCTAGTGTTTCTTATTTTATGGGATTTCTTCGGCTGCGGGCTCATTCTGGCAATCATGGGCCGCTCATAAAGGTGTACCTTCTGTTCCTTTTTCACTGTTTCGAAGTGTGTGCTATTGGGAGCCCTGTCGTCATCCCTGCGCCAATCCTTTTCCCTGCATGTTGTACGACAATCATTACCCCTCCCCGTATATGTACTTGGGTGAGGTGTACCCATACTCGGCCATGGAGAACCCTTTTGTCCTTTGTCCTTTGCCACCTACTGATTATCCTTTCTGCTTTCCCACAGACAACCCCTGTACTTCTTCCTATTGACAGGACCGTGGTGTCGTACCTCCTCTTGTTGTGTGACCTAGATCTGCATTGTAACTCATGTTTGAGTGGTGGGCTATCAGATTCTGCCTGGATCCTACGTGCTCTTTAGTTATTTCTGCGCCTCCATCCTCGATGTGGTCGTTCGTACTTCGGTTGTCGTCACAGTGTTTTGCCTCCAGTTGGATGCAGTCTATTCAAAACTGACTAGTCAGGATGTTACTCCAAATAGTGTCCAGTTATGGTCCTTCCTTGTCGACCCCCTTGTTAGCGATTCTGTCCACCAGTCCATTTGCTGACCTCTGTACCCAGCGCAACTCCATTGTGATCCCTGTCTACAAGTGCTCTTGAATTTTTTGCAGGGACTGTGCCAAGCGCCAGTGCCTCTGAATTTTGCTCACTCCGGTACCATTTTGGAGTCTCTTTACTGTGTTGATAACCAATGTGGAATCTCCTTCCACTATGGCATTTTTCATCCCTTCCCATCTTAGAATCTTGAGGCCGGTCTCCAGGGCTCTGAATTCCGTGGTGTTGTTGGTTGAGTTTCCCAAACTCCCAACGTACAGCTGGATGATATTTCCTTTAATGTCTCTGATTACTCCTCCCATTCCTGTCCAACCTGGGTTACCTCTCGACGCCACGTCAAAATTCAGCTTGAGGGAGCCTACTGGTGGTGGTTTCCAGTTGCGCTCACCTACATGGAGTTGCGGTAGTTGTCTTACCTGATTGGGGTTGCGTCCATCTTTCAGGTGAAAGGCTTCTAGGATTCGAGAGTCCTGGTCTATGAGTTGCACTCTTCCTTTCTAGCAATTGCGGCTCTATACCGTTTCTTTTGTCATGGAGATTATTGTTTCCTTGATCTTCCCTTTCAGCCAGCTTTGGTTCCTGAAGGTCCGTCGGTTCCTTTCCTTCCATATTGCCCATATGATCATTCCCGGGATGAGGGTCCAACATAGATTCACCTCTTCGTTTTCACTGTAGTTCTCTTTCCAAATATTGATAGTTGTGGAGATGTTACCTCAGATCATATTTGACTATCGGAAGATACCTTCTGCCCAGTCCCAGATTTTGGCTATGTAGGTGAATTTGTCCATGAGATGGTTCGTTGTTTCTTCCTTGGCTTGACAGAGGTGACATCTGGAAGGACCTATGAATCCTCTTTTTCTTAGGTTTTCCCAAGTTAGAATTCAGTTGTGGAGTATTCTCCATTGGAAAATTTTTATTTTTGGCCAATGGGAGTTGTTCCAAAGATTATCCCATTGTTGCGTCGAGTCTTCTTGGTCCTGGTCCATGATATAGTGTTAGACTTATTTTAGATTGAATTCCCCGCCATCTTTTTGTCCCCATCTTAGCTGATCATTTCCTTCTGTGACTGCAATTTTTCATCTCCCCAATGCCTCCTCCACCTCTTTTATTGTTGTTGTGGTTTGGGCTCTATTATGTGGGGTGAGAGTGTTTCAGATTCTCCATTTGTTGCAATCTGTTTCTTGTTTCTAGTAATGGTAGACTCTGGTTTTACCTTGCATGATCAGCTTATGTTGGAGTTCCTCCCTGTCTGGTTTCTCTATTCTAGGTTCTTGTTGCCAGGCGTCCTCCCAGAATCTGGTTGTTCTTCCATTCCTTACTTCCCAAAAGTTGTGTCTGAATCCAAGCTTTGTTGCACCAAGCTAGGTTCCATATGGCTGAACCTTCCTTGGTGCCTCTGAAGCAGATTTTGTCCTGGTCGCTTATGTCCGGGGCATTATTTTTCTTCCACAGGTTTACCCATGGTGTAGTAGTTTCTTTGATCCAATGCCACCAAAGTTTTTCCCCATAGGCGTCATTGGTCACTTGCGGGTCTTGTAGCCCCAAACCTCCTTTGATTTTTGGTTTACAGACCTTCTCCCAAGCCACCAGGGCCCATTTTTTCCTTGTTTCCACTCCTCGCCACAGGAAATCCCTTTGGATGGTTCTTATTTTTTGTAGTATCCCCTTAGGGGTTGGGAAAACGGACATCATAAAGGTTGGAATTGCTTGCAAAACAAACTTGGTCAGAATAAGTCTTCCAGCTAGGTTGAGGGATATGTACGTCCAGTTTTTCACCCACTCCTGTAATTTGTTGATTATTCCTTCCCAAGTTGACAATTTGTAAGCTTTGTCTGTCAGGGGAATGCCCAAGTACTTAGTTGGGAGTGCTTTGCGTTCAAAGCCCAAAATGTTGGCCAAATTTCTTTGGATTGCAGGGTTGGTATTGAAGAAGAAAATCATATATTTGGAATGGTTGATCTCTGCCCTCGAGGCTTCCCCAAACTATTCTAGGATTCATTTGTAGGATTTTTCTTCCTTGGTCATGGGTATACCATGAAGTAAGGTGTCATCCACGAACTGTTGGTGTGTGGAAGTAGGGAAATTTTCGAAAGGTTTGATACTTGTTATTTCACCTATTGTAGTTGTGATTTTTATGCTTCAATTAAGACCTTCCATTATCAGAATGAAAAGGAAGGGGGACATCGGGTCTCCTTGTCTGATGCCTCTCGTGGGCCAAAAAGGTTTGTCAGGGGCTCCATTTATTAGTAGCGAGTAGCTTGTTGTGGATACTAGGATGAATATCCAGCTAATCCAGTGTTGGGTGAAACCAAAGGCTTCCAAAGTCTTGACCATATACTGCCAGCTAATTTTGTCATAAGCTTTTGCTAAGTTTAGTTGTATTATCATTCCCCCTCTCTTCCGAAGCTTCAGAGTGTGGATAAGCTCGTGGGCATGGATGATATTGTCCATTATTTATCTTCCTTCCACAAAGCCTGCCTGTTCTTGTGAGACCAAAGTGGGTAGGAGGGGTTTCAATCTATTTGCTATAACTTTGGAGATTATCTTATAAACCACATTGCACAATGCTATAGGTATGTAACAATCAGGGGTTTTGGATTCATTTTCTTTGGGGATTAGTGTAATCATTGTACCATTTAGTGCTTTTAGAATGGAGACTGACCTTCTAGAGTCTTCCACTACCCTATAAACTTCATGTTTGACAATTTCCCAACAGGCTTTGAAGAACTCCACGGTGAAACCTTCTGGACCAGGGGATTTTCCATTGGGCATTTCCTGGAGTACTTGGTCAATTTACTCCTCCTCAATGGGTTTATTCAGGTTGTTATTTTGTTCCTCGATGACCAAGCGGGGGATATGTTAGATTATATTTTGTATGGCCTTTGTTCTGTCTTGGTTGGGATCCTGGGCTATCCTGTGGAAGTGGTTTACCAGAGTAGTTTCGATCTCCTTATTTGACTCTCGCTCTATTCCATCCTGGTCCTTAATCTTCAGGATTTTGTTATGGGCTCTTCTAGCCATGTTTGTTCTATGAAAAAACTTGGTGTTCCGTTCTCCTTCCTTTAGCCATCTGATACAGGAATTTTGTCGCCAAAGTGTTTCTTCCTGCTGACATCGAGCTTCCCATTCCTAGGTCATCTAAATCTCTTCCTTTTTCTATTCCTCCGTATAGCCCTCCGAAATGCAGGTTTCCTAGAGTTTTTTCATTTTTTCTTCTATGTTATTTTTCTCTTGGTTTATATTCCCAAAAGTGTCCGTGTTCCACTCCTTGAGCCTATATTTGATATACTTTAGTTTCTTATAGAGTTTGAACATCCTTGTCCCTTTCTCTGGTTGCTCCTCCTACCACCACTATTTGATTCTTTCCTTGAAATTCGGGTGTTCAATCCAAAATTTCTCAAATCTGAAGGGTATGTTCTTTGTTGTGGTTTGGAAGTCTGCTTCTAGTTGCACTGGCCAGTGATCAGATCCCCCCGAGGGGAGGATGATGCAGTCTAAGGTTAGCCCCTACATAATGATTGACTCTGATGCTAGGAATATGTCGAGTCTTGTTGCTACCTAATACTGGCTCATCCGTTTATTGTTCCAAGTAAACTGGCCATTATTAGTTTTGAGGTCTACCATCTCCGTTGTGTTTATGAACTTTGAGAATTCTTCTGCATCCCTATCTAATATTCTTGTACCTCCTTTTTTCTCCGCAAGTGACGTGATGATGTTGAAGTCCCCTGCTAGAGTCCATTGGAGGTTGTTGGATCGGGTTTTAAGATCTTCTAAGTCTCATATCATTCCTCTCTTTTCCTCTGACACCTGGGGCCCATACACATTAGTGCATAGAATCACCTCAGTGTTTCCAATGATTTTCATGCGAACCGTAAGGGTGTGCCTGGTCTCTTCGGCTACTATTAGGCTCAGTACTTGTGGGTTCCCTAAGGTGAGAATACCTCCTTCCATTTGGTGGCCTTCAATAGCCACCATCTTGTACTTGTGCCATTGTTGTTTATTGATTTCCTCCATTCTGTCTGTATTGCATTTTGTCTCTTGAATAAAATAGAGATCTGGTTACTATTGCTTTAGTCTATTTCTAAGAATTCTTTGCTTTCTCGGGTTGTTGAGGCCTCTTATATTCCAAGTTATAACCTTCATTTAAACATGTGGGGAGGATTTGGGGAGGAGTTTCTTGATCTTACCCGAGTTTATTAGTAGTGCTCCAAGCTCCTGTAGGGCTACGTTATTTGATTTCCTTCCTTTTTTCCTCTGCGTCTACTTGGGTGAGAGTTGTGGTTGTCCCTCATCGGCTTTGACTCCTAGGTGTCCAATCTCCCCATGTGTGTGCTTTAATCCTTTATCTTTGGCTTCCTCTCTTAGGAGAAACAAGTACTGAATGCGGTCAAGCTTCTCTATTGGTACATTGTCTACTCCATGTCTTTTCCATTGCTCCAGTATGTTTGGGAGATCTATCCCTTCCCTTTCCACAAGGTCTATGAGATCAGGATCTTCTGTGCCTACTTCACTTGGGTTCATTTTCGCATCTCCTTCTGCTTCTTTCATGGGGGTGTTGTCATCTCTAATTTCTCCATCCATCGGGGTTGCACAACTCCCATGTTCCTTCTTGTTACTTGGTCAATCGTTGGGATCATTTGTTTCTTGTTCTCTGACTTCTTGAGCTTTTGTCGAATCCTTTTCGTTTTCTGCCCCTTTATTGGTTTTGTCCTGTCCTTCCATTTTATTCTGGGTCTCCAAGTTATTTCCTGCTGGGGTTCTACTCTGCTTTTTGTTTGCGCTACTTCTGGGGTTCGATTTTATGAACCCATCCTCGTTCTACTGTGCTTTGGGGTTTTTCACTTCCTGTTTTTTATTAAGAGGGAATTCTATGATCAAGTGGCCATGTTCATGGAATTTTCTTCATCTGAAGGGGATATGTTCGTAATCTATGTTTTGGATCCATTCCTCATCCCTAAATTCCATACTTATGGCTTCTAGGAGTGCTCCCGACACATCCATCTCTATGCAGATTCTTGCGTAAGATGTATATCTCCCTTTTAGGGTGTCTTCTGAGGTCTTCACATATTTCCCCAGTTTATTTCCTATTGCTTTGAAAGTAGAGGGTAACCAGTAGTCTAAAGGTAAGGAATAAAATATCAGCTAGACCGACACCTTTTTGAAAGTCTATTTTTCTGGGGAGAAATTTTCCTTCCATGGCCGCAAATATAGTCCTTCTGAGGCGTGGAAGTATGGTCCTCCCTCAAAGACTCTATCCCTATCCTCCAAGTTCATGAATGCTACTGTGAGGAAGCCTTTCGATCCTAGGTGGAGTTCTACTTCTCCGTTTGGCTTCCAATGATATTTAATCCAGCCCAAGCCCATGAACTTGCAGATTAGCGCCTGCGTCTTCATCTGGTCCCTGTAGAGTTGCGTTTTCAGATCCTCCAGTACCACATTGGGTATCATTGTTGTTTTGGGTTTGCATGGGTTTCTCTCTTCTGCCCCATTGGGCTTCATTGTGCCTTGTGCCTCACTCTGAGTTTCTCTAGCTTATTTTCCCATGCACTCACTTTTTCCCTGGTTCCTTTCCTAACCTTTTTCTGGGTCTGATCCCGAGGTGCCTGTCATTGGTGCCTTGAAAACTACACCTCTTGGCCCTTTCCCTCTGTCTACCACTACCTATTTGTATGAGGGAGTACCCTTACCCCCCCCTTGGGTGCTCATGTTTTCCTCTACTACGGCCGCAACTATCAAACCCTAGATTGCAGTTTCTCCAAAACCCTAGTGCTCTCACATTCAATCCCCCCTTAATCAAAATGAATATCATTTTTTATAACTACGAGTTACAAAATAAATTATTGATGAATGTGCTTGAGAATCATATATTCTCAATCCATTCCAACAACATAAACACAGATTCCTAAGTCGGCAAAGAACAATTTAATTGTCTTTGGTAATATTAGCTAGGACGAACAGATTCAGTTGTTAACCATTAAATTCATAGGTATATACTAAGTAAGAGTTTTACATTTTGTACTATGAGCCTTCAACTATATTGCTAATGCAACAAATATTCATGTGGTTGAGAATAACTATGTGTGAACTCAAAATGATATCCTTCAACACACAAGCTCTTAGCATCAGACCACATTCAAATCCATAGCATCAGATCCACGACACCCTATAGCGAAAAAATAGAGTGTGATACCTAGATCCATAGCAGCAAGCCTATAGCAATCTTTAGCATAGACCTATAGTGATCCATAGCATAGACCTATAGTGATCTACAACATAGACTGCTTTGCAACAAAGCTCCTAAAGCATGTTTTGCAACAATTCTATTTTGATTGGTTATTTAACATAAATAAATATAGAGTAATTTATCCTCAATCTACAATTGAATTTGAAATCAAAGGAAACTTTCATAATTTATGAAAAATATTAACTTGAGCCTCGATTCCATGATTTGGGTATCAAAAGGGTATCAAAGGCACATAGTATCAAAGGAAAGGATGAATGTGCAAGCTAAATTGTGGTTAAAATATGGTAAAAACAAGGTTCGTCATCTCCCCCTAACTAAAGGTGTTGCAAATCCATGTGTAACTTAGTCATATGAATCAAAACTGGAGGAGACAAGGCAAGAGTATATTTCATGAAGATTGATCCAACTGTAAGAACCATGGCATATGTCACCTATCTTTGAATAACCTCATTTTCTAACAATGGCTTCCCAAAATGATTCTTCTTCTGTAGGTTCCCAAGGAAAACAATACATGTATTTTGGTGATGGACACCTGATGAAAGAAAATTGAAACTATAAACCAATCCATTGTGTTCTATGCTATTTTAAATAGGTGATATAACAATCACATCTAAGTATTGAAAATTTAGGATTGAGATGACTGAAAGGTTACCTTTTTTTTTTTTTTTGTAGTGAGGCAATCCCATTTTCTTTGGTAGGCTAGAAAGGCCTCTACCCAAATGCAGGCTATCTATTCAGCACATGAGGAAATAGCTGCATGTTGGGTCCAATGGATATGAGGAATGAATCAAAATTGTTTGAGAAAATTATCATGCTCTTGAAGTAATCAGTGTGGGGTAAAAGATTGTCCCCTCACCCATAAAGAATGCTTCATGTTTGATTTGGGAAAGAGTAGTGCTCCATTCCAATTCATTTCCAAGAAAGGAAGTAAAATCTCTTAATTGGATATCCCCCCAAAAAGGCTTAGGGTTCCAACCTTTATCACGACTGAGGAGAAATTTATATTAATGTAGCTTATACACGAGGTTTTGGTCTTCTTCATTACTACCAACATAATATTTTAATAAGTGTGCAGGATTTAAAATGTTAGAAGACCTACTTGCAATCAAAGATCTCATTTGAAATAATATCATTTGTTCCTTCAAGAAAACTACATATATTGGAGACAACCACTTGCAAGTGGGGGTTGCATAAGCCAAAGTGTATAAATGTTGTTTCTCTTCTTGTAGTTTTTGCACCAAATGTTTATTTTTCTAACTTTCCTTTCATTCAAGCCATAAGGCTTTCCATATTTATTTTGTCTCCATATAAAATGTGTCCTATTGTTCCCTCATATTTCAAATGGTTTGCCTATGCTCTTGTAATGAAATCATACTTGAATCAAAAGACTCAACAATTTTCTTCCACTTGGCGACCTCAACTTGTAATAAAGTCATATTTTATTTGTTGAGGGAAACCTTTACATTGTCCAAGGTATTTGTCACTAGGCTCGCCACTAATGGTTCCTCCATATGGATATCAATACCATTGGGACTTTTGTTCCCTTCTATGGTTGGTTCTGTAGCAATGGTGAATTTTGTTTGTAAATTTGCAGGAGTATTAGCAACATTTTTTCCTAAAGAAGCATTGAGGTCCAATGATTAGGTAGTAGGATTGACCATAGGAATGTCATAAATAAGATTTTATGTATCTTTTAGAGGATCGATATGAGCACCACCTTCACATAGAGTGGAATTTGGTTTCTCAATTTCTTCAATGGAATCAATCAAGATGTTCAATTTGGACATATCTTAGAATTTACTTAATTTTTCTTAAACAAAAATAAATCACTGGTATAAACCCTTGTCCATCTTATGCAATTGTCGATTCATCCTTAGTAAAGAATAATATGAAGGCTTATGTTGGGAAAAAGGATTACCAAATTTATGATTTGACCTCTTGACCCTTTTGACGAGCTGGATAGCTTTAGTAGCTTCATCTACTGCATCCAAGGAATTTGGTTATAGTGGAGCTTTTGCAGTTGGGATGGAAGGTTTTGGTTACTATGGATATTTTTCAATTGGACTGGAAGGGTTTGGTTCATGTGGATATTTTGTAGATAGATTGGAAAATTCTTGTGGAGCTTCTACAATTGGACTAGCTCTATGGCATGTGTTCTCTTGTGATGTAGTAGTTGCAGTAGCTTCCACAACATATTTGGATCTGGTTCTATAAAATTTAGTGATTTTAGGTAGAGGAATCGTGCTCCTTGTAAATCTTTTTGTGCCTGGACTACAAACATTAATCATATATTCATCAAAGGCTTCAATAGTGTTGGCGGGCGAAATCGACTGTCCGTCAACTGAGAGAGTGGAACCGGTCCGGGGTTGTCTAATAACCCAATCCGTTTGGAATGAACCACCCTGACGGGTTTAGCGGCTCCGTTAGCCAATATAAGGTCCTAAGAAAACAAAAAGAAAACTAATCTAAACTAACTAATCTAACTAAAACTAAATAAAACAAACTAAACTAAAACTAATTATTAAAACAAACTAAACTAATCTAACTGTTCTATAATACAATCTACTAACTACTACTATACTAACTCTAACTAATTAACTTACTATCTACTAACATATACATAACTTATTCACAAAATGTACAATATCTACAATTTACAGATTTAAATAAAACCTAAAAAACTCATTTACATTCTTCCCTAAGACACAAAAAGATATTTTTTGTTGATTTTATGATTTTATAAACAAGAAATAAAACTAACTAAAACTAAACAACTAATATACTAATTCTAATTACACATATATCTAACTAAACTATTAATAAATATACTAAACAAATAAACAACAAACTGACCTGGAAACGCTCCAGATTTGTCCTATGTATGATGACTGTTTAAGTAGATCAGAGGGAGGAAACCCACTCCAAATCATCCAGAAACTTCTCGTAAATGATAGATGCAATGCTCCTTAAGTTTGATTACAGGAAAAACAAGACATAAAAAATAACAACAATCTTATAATTTATAAATCTCTACAATTAGATAAACCTGTATGTAAAGACTTATACATGATAGTTCAATTGATGAAGAAGAGAAATCTGTCATTCATTAGCTGAACTAAGTAATTGTCGTATTCTTTAAATTAGTGAAAGAAATCAGGCATGTATCACATTAATTCAATCATATCATTCTGCAAAAGACTGTGATAGCTAAAGTAATCACTAATCAAATACAAATTGATAAACATAAACATGAAACAAAATATTGATATTATGAAAGCGAAAGTTGTAGCAGAACATCAACTCCTGTCTCAGTTTGTATTAGAAATCCATAGCCTGGTTCTCCCACAAGTGAGGATGATCCTTATTACAAAAATAATAAGTATTTATAAGTTTT
>JZKD02S2324590.1:0-10322 GCA_000966675.3 Picea glauca | reverse complement strand
AAAGTGCATAGAGGTTATGATTAAATTTTTATATATGTCTTTTGATATAATCCCTATGTTAATGTTTTCATAACTATTGGTTGGTTGATTATATGAATACCCATTGGTACATTGGCTAAACACTTGATGTGAGCTGTTACAATACATTGGTGCATGGTTAATATTTGATTTTGGTTTCAATTTGAATGATTTATGGTTTAAAAATTTGGTGTAACGTCTATTGCACGTGTTGGTTTATGCACTCACCATTGGTTTCATTAGTCGGCCAAGTGATATGACTGTTGAACTATGCTGTAATGGGTTGAACTACTATGTAAATCGGCGGTTGTACTTTGGCAATTACTATTTTTCATGGAAGAGATAAGCTCCACCACCTTCGCACGATGGAATTTATGCCTATCCCTTTTGCTCGTTCACTCCTGTTAGCTCGGGTAGCTCTGCTCCTACGTGTGTTATGATCCAAACCCTCGGATTACCATGTGCTCAGATCCATGGCACCAGTCATGTGAATCGAGCCAAATGGAAACCAAGCCTTGTTAATGTTTGATAATGCCCGCAGAGACTTGGAGGATAACGGATGGCTCACCTTCATGGAACGTTTTGAGGGTTTTAACCTAGTTGTGGCACAATAGTTTTCCGAGACTTTCGATGGCTGTAGAGCCAAGGTGGGAGACATCTAGTTGGAAATTGACGAAGAATTTATCAGTTCTGCTACAGGGTTACCCTCCTCGGGACAGCATTGGTTCAAAAATTGTAAGGTCGAGGAGGTGCCATGGACACTGCTTTTTCTCTCATGCAAAGTCACCTCTTGTGACAGAGGTATGCCCATCTCTTCACTTAAACCATGATGGCACGATACTTTGATGGTAGTCAAACAGTTCGTGACCTGTGAAGGTCGATACGGACTCGTGTTTCTCTACCACCTGCGTTTTCTAATGAATTTTATGGGATACTCATTGAATATGCCCTTTTACTTTCATCACAGCCTATATAAAATGTCAAAAAGGTTTAAAAGGAAGAAGGCTGACAGTAGCCTGTTCCACCATGGGCTTATTAATCTTATCATTGTTTATCATTTGAGTTTACATGGTGATAGTTGGAGATATTTCGTCGCTCGAAATGGTTTCAATGACACAGACCCCGTCCAAGTTGACAAACCTATGGTAACTGAAGCCAAGGCCGAGCCGCATGTGCCCTTCCATATCCTATTGCCCGCTCCTAAGCCTTCACTCGACCCTCTTATTGACTTACCAAACATTGGAATCGAGAAGGCCGAGACTATTAAGAGACCTGTGAGCAAAAAGCCCAAGGCAAACCCTACTGCTAATGCCAAAGGTAAAAAGAACGCTCGGATGATTTCAAGGATGGATAGAAACAAACCTAAACTCTCTGTTGAGTCAAAGCCTATAATCCTTAGTGAGGATTCTGATTCTAATGTAGAACATTTTTTAGCTGATGAGTATCCTTATTCACAGGGTTTATGCCCCGAACCACCTTACGATTTCGTGACGAATCTTCCTCCCTGCCTAAGAAACGATCCCAGCTACCCTGGTATTGAGTTGCCTAATGAAACCCTCAGTCATATGATCAAACCCTCGCTTTATCTTTCAAACCCCTCACAGTATTCCTATGATCAATGTGATTTATGGCTGGAACGATACTACATTGATGTCCCCATACTCCAATCGAAAATTCAATCACTGGAAAGTTGAATTGAGGTATTGACCAGCCAACGAGACCAACTCCAAGTAGCTGATAAGAAGAAGAAGACGACAGGCTCCATCCTTTTCAAGAATGTTGAATCGGCCACAGCCGTTATCAACTCTAAATTTGCATGATCAAGCCGTCTCGTTGCTGTAGAGGTATGATTTTGATATTGTTTTTGTTTTATGAATGATCAGGGTTAATATAATGAGTCAAATTTGGTTCTTGAATAGCTCTGTTTACATTTCGAAATGGCTCTGTAATAATGTGTTTATCCTGTATACATTTCTTTTTTCTAAAAATAAAAAGAAATTTCGATTTGATATATGATTTGATCATCCCCAGTTTAGACTCCGATCGATTTTCATTTTGATTTGATTGGTTTTCATTTGGATCTGATTTGTTGGTATGCCTGATTGAGTTAACAAAATTGATAGTTTGTTTTCGACCGGATTGGTTTGTATCCGATTTGGAAGTTTTCATGCTCAGTTTAGAACACGATCATGTTCAGATTTGATTTCGTTATGATTCATATGATGTGATTGGCAAACAATTTCAGAGAGTTTGGTTGTTACGATTTTTCAATATGTTGTGTCGTATGATTTTCTAAATTGGGAATGCAACTCTGTTCGATTTTAATGTGGAATGAACTACTCGGTTTTTATAAAAACAAAATGCTCATTTAAGTCTGTGCAAGTGCGCCCAAATCATGGAATGGATTCGATTCATGACAACTATGCTAAACCCCAGTCGATTGATTCGCTTGGTTGGATTGTTGTTAGTTCAATCATTTTAATGAGTTGAATTTGGATTATAATTGATGCTCTGTTTGATTTTAAGTTATAAAACGAATTGGTCAAACCCGGTTATAATTCATTGTCAAATGAACGATTTTGATCGAAGTCAATCGATCTTGTTTGCCCAATTTGCAATAACAAATTATGAATTCTATTGCCAATCAATCAAGGCTGTTATGATTTTATTTGAATTGATTTTCGCGCCAAGTTTGAATTGATCTATTCGTGGCATGAATCATTTGCTGTGTCAACATAGTCATAACGATTGGAAAATGATCTTGTCGAATTCATATTTCCTATTGACAAGGCAGCGTAACAGTCACTTGCCATTTGTTTTGATTATAATCATTTCAATTGATATCAAAATGATTTCACAACTGTTGGATTCGATTTGTTGTGAAACGATTACATTGTTGTTCCATATGATTTTGTCACCCGACTTGGTGGTAACAAACAAAACAGAGTATGCCTATCTCTGTAGTCATTTAATTGATTTGGATCTTGTTTGATTTCAAATGGTATATAACAAACTCAAATTAAATGATTCATTTTCAAATAGCTATTGGATGTCAATTAAATGGAATTCTTTAAAAGATTTTCAATTAATTTCAATGTTGATTCTGTATCTTATTTTAGACCAGCTACAGAATCAGAGGATTCTTTAGCTAGTTTATAGAATCAAATTTTTATCATTTTATTAATAAAAGATCCTTCTAACTTGTTAATTTTTGGTCCTTTTCAGGTAAATTCGAAAATTGCATGGGACATATTGCACAGGCTAGGGGATATTTGTGTGTTTAGTTTTATTGTAGTTTCCTAGTTTAGTTGAACTTGGGATATCTTCCCAGATTTTATGTAAACAGTTTTATAACTTCCACAGGGGGGTTTTACCCTGTGGAAAACTTATAAATACTTATTATTTTTGTAATAAGGATCATCCTCACTTGTGGGAGAACTAGGCTATGGATTTCTAATACAAACTGAGACAGGAGTTGATGTTCTGCTACAACTTTCGCTTTCATAATATCAATCTTTTGTTTCATGTTTATGTTTATCAATTTGTATTTGATTAGTGATTACTTTAGCTATCACAGTCTTTTGTAGAATGATATTAATGTGATACATGCCTGATTTCTTTCACTAATTTAAAGAATACGACAATTACTTAGTTCAGCTAATGAATGACAGATTTCTCTTCTTCATCAATTGAACTATCATGTATAAGTCTTTACATACAGGTTTATCTAATTGTAGAGATTTATAAATTATAAGATTTTTTTTATTTTTTATGTCTTGTTTGTCCTGTAATCAAACTTAAGGAGCATTGTAGCTATCGTTTACGAGAAGATTCTAGATGATTCGAAGTGGGTTTCCTCCCTCTGATCCACCTAAACAGTCATCATACACAGGACAAATCTGGAGCGTTTCCAGGTCAGTTTGTTGTTTATTTGTTTAGTATATTTATTAGTAGTTTAGTTAGATATATTTGTAATTAGAATTAGTATATTAGTTGTTTAGTTTTAGTTAGTTTTATTTCTTGTTCATAAAATCATAAAATCAACAAAAAATATCTTTTTGTGTCTTAGGGAAGAATGTAAATGAGTTTTTCAGGTTTTATTTAAATCTGTAAATTGTAGATATTGTACATTTTGTGAATAATTTATGTAAATGTTAGTAGATAGTAAGTTAATTAGTTAGAGTTAGTATAGTAGTATTTAGTAGATTGTATTATAGAGTAGTTATATTAGTTTAATTTGTTTTAATAATTAGTTTTAGTTTAGTTTGTTTTATTTAGTTTTAGTTAGATTAGTTAGTTTAGATTAGTTTTCTTTTTGTTTTCTTAAAACCTTGGATCGGCTAATGGAGCCGCTAAACCCGTCAGGGTGGTTCATTCCAAACGGCTTGGGTTATTAGACAACCCCGGACCGGTTCCACTCTCTTAGTTGATGGATGGTTTATTTCGCCCACCAACAAATGGTGCTAGAGGGAGGGCCTGAACTTAATTAATGGCACGAGGTGGTCGCAAGACTCCTCCACCCCCTAATCGCTCACCTATAGTGAATAGAATCCATTCAAATGATAATATTCCCCCTCTAACATCAACTACTTCAATCGACGATCCACATATCACAATTGAGCCAACAACCCCTAATCCTACAGGTGGTGACATACAAGAGATTGTTCATCAGTCTCTTATTAAAACCCATAGTGCCTTAGCCCATTTGAGGCAACCAAACCGTCCGTGGGGTCAACCTTTGGATTTCTCTGATATCAGAGAACAATTAGGTGACACTAATCCTACTGTAAATCCTTCAGATCCAATCTTAAATCCTGCTGCAGGAGGATCTGGGATACCTCCTTCACCACCTCCATCATCTTCTTCCTCTTCTGGAGGAGATTCCTCTGACGAAGGAAATTCCCCTTCTCATCCTTCCACACCCACTACCCCAATGGAAAATCAGAACAACCCTGCTAGACCTTGGCTTGATCAGGATGTCGTAGTTGTACCCGGTGATCAACATCCTCTACCTAAGCACCCCGAGAAATGGCTTCCCAAGTTTGATCCTAACTCAAAACAGATAGTTGAAGATCACATTAAAATTTTTATGTTAGCCATAAGACTCCGCAATGTCGAACATGAAGACGTCATCTGTAGGTTTTTCCCTTATACCTTCAAGGGAAATGCATCCACATGGTACTTTACCCAACAACCCCATACCATCGTGTCTTGGGAAAAGTTTGAGTCATGATTTTTGGAAAAATTCGGAGACGGTAAACCTCCGGAAGTCCTAGTCATGGATCTTTCTAGCTTAAGAATGAACCCAAAATAAAAAGTTAAAGACTTTAATCAAAGATTATTAACACTTAAAAACTGAATCCCTATAGATTCCATGCTTGCTGAGAGTCTTATAATAGTTTACTACACTAAATATTTGCATCAGAGTATAGCTATATGGGTTAAACGATCTAAGAAATCCATGTTGTTAGAGGCCTTCGAGGAGGCCAGCCAGATCGAAAAAGACATACTTAGTCTTAAAGAATCTTCTAGCAATGAAACAGAGACTAGTTCTTCTTCCAAAAAGAAGATTGAAATACTCCCCAGACCCACTCAAAGTAAAACACAACCTGAAAACTCTGATTTGGAAAACTTAACCAAAGTTGTTCAGAAACTGTCAAATCAAGTTATAAACTTGAAAAGGTCGACCGAAGAAAATTCCTCTAGCAAAGGACCTTACAAACCCCCGTTCCGGAAGCCTTTTCCCACCGACCGACCTAACCCAACCACCGAAGGACTAAATCTAGAAAGCTTGCAATGTGCCCTTCAAACAATTCTAGAAGCCCAAGATAACTTGATGCCTCCTGAGATTCCTGAGGAGGTAGTTGAACAAGAGACATTCCAAGAAGAAGAGTCTTCTCCAAAACATTTTGGACACTTCTCGGATAGCATCTTCCAAGCTAACTTCGAGACAGTTCATCCGTATAACACTAGGAGTAAGACAACAAATAAACCTTCTACCAAAAACACTACAAATTTTCCTCCAAAGCAATCTAAATCAGTTGACACTAAACAGAGTAATGTGAACCCCAACTTAGATTATGATGTTGTTGAAGATCTTAAGAAGTTAAGGGATAACATTTCTATTTATGAGTTATTGAAGTTTTCATTTTTGTTACAAAAAATGTTGCAAAATATTTCTGAGAATGGCAAAAATGGTAATTCTAATGGTAACAAGGTTGTGCAAAACAAAGTCCCTCAGAAGACTTCCACTAAACATAATCTTGATCCTCAAGATAAAGGAAGCCTTCCTGTAAGTAATGTAAATAATGTAAATAATGTAGATAAAGTAGCTTTAGAAACCGTGAGTAAAAATCCACCAGCTACGACTCTCAATACTCGCAAGAATGTACCTCATTTCCTATTAACTTTCAAGATTTTCAATAGAAACGTGCACAATTGTATGGTAGACTCAGGGGCATCATCTAATGTGATGCCTTGGTCTGTTTGCCAGAAGATTAACGCTAAAGTAGAGCCCTCGACTTTAAAGATCATACAACTTGATCGAACCAATGTTAAAGTTATAGGTGAACTAAAAAATGTGCTTATCAGATTATCATCTAACCCCAAGGTTCATCAAATTATTGATATAATTGTTGTGGATATTCCAGAAGTGTATGGTCTATTTTTAAGCAGGCACTGGTTGGAACAGTTACATGGTTACTTCGCCACAGACTAGTCTTACTTATGTCTTCCAAAGAACGGAAAGCCCAACAAGATCAGGGTGAATCGTGAACGATACCTTAAGTTCACGGTCACAGATTTGAACGATCCCAACAAATCGTATACACCTTCTAATGATTCACCTGAAGTACAAGGGGTGGACACCTTCTTCGAAAACTTCATGGCCGAGGCTTCACCTATCACCAATCCAGAACAACAGTCCGAGATTTCAACATACGCACAGCCAACCGCTTCCACACAATGTTCACATGTACCCAATGGAAATCTAATCTGGTCTCTTTATTTCGACGGATCAAAGTCCAAAGAAGGAGCTGGAGCAGGCTGCATCATTATTGATCCGGCAGGTAAAAAAACATTGATAGCATGTAGGTTGGAATTTGAATGTACTAACAATACTGCAGAATATGAGGCTTTACTGCAAGGTCTCAGAAAAGCTTTGGATATGAACATTCAAAATCTAACCGTCTTTGGTGACTCTAAAATAGTGGTTAGACAGGTAAGAAATTCTATCCACTGTCTTTCTCCACATCTCAAGAGCTACCAGTCTGAGGTATGGAATTTAATGAATAAATTTTCTGCTTTCAATATAAATTCCATCCCTAGATTAAATAATGCTGAAGCAGATCTATTAGCTAATGTAGCTTCTAAACTTCTTCCTGCAGAAGGCTTGTCCCCAGACGCATTCTCCGTCGAGTTGTTTTTTCGACCATCCATTCCCAACAACATCATGAACTGGAGAGACTTTGACGACGATCAGCAGATTATCAACTTTCTGCACATGGAAGAAATCTTTCAAGGTGCGGTGGTAGACGAACACACGCACGATGACAATTTGCACGATTTTATGGTAATACCTGATCCGAAAACTCCTGAAGATCTATCGGATATGGTAAACTCGATCCCAAAATCTGTAGTCAGATTAGAGAAGTTTTATGATTTTGAAGATAAATTTAAAAAGACGGTCAACTGTAAAACCAATAGTTCCTCGTTATCTTATGAAAAAGTTAAGCTGGGAACTAATGAAAATCCTCAATGCATTAATCTAGGGTTGGGATGTTCTGAACAAGAAAAAAGATGCATTTATTAAACTGTTTGAAGAATTTAAGGATGTCTTTGCATGGACGTATGATGATCTTAAAACATTCGACCCTAATATCATACAACATGTCATCCCGATGAAGCCCCAAACCTTACCCTTTCAACAAAAACTGAGGAAAATGCACCCTAAACTGGAACCGACCATCCAAAAAGAATCAAATAAGCTCCTAAATGCTAAAATAATTTTTCCTGTTAGGCACACTCAATGGGTTTCTAACCTTGTCCCAGTCCGGAAGAAAAATGGGGAAATTCGACATTGTGTCGATTTTCGAAACCTCAATAGAGCGTCTGATAAAGATAACTATCTTGTTCCACCCATGGAATAGATTCTTCAATAGGTATCTAGTTCCGAGAGGCTATCCCTGTTAGATGGTTTCTCTGGATACAACCAAGTCCTGATGTCTCCACCAGACCAACTTAAAACCACCTTCCGTACTCCGTGGGGAACTTATGCTTATCACAAAATGCCTTTTGGATTAATTAATGCCGGTGCCACCTTTCAGAGAGCAATGGACATTGCTTTCCGAGGCTTAATTAATCAGTCCGTCGTAGTTTACTTAGATGATGTGACTGTATTTTCTAAAAACAAAAACGATCATCTAGCTCACTTACGAGCCGTCCTACTGCGATGTCATAAGTACGGCATCTCCCTCAATCCTAAAAAGTCCATTTTTGTAGTAGAATAGGGTAAACTCCTAGGATTCATTGTGTCTAGCGAAGGAATGATTATTGACCCCGAGAGGACTCAAGTCATCGCAAAACTTCCCCCTCCTACGTCCAAAAAATCTATGTAGTCTTTCTTAGGCCAGATTAACTTTGTGAGAAGATTTGTCCCCAACTTCTCCGAAATGGTCAGACCCTTGCATAATTTGATTAAGAAATACACCCAGTATGATTGGGGACCCCTAGAAAACCAAGATTTTAATGCAATAAGGAAGGCCATAATAGACGCTCCGTCTCTCATGAGCCCAAATTTTTCTCAAGACTTTACACTCTACACTTTTGCTTCTGACCATTCCTATGCCGTCGTCCTAACCCAAAAGAATGCCGAGGACAACGAAGTACCCATCGCCTTTATGAGATCTACTATCAAAGGTGATGAACTTAATTACCCAGCAGTAGATCAGAAAGCCTACGTTGTTTTCAAAATAGTGAAACACTTCCGGTCCTATGTTTTGAAGTCAAGGACGAAAGTCATTGTCCCCTACCCAGCCGTAAGGAACTTGTTAGTACAGAAGGAACTAGGAGAAAAGAGAGCCAACTGGGTCACCTCCTTGCAGGAGTATGACTTAGAAATCACCCCAGCTCAGATAGTAAGAGGCCAAGGGTTATGAAAGTTAGTTGTTGATTCAGCAGCAGAACTGCAAGAAGAAAGTGATACACCAAACCTAGGACAAAGCGATCAAAGTCTAATCTATTGCGCACAAAACCTTGTTAGTCCTTGGTATGACGATATAAGATTATGTATTGAACATGGATCGGCTCCCCGTCACCTTGACCCCGCTAAAAGAAGATCATTGAGACTGAAGTCTTCCTCCTTTCATCTGGTTAATGGTATCTTATTTCGTCAAAACTTTGATGGCGTACTGATGCGTTGTCTTGGAAAAGATGAAGCAGAAAAAGTCTTGCTAGATTTGCATGCAGGAGAAGCCGATGGTCACTTCAGTGGCGATACCACTGCTCATAAAATTCTAAGAGTTGGTTATTACTGGCCCACGCTTTTTAGAGACACCCATGCCTTGTGTCGTAAATGTATCATCTGTCAGAAAGAATCAGGGCAGTTACAAAAACCATCCTTTCCTCTGCACCCCGTTTCAGTAGATTCTCCTTTTCAGCAGTGGGGCCTTGATATCATAGGTCCAATCAACCCTCCGTCCTCACAACAACACAATTTTATTTTGACAGCCACTGATTACTTTACTCGATGGTCTGAAGATGTTGCGCTAAGAACTGTCAACACTAGTCAGGCTATTGCCTTTCTAAATTCGAATATTATCACTCGTTTCAGTATCACTGACTGTTTAGTTTTCGATAATGCTTCTTACTTTTCCTCTCTTGAGATGATTGAGTTCACTTTGGAAAAAGGAATTAAGATGAAGTATTCTGCTAGTTATTACCCCCAGGGAAATGGATTAACAGAATCAACAAACAAGAACTTGATCAAAATAATCAAGAGAACCATGGTTGAAAATCACAAAAATTGGCACAATGCTCTGTTGAACACGTTGTGGGATGATAGAGTAATGCCAAAAGCTGTTGTAGGTAACTCCCCCTTTTTTCTTGTTTATGGCAGAGAAGCAATTATGCCACCTCACATTCTTCTTCCTTCACTTCAGTTGTCACAGAAAGTTCAAGAAGAATATTGTCCCCCTTTAGAAAATTGAATTAACGCTTTGATGAAGCTGGAAGAGGTAAGAGCCCAAGCTAAACGTAAGTTAGATCAACATCAACAATTGGTTAAAAGTTGGTTTGATTCTAACTCT
>JZKD02S2324579.1:0-32474 GCA_000966675.3 Picea glauca | reverse complement strand
AGACCTGAATGGCACACTACTCTGATCGTTATCCACAGGTATATCACCTGTGAAGGTAGATTTTCACTAGTCTATATCTACCACATTAGGATATTAATGCATCTAAATGGCGATTGTCCCTTAAATTCGCCTTACTTTCTACTCAAAATATTGACAAAGATGTCAAGTAGAGTGCAGTCACTCTCCACCAATACAAAGAGCGGCCTGTTTCATCAAGTCTTAATTAAGACTTTAGTTATGTCTTCTTTGAGAGAATTACAAAAACCCTAGAGCTAGCTCATGCAATCCTTAAATCCTAACACACAGTCCAGCAAATAGAAGAAAGGCACAGGAAAAGAGACTGTTACAAAGAAACAAAATATTTCAATTGATGAAACTCATGTTAAAGAAGAAATGCCTGATATCAGGGTGACGAGGAATAGCATAGGTAAAAGACCTAAGTTGGATCCAGAAATCGAAATGTTATTTGAGGAAGATGTTAAAGGGGAAGAAGATTTAGATGAACATTTTAATACTCAAACTACAATCAAGCATGAATCGCCATCAACCAGTAAAAGGGGTGTTGTAGTCAAAAGGACAAAGGATAAAGATGTGTTTGCATCTCAAAAACCTAGAAGGAATTCTACTAGGGTTACCAACAAGTACAGATTGAAGTCTAAATCCATGTATAATCCATTGATCAAATAAGAAATCATCATAGTTATAGAATATCACTCTGAATATGCTGAAGCAGGTATGAGGAAAAAGGCAAAAGGAACTCCATTGCTTAAGAAACCAGTAAACAAAGGTAAACAATTTTTTTCATCATCTACAGGACCTGTAACGAGAGCTACAACCAGATTGGAAAAAGATAAAGAAATTGCTAAAGGTATCAGTGAGATTCCTAAGAATAAAAAGGATTACCTTGTAGACTCAGATCACATATCATATGTGCCTGAAGCCATGGATTCAGTAAGTTCTGATGAAGAACATAGCTCAGGATTGGTTTCGAAATACCAAGTTAAATTGAAAGAACCCAAGGTTGCCTTAAATCTGAATGAGACTACACATTTTGAAGAGTTCTCAGAATTCAAGGTTAAAATCATAACTGATAAAGAAAGTATCAAGGAATTCCAGAAAATAGTGAGACAGTTGAAGAAAGAAAAGGCACAAATAGAACAATGGAATGCTTGTCAATAAGAAAGGATTCAAGGTTTCAAAAAGAAGAAAAAAGAGCAAAGGGCGTTACTCAAAGAACTCGGAGAAATAAACTTCAAACTCTATTGGCACAATGTCGTGCTTACCACAAAGATCAAACAGAAAAATGCTAAAGCTACTGTTGTGATTATATCCTAAAGGTTTCATGAAGATTGCTACAATCATAATTTTGATGTTTTCCAGGAAATATGGCAGTGTCTACTCATTTTTGGCCTGTGAAATGCAAATACCTCTAACTCTATGACTAGATCAAACTAATCCATGTTTTGTAGAATAAAATGTAATGCTGGCAAGATCATACAATATCAAGTTGTTGAGAAATGATTTATTTTTGGACTGTAAAATCTCTTTTTGATCTAACTTCCCTAGTAGATAGATACTATTCGGATCTAGTCATTAAAAGTACACTAGATGATAGGATCTAGAGGTTTTATGGATAGTTTAAATAGGCAGAGGAAAGACTGTGTTGAGGTCGAAAAATTGGAGATCCAAAGGACTTATTCTGAAAACTCCTTGTAAGGCATTATTATTCTATTTGACACTTAATAGAAAAGGCATATGGATGGTTAGACATTATTTTCTACTCTGTTTTATTTCTTCATGCTTGAATTCATTATTCAGATTGCAATGCTTTTGTTTCTTGATTGTTAATTAATACAATGGAAAATTTACTGTGGAAATTATTTTCAAGTTTTGATATCAAGCTGATAGTCTTATTTCTTTATGATATTCTGAGACAAAGATTTATGTGAAGTTGACAAATTGGAAGCTTCCTCCTCTCTTTTATTATTGGTCTAATTAATCTATGTGACTATCTTTTAACCAGTCAATGGGATATGCTATGTTCTGATTGTGATTTTCATGTTATGTTATACTCTTGAGCCAGTTTTCAACCACCTTGCCCCAGAAACCAAATCATTAAAACCTTTAAAACACTTTGCAATAAATTGATGATGCCCTATCTTGCACCCTCTCATAGTCAGTGCAAATTTAGGGACTAACACCTTCCATGCCACATCATGGACAAGATGTTTGTTACAAAAATAGCAAGGAAATACAACCACTGGTTGCATTTTTTCCATGGAAAGAAAAAAAAAAATCATTCCTCTACCCTGTAAAGTCAGGGACTTCGTGTGCAGAAACGTCAACAAGATTGATGAATTTGCAGGTCATTTCAAGAACTTGAAACTAACATATGTTGAAAGGCTAAAAGGGTTCGACCCTAATGGGATTTTTTGAGAACATTTACTAGAAATTGGCTTTAGCATCTCTTTTATCCATAGATGCTTGACCGAAGATAGAGACAATGATGACAACACTCCTTCTTCTGGCGATTGCAACATAGAGACATTGCAAATCACGAATGAATTGTACAGACAACAAGGAAAAGTATTTGGTGAGAAGAGTTTCCAGTCCCCCGCCAACACTCCCAAGAGCATGACATCACAGATCATTGCTTGAATCGCCCACCCCAGTAAGAGAGAAACCCAGACATATTCAAACGGAGGAGGACATAAGAACCCTCCTCGCACAAAAATTGATAGTTCTCACAAAGTTCCCCTGATGAAGAAGAGAAAAAACATTGTAGGGTAGGCGGACGAACCCGAAATTGAAAGTGAACAGATGCAATTTGAAATTCAAACTGAGCACATGCACCATAGTTCTGCAATGGAAATAGTCGAGACCGACATTTTTGACAAAGATGAATCCTTTGTATTCCAGAGCATTGTTTTTGATAGCCAATATAAAAATATGGTCATTGAAAAGAGAGATGTAACAAATAAGAAAGGAAAATCTTGTATAGAGATTAACTTCAGGAAAATGCGGTCGTCCCAAATCTCCATATTTCACCATGTAACCGGTGATGCTCTTGATGATTCCATTGGAGGAATTGAAGCGGAGAATGCCATACTGAAAGACCATGTCAAGGAATTTGAGGAGGCTTTCATTGCTACCCCAGAGTTTGTCAGTCCTTTAGAAAAAACCGTGCCTGCTACCCATGTAGCCAAGTTAAAATTATCCTCCATCCTCCTCGCATCGTGTAGAGCCCTTGTAGAGAATAACATCAAGAAATGAATGCAGCTAGTTACTGAAGCCTGGGAAACATCACAAAATATAGCTTCCTTTCGAAAGAGGGAAAATGATTTGCACGAACATTTGCAGATGAATTTAAAAAATGATCAACATTTCTATGAACAGATATTGACCCCTTTTTCCAACCATGCCATCAACAACTCAAATCTGAATAGAAGACAAGAGGATCTCCCCTCCCCAAAGCAGATCAAAAAATTAAAAGCATGCTGGAAAAAGAAAGTTAAGAACATGCAGGTCATTGTCAAATCATGTGAACAAGCCATATCATAAAAAGAAGAATTATTCAGAAACCTGACCCAAATAGACTTAGCCGGAAGTACCAACAAGGTTCAAGACCCAAAATTAGTCCTCAAATCCTTGTCGATGACCAAAGAAGCCTTCGATGAACAAATTGAAATTTTAAAAGGGTTGTCTTTAGAAAAAATTTACGGCATCCTTGAATATCGTTTAGATGAGCTCGAGAACTGGATACTGGACTATGCAGCACACAATGAAGAAATTGAATAGGCTCTGCATAGTATTTCTATGGATCTAAGGAAATTAGAAAATGACTTTTCGACATAGAAATCTGAGATGAAATCAAAGTGGCCTCCATGAGAAGCTACATTGAAGAATGGTTCCAATGGAGAATGGACAACCTCATCGAGGAAGGGAAACAATCGGTTGGCATGATTCCAGTGACCATTGACGACAACATAAAAAACACATCGGCTTCATAGTAAGTCTATATTGATGTCATGGTTTCTTTATCAATCCAATTATTCTACCTCTTTAAATAGAACTCTCTAAACAAAGGCCCATAACTTCCAATTTCTTCTTTTCAGGTCTTCCTCTCTACTGTCGCGCACTTCTTATTTATAGAGTCTTAATTCTTGTACTTATTTATTTTTATGGTCCGCAGGAGCCCCAATCCTAGTCTATATGACAAACACATTTAAATTTCCAGAAATATGTAACAGATTTTATTAATTTTTGATAAATTTCAAAGAAAACTATGTTGGATGTCAGGAAAATGTGTTTATTATATTTGAATGTTTAATGTGTGTCCAGAAATATGTAATAGACATTATTAATTTTTGATAAATTTCAAAGAAAACTAGTGTGTTTATTATATTTGAATGTTTAATGTGTGTCCAGAAATATGGAACAAATTCCATAAATATGTAACAGACATTATTAATTTTTGATAAATTTCAAAGAAAACTATGTTGGATGTTAGGAAATTGTGTTTATTATATTTGAATGTTTATTAATATTTGATAAATTTCAAAGAAAACTAATTCGGAAATGATATTTGAATCTAGTGGCCAAAATCATCCTCTGCATGGATACCACATGCACTTCGATGTGCATTTATTCCCATTCCAACCTGGCAGGGACTACGCTACCATGCAACACTTGTTTTTTTTAGGATTTGTCTTAATGTAGACTTCTTGGGCAACATAATACTTGTGGTTGTAATATGATCAAGATATACTAACAAGAAATAAGTAATAATTTATTCCATAACACTTTTATTATATTTCTAGATCATGGCTAAGTGATTTATCACAACTATATTAATTAAAATTCCAAATTTCTTATAATATATTTATTGCATTTACGAAAATTTTAGTTAATAAATGTACTTCACAATAAAAACTTTTTAGCTATAAAATTCTCTTTTTTCAAAATTTATAATGAAACCTTAGCTTATATACATTTTGAAACCAAGAAAAATTGATAGACTTGCATATATGTATTGTAAACATAAATCGTGATTCCATGATGTTAATATTAATAATTCCAATTATAAGTAATTATATACAACATTTTGTTTTTCAAAATATTCTAAGTTACAATGCAATATACACATGTATATTACATAACATAATTTCATAAATTATAACTACATGCAAATGACCAGTGTTGAATGTGGTGATAGGATTCTTCTCAGTTTTCCATATTTGCAAAGATGGTATTAAATATGGTTCTTGGAATCCAATCTCAAGTTTAAACCACTCCAGTGCATAATCGCAAATTCGTTCGCTATATTGATTTGGTGCAAACTTTGTAAAGACCATGTAATTATGGATGTCATAATCCACTAGTTGCACCTATCAACATAGCCTTTGAGGTGTTCTTCCTTTGGCACATACACCATTAGGTTTATCCTTCCATATAGGTAAACAAGATGTGGCATGTTTAAAATGGGAGACTTTTTTCCTTTGGATTTCCTCTAAAACTTGTTGTAAGTAGTTCCTTATCTTAATCATGAATCAATGTGTGGTATATTTTTTCCAATATTGTAAAATGATGCAGGAGTATCACTCCTACTCAGCAACGCATCAGTAGCCAGTGTAGCAATGCAGATGGAGGGAGCATATCACGAGGAGAGAGAGAAGCGCCAGTGTTCTCATTTTAGATTTAAATCCCAAATTTAATTTAGTTAATGTTGTAAAGGCTCGAGGAGGGTAGAGCCATTGTATTTGTACAAGATGTATGTAAGTTGACTTTAATGGCTGACAGGAAAATGATCTTAGATCTGATTCGGATGAGTTATAAATTAATTGTAATTTAATGTAGTAGGTGGAGGAAGGCTCAAGAAGCCCCTCTTTTGTAAAAATATCAAGGTGTTAAAATCATAATACATGAGAAGAGCATGAAAAAAAGAGAATAACTCTCAAGAGAGGATAATTCTGGAGAGGAGAGAAGAACTGAGACTTTGTTGCAATCTAGTCTTGTAACCATTGTAAACTCTTGTAAAAAGAATTTAGATTTAATAGAAAAAGAGGATATCCCTACATATGAATCTCTATGTGTGTTCTCTATGAATGAGTGTTTGTTTTCTGAATGTTTATTGTGCATGTTTGTGAATTCCATGAGTGTATAAATGTTCCCTTTGTAGGAATAGATAGAATTCTTTGTCTGTCTGAATTTTTTAGTGTTATGGGCTCTCAAGGAAGTGCAAGGAGTTCACATCAAAATTGGTGAGAACTCTGAGAAGCCAATGCAAGGAGTGCACAAAAATCTATCAGGAGTTATGTGAGGAGCATGCCAGGTGAGCACACCAAAACCAGTCATAAGCTCATAATGGATAGTGCAAGGAGTGCATAGAGCAAGCACAAGAAATGCACCTAAATTCAGAGCAGTGTAAAATCTCAAGGAAGAGTAAGCGCAAGGAGTGTGCAGGTAAGTCTATAAATTCCAAGACTTAGGATCGTGAGTGAAAGGAATGCATGAAGCCAAAACTTTGTCAAATTGTTGGTAAATCTCAGTAGGAATAGCACAGAGTTCCAGGAGAGTGCTAAAAGAACACTTTGACTATGTTCGTAAGCTCAGGTGGAAGAGCGGGCTTTCCAGGAGGGCACAAGAAGTCATTTGGAAGAACAAAGGGTCGATCCCTTTTGAAGTTCGACGAGCCATAAGATCGGGAGAGAAGTGCAAGGAGTGCACTAGAGAACTTATTTTAAGTTCCAAGCTCAGGAGGGAGAAGCGCAAGGGGTGCACCCACACTTCGATTGAATTGTTGAACAGAACACAAGTATAGGTAAGGATTTGACCCTACAAAGGAGAGCTCAAAGGTCAAGACTTTGAAATCTTGAGAAAATCCTTTGTTGAAGGGAAGCGAAGCTACAGAGGAGAAGAAACCACAATAATCATTGGATTAGTTGTGGAAACAAATCTGGGTCATTAGATCAAACCCAAACAAGAGGAGAAGTGCATAGCAAAGGAGATCAAATACCATCTGTCGGATCTGAGTGTAGGAGAACGAGAATCGTCGATCAAGGTTCTCGAGCCGCAAGTCTTGGACAAAGAAGAGTGGATCTCAATCGTAGATAACATCATGTAGCGTGATTCGTAGATCTCACGAATTCAGAGGTTTGACACTTCGGGATATATTGGTCATTGTGTTTCTAGGAGGAGAAAACCCCAAAGACTGGAGTCCCGAATTAATCCCAACCATAGATTGGAAGTGAAGCGAGGTCCTTGATTGGTAAGCCCTTCATAACTTTGGCTATCTGGGATATTTTATAGGTAGTCATTGAAAATTGGTTGAAGTCCCGAAGTCCCGAAGTCCGGAGTAAATCCTAACTGTTCGTTTTCAGTTACACGTGGACCATACATTTTCAAGTGTTCAAAATTCAGCTATCTAGAATGTTGTGGGTGAAAGTTTCTTTGTTGCAGAAAGTCTTGAAGTCCCGAAGCCCAGAGTCACTCTTGATCGTTAGTTGACAGGTAAATGTGGACTATAGATCTCCACCTTTCTCCAATTCAATGTTCGAAAGTTTGATAGTTTGGTGGTCATTTGGAGCGAAGGAACATCGAAGCTGGGAGTTGATCAGAGTCGTTGGTTGTAGGAGGAGTGTGGACCGTTGATCCCTGAACTCTTCGGGAGTTTTCCAATTCAGCTATTCAGGATAAGTTGTTGGTTGAGGTTGGAAAATTCCCTAAGCCCAGAGTCCTAGAATAGATATCCACCATAGATAATGGAGGGAGGAGAATCCCTACTAGCTGTCAAATATATCCATAGAAGTTTGGAGAGTGGAAAAATGGGATAAGACCCGCAACTGTTGGTCAACAGTCACTTTATGACCGAATTTGGCTAGTAACCACTAAAGGATATTGGAGTGTTTTGTTTGGAGAATTTCATGAAGCGTCAGAGTCCTATAGCTCTGAATAGTGCCTTTCAGGTAAGCGCCCAATTTTATCATGTGGTCATATGTCATTTCGTCGAGAGAAGGGGACTTAGAGAAAGCACCCAGCGAGTTATGTGTAGACCTATGCAAGAAAATTAAAGGGTCTTGTGAACATAAGAGAGGATCCAACAGGGATATGAGATCCACTTCGACTACTGTCATATTCAATCCTAGACCAAGAGATCACGCGAGCCCCGTAGGGGAAGGGGTTTCCATCAAGTGGTATCAGAGCTTGAACGAAATTTTTGTCTGATACCATCAAGTGGTATCAGAGCGATATTTTGTTTGCATACAACATGCATAGGATGAGAAGACAGGTTATTGATGCTCTATGCTAAGATTGTTTGCAAGTGTGCAGCAGGAAAGAAGATAGCTAGGTGGGCTAAAGAAAAGGACCAATTGTGTTCTTGAAGTGGAGGAGAGCCTATGGAGATATTAAGGTGAGAAATTGGAGTATAGAATCTAGAGAGAAAGGAGTGCTCAAGAGAAGAAGTGAGTGCAATGTGTGCCCCTACACTCGTCAGGAGTGTAAAATCTCAAAGAAGGTGAACCATAGGCTAAGCAAGGAAATCTTGGCAGAGGTTGATTGTAGCTCAGAGCGGGCAACTGGAAGCTCACATAATTTCTAGGAGGGTAGGGGAAAGGATAAAATGGCCATTGAGGGCCATGGACAAGGTCCAAGAGGAGACCACAAGAGGATGAGAAGAGGAGATATGGATAAATAGCTCAAGGAGACCAGAGAGGAGCTCAACATATTGATGTTGAAATGGCAGAAAATGCATCAATGAGAGAAAGGTATATGGATGTATGAGTGGTCCATGAAGAAGAAGGTGCATTGGCCTATCCAGTAGTTGATTTCCAGGACGCAAAATAAAATACTAAGGAGGTGGCTGAGGCAAGTGGAAAACCTCAGGAACACAGAGGAGAAAATGGTTTACATCTATGAACCAGAAGATGGATAAAGCCTCGATGGTGAAGAGATTTATGTTGAAGATATCATAGATTTCTAGGAGGACAATGAGAAGAAATCAGTTGAAGATCTCAAAGACTTCCATGAGGGAAGAAAGGAAAGGTTAGGTTTCCAGGTGAGCAAGGAGGGGATGAGAATGTCTGAGAGTCTCAGGAACTCATAGAAGAGTTCATATCAGCAAGGAGTTCTGACAGAAAAGGAGGATATGAGACTATCTAAGGGTCTCAGGAACTTAGAGGATATTTTATATCAACAAGGAGTGCTGACAGGAGAGAAGGAGGAAGAAGAAGATCATCAGCATTGTATTTTGATGATAGGAGGGATCGACATATCTATTGGAGTGAACTTTGCAGGGTCTCATGTTTATGAGGGAATGGGGCAGGAGAAACTAGAACAAAAATTGACCCATGGAGATGGCCAAAGGAGAGGAAAAGAAGAAGAAGGATAGCCAACAAAGACTGTCATGGAGGAGGAGATGGAGCAGACACTAAAATCTACCCAAAATTTGAAAGAAGAGGAGGCCCACACAGTTGTGAGCCAAAGGAATGTTCAAGAGGAGCATTCAGATACCATACTCACTCAGTGGGATATAGAGCTAAAGCTAATGGAGGATTGGTTAAGCAATATAGAGACAGAGGAAGACTTCCAGAAGGAGACAGTCATGCAAAGTGGAGAATAATTCCAGCATGAGGAGCAGCTAGATGAAGCTGGACTTATTCCAGCCCAAAGAGATGACAAAGGAATAGAGGAATTGGAAGAAAGAAAATTGTCAAAGGAGATGGTTGAGAAACAACTCAACAATATTGTTGCAGAATTGGTGTCTGCAGTGGAGTGGCAAGCCAATGCCATAGGAGATGAATTTATCATGAGAGATCAAGATGATCTACCCTTTGACCTATATGAATAATTGGAAGCCCTCGAAGAAAGATCAATAACCCAGAGGAGGCTCATCTAACAAGCCAAATTGGAGATCGAGGTAAAAGAGGAGATGTAGCAAGGCCTATTGCAGGAGAGGATCCAACCCATAGACAAGTTGGAAAAGGAGATTGAGGAGATAAGGAGGTTGATGCTGAAGACAGCAAAGGATATCGTTGACAATAGGTGGAGGCTAACAAAAGGATATTGCAGTGACTAGATAAATGGATCCCTGCAACTTAAATTTTGGAAACCACGAGGAGAGCATGCAGTAGAAGCAGGATGGTAGCAACAGAAAGGCATAGGAGTAGGTTTACAACTCTAGAGTGAAGTTTGGGACATTGAATGATCTCAACAGTAACAACAGAGGAGCCATGAACATGAGCTTGTGATTTTTTCAGCAAGGGAGTATGATGTAGGAGCATCACTTCCACTCAGCAACGCGTCAGCAGCCAGCACATCCGTGCGCATGGAAGGAGAAGATCCCGAGGAGAGAGAAGTGTCAGCTTTCTCATTTTGGGTTTAAATCTCAAATTTAATGTAATTAATGTTCTAAAGGCTCGAGTAGGGTAGAGCCATTGCATTTTTACAGGATGTATGTAATTCGCCTTTAATGGATGAAATGCAAATGATCTTAGATATGATTCAGATGAGTTGTAAATTAATTGTAATTTAATGTAGTAGGTGGAGGAAGGCACAAGAAGCCTCTCTTTTGTAAAAATATAAAGGTGTTGAAATCATAATGCATGAGAAGAGCATGAAAAAAACAGAATAACTCTCAAGAGAGGAGAATTCTGGAGAGGAGAGAAGAACTGAGACTTTTTTGCAGTCCAGTCTTGTAACCATTGTAAACTCTTGTAAAAAGCATTCATATTCGAAAAAAGCATATTTCCCTACATATGAATCTCTATGTGTGTTCTCTTTGAATGAGTGTTTCTTTTCTGAATGTTTATTGTGCATGTTTGTGAATTCCATGAGTGTATAAATGTTCCCTTTGTAGGAATAGATATAATTCTATGTTTGTGTGAATTTCTAAGTGTTCTGGGCTCTCAAGGCAGTGCAAGGAGTGCACACCATAGTTGGTGAGAACTCTAAGAAGCCATTGCAAGGAGTGCATAAGAAATCAGTCAAGAGTTCTATGAGGAGCATGCCAGGTGGGCACACCAGAACCAGTCATAATCTTAGAAGGGGTAGTGCAAGGAGTGCACAGAGCGAGCACAAGGAGTGCAACTACACTCAGAGCAGTGTAAAATATCAAAGAAGAGTAAGTGCAAGGAGTGTGAAGGTGAGTCGGTAAAGTCCAAGACTCGGGAGAGTGAGTGCAAGGATTGCATGAAGCCAACACTTTGTCAAAGTGTTGGTAAAGCTCAAGAGGAAGAGCATAGAGTGTCAGGAGAGCATTGAAAGAACAATTTGACTATGTTTGTAAGCTCAGGTGGAAGAGCAGGATTGCCAAGAGGGCACAAGAATTCATTTGGAAGAAAAAAGGGTCGAGCCCCTTTGAATTTCTAAGAGTCGTAAGATCAGGAGAGAAGCACAAGGAGTGTTCCAGAGAACTTATCGTAAGTTCCAAGATCAAGAGGGAGAAGTACAAGGGGTGCACCCAAACTTCAGTTGAAGTGTTGAATAAGCTTAGGAAGTGTAGTGTTTCATAGAAATCAAGAAGAGGCAAGGAGTTGACCCTGCAGAGGAGAGATCAAAAGTCAATCCTTTGAAATATTGAGAAAATCCTTTGTTGAAGGGAAGCAGAGCTGCAGAGGAGAAGAAGGCACAATATTCGTTGGATTGGCATTGGAAATAGATCTAGGTCATTGGATCAAACCCAAAAAAGAGGAGAAGCGCACGACAAAGGAGATCATATCCCAACCGTCAGATTTGAGCGCAGGAGAACGAGAACCATCGATTAAGGTTCTCAAGCCGTAAGTCTTCACCAAAGCAGAGTGGATCTCAGTCGTATATCACATCATGTAGCATGAGTTGTAGATCTCATGAATTCAGAGGTTTGGAACTTCGGGATAGATTGGGCCTTGTGTTTCCAGGAGGATAAAACCCTGAATCCCAGAGTCCTGATTTAATCCCAGTTATATATTGGGAGTGAAGTGGGGTCGTTGATTAGTAAGCCCTTCGACACTTCATTTATCTAGGATATTTTAGAGGTAGTCATTGAAAATTGGTCAAATCCCCGAAGTCCTGAAGTCTGGAGTAAATCCTGACCATTCATTGTCAATTACATGTGGATCGTATATTTCTGAGTGTTTTAAATTTGGTTATCTAGAAGGTTATGGGTGAAAGTTGCTTTGGTGTGGAAAGTCCAGAATTCCTGAAGCCTAGAGTCAATCCTAACAGTTTGTTGATGGGTAAACATGGATCGTAGATCTCCTCCCTTCGCTAATTCATCGTTTGATAGTTCAGTATTTTGGTTTTTATTAGAACTGAGGAACCCTAAATCCTAGAGTTGATCACAGTTGTTAGTTGTAGGAGGAGTGTGGGCAGTTGATCCCTGAACTCTTTGGGAGTTCTCCAATTCATCTATTAGGGAGAAGTTGTTGGTTCAGGTTGGAAAAGTCCCAAAGCCTAGAGTCTCAGAATAGATATCCACCGTAGATCGTGGAGGGAGGAGAATCCCTGCCAGCCGTCAAATCTGGATGTAAAAGTTTGGAGAGTGGAAGGACGGTATAAGACTTGTAGCTATCGGTCAACAATCACTTTATGACCGAATTCATTCGGTAACCACTTCTAGAGATTGGAGTGTTGTGCTTGGATAATTTCACAGAGCGTTAGAGTCTCGGAGCTCCGAATAGCGCTTTTCAAGTAAGTTCTTGGTTCTATCTCATGGTCATATGCCATTCCGTCGAGAGAAGGGGGCTTAGAGAAAGCACCCAGTGGGTTATGTGTAGACCTACGCAAGGAAATTAAATGAGCATGTGAACATAAGAGAGGATCCAGTAGGGATCTAAGAGCCACTTCGACTCCTGTGAAACTTGATCCTAGACCAGGAGGTCGCACGAGCTCCGTAGGGGAGGGGGTTTGCATCATAGAAATTTTATGGTTTCTAATGGTAATCTTGGTTCAACTCTACTCTTTGACTTATCATAAGCTTTAGTTCTAAATTCCTAAGTGTTTCAATCATATGAAATTGATTGAGTTAACTTGTTTCCTTACTTACATAATAACCCCAACCCATAAAGAGTGGAAATAACTCCTTTCTATCGATTTCATCAAATATGTGCACGATCCTAACCATTGGATATTTTACCCAATCCTACCTATTTGTCTTGAATCCCCACCAAATCCAGGGATGATTTTAAGAATGGAAATTTATTTTAAAATGTCGAAACCTTGGTGAATCTTACTAATCCTTCATATGCCAACTATGAATGTTTTCTGATATTTTTTATAAAAATGTTCAAATTTCTAAGGATTTTATATAGTTTGTATAAAATTTTGGCGATTTTTAAGGTAAAATAATTTTATCCTTTAGAATTTGGGTGAATAATTTTTAGAATAACAAATATTTTTTTGGAAAAACCATAGAAAATTAGCCCATGAGCGAAATTTATTCCCTACAATCATCCCTGAGGTCCAAATCCTATGTATATCTAGTCATTAATGCAAGAGAAGTCATTTCATTTGCAGCAACTTTTTGGGCCATTAATGAGAATTGACTATCTTGATATTGGCATATGTGGAATTAACAACCTTAGCTAGCATTGTCTACCATCACCACATTTAATGGTGAAAATAATTGATTCTCCTATTCACCAAAAATTTTCCAATGTAATGTTTTTTTTATATATACATACACTCACCTGCCTGTAGAAACCTGACCCTATGTAGACATACCCCATGTTCTATGATCCTTTAGCTCCACTTTTTTTTTCCATGACACCCATTCCATCCCTTCTCACATATCTTATGTTGATTATGTCACCCCCGCCATATATATTTTCTCTGACAAAGTTCTGTGAAGTCTATACAAGTCTAGAATTGTTTTTCTTCATTATCCCTAGACCTAAAAAAGTGACAAAAAACAAACTTAACTATTAATTAAATTTGAAAAATCTTGAAATTGCAAAAAATAGCTTGCAGAAAGGAAATTACTAGAAGTATATGTAGAAATTAAAATACACTATAATACACTAAACCTCCCCCATAAGCTAAACTATCATGGTGGGTGCCATATAGGGTTTCAAGTGGGCACCGTTCACCCAAGTATTTTGTAGTGTTCCATTGAGTTGTGCTAGCTATATTGTGCCCTCACTAGTAACCTGCACCACCCTATATGCTCCTTGCTATTGAATCTATAATTTCCCTACGCAATTCTAATATTTGTTGTCATATAGTAACAATAAGTCATCTTCTACAAACTACTTGTGTCTTATATGTTAGTCATGTCAGGATTTTTGACATTGTTTTTGGACCATCTGATGAAACCTAGCTAATGGAAGAATGAGAGCATTAATTTCAATGGTCACACCTCTAAGACTTTAATTGCATGTACCCATTTTTATTTTACCATTCTTATATGTATAGTTCCACTAGGAAAACAATGCATGCCCCTATAGATTATACTCATCCTTAATCCCAATATGTATGTCTTTTATCCATAGTGTCTCATGGTAATACATTAGATTGTTGGTGTTCCCTATATCTTGCACAATGTTCTAACATTCTCATTCATTAAACCATATGTGGCATAACTCCTCTATGGGATTGATGTTGACCTCTACCTCTACATGATGGACATCATTTTTTTCCTCTGCATCTACACGTACATCTATTTTTTCATCTATAGGTTCGACATTGATTCTACCTCTATTTATATTTATGCATCTACAAGGTCATCCTCCACAAGTTTCTCCTCTATGGAACCTATAGTGTGGCACTACAAGTTATCCATCTACAATAAATATTGAATGCACCCTTGCATATGGTGTTTGCAACCCATAGAATTGAAAAATAGTGATAAACCCTTCCCATAGTTCTATCCAATGTTGTATATGCTACCACATATCTTCCTATAGATACCAATTCCCCTATAGTGGCTCTAAGGTGTGCACAAAATTGTGCACCCATTTCTGGAGTGGAATAGCCTACACCATCTAATGGGCATCACAATGCTTCACATGTCTATGCAAATTAGTAGTTCAATCAAAATTTAGTGATGTATTAGAAAGGTTGGAGTGGACATTTGATGATGAAAGTAATGTGCCAATTAATACTTAAAATACCAGAATAAATCAGAAGTACACACCATGTACAGAATGTGAGTGTGGAACACAACTCCAAGATATATACGTTGCACAATAAATCCTTAAATAATAGGAGAACCTCCTCCAAATACCCAATTCCATTCATACATCCCAATTCACATGTCTACAATAATGAATACATGACCTCTATGTATATACCTATTCACACACTACACATGAAACCCCTTTACTATTAGGTCAACCCTATTACATATATATTTACACATTATATGTACATTTATCCCCATATATTCCCCCCCTTGGGGTCATATCGTATACATTTATCCCTATATATGCCCCCCTTGGGTCATAACATAATACCCTCCTTCAAAAGCTTTGTCCTCAAAGATTTAAATTAAAGGCTTCACATGTGATGAAACCAAGTAATTTGATTTTCTTATGTTTTTTCTTTCTTATTTCCATTGATGATGATCCATCCATCCAAAATCAATATTTTTTATCGTAATCCTTAGTAGCTAGTTGTTGCATAATTTTCTTTCCCTTGATTCCATGTATTGTTTTTGAAGCTTCTCTAATTTGTAGTTGTTGTTGGTCTCTGATAATATCTTATTGAATTGTCATTTTGTGATTCCTTGTTCCATGAATATTGAAAATTATTCCATATTCTTCCTTGATAATGTTGATATCAACTTTCTTGTCTTCCTTGAAATATTTCCTGGTAATGAGGGTGTTGATACCGTTTCACATTTGATGGTTTTTCTTCACTCTGCATACCCATTTCATCTATCTTATTTTTAGAGACAATGGCATCCTCGATCATGCTTTCTTGGTCTTTGATTACTCTAGCCTTGGAGATAATACCATCATATTTGGTATGTACTGTTAGAATATGAATGGATGTGCTTGTTTTACCATTGACAATATCACTATTGTCACCCAACCATAGGCCAAAGCCACCCTCCGAGCACCTTGACTTTGACAGAGAGAAGAATCATGGTAGCAATCCAATAGCCAAGTAAGGCTAATGCACCAAGCAAGAAGTAACCAAAGATGATCAGAGAGTCCAACCCAAAACTGGTGCAACACCTTCCCTAGGACTTGTGCACAAGACTGCCAAACTGCAGTGTGCACAAGTGACTTTCTGCAATTCTGAGAAGTGTGTCAAATGAGATATTGGTGCCCTGTATTTATAGTATTCCTGGCAGACTTTCCTGGGCCAACTTCTCATTCTGGGTACTAATTAATTCATATTAATTATCTCTCTTCAACCGACGTCTCATCTAGGGTTACTTTCATTTCTTTTCTTTCTTCCAGAACATTCTAATCTTGTCAAAGGTCACAATAAAGGTTCATAGCTCCCGAATATACCATAATATCAACACTCCCTCCTAGATAGGGAGGTATAACTGATAATGGTCTTGAGCACAAACAGACCATTCAACTGGTAGTATCACGAGCACCGTCATTATTATCTGACTGGATAATCTCCATGACAACTGGTACAATATCAGTCAATAAAACACAACTGTGTTTATCCATGGTAGTACACAACTACTCAAACCATGACACATAGTCACAAACAGTGGAACATATCCACCATAGTAGCATATATCTATTGTATGGAGACAAGCAGTCTCCATAACAATCATTTGATATCAACCTACACAGAAAATATTGTTATATACTAAATCATCTAGGCCATTCTTTCACTCACATCTGTGAGATCTAAAAGAGTATCTTCCCTCGAAGTAGAACATCAACAATGAGTCATATGGACTATTCTTCTCAAGCAAGGAAGAATAACTATCCTGATTTCTGAGCCTGGACCATTCCTCACCCTGGGCCATTCCTCCGACACTAACCAAAGTGTAAGATGGAGAGAATAAATCTTCCCTAAGGAATGCCTGTCCCTAATTGTTGAACCTTGACCATTCCCCACCCTGGGCCATTCCTCTGGCACTAAAAAAAGTGCAGCCTAGAGAGAATGAATATGCCCTAAGGAATTATTGTCCAAAGGAAATGATTGTCTTGCACCTACCTCCAAAACGGACCATTACCCATGTTAACCACAATGGGAAATCATTGTTTAGTGAGGCGGGCCAGTCTTCTTGAGTAACCCTAAAGAAGAGAGACTTCCCTAGACCACTCCCCATGTTAACCACAATGGGAAGTCATTGTCTATGGTACATCAACAATCTGGACCATTTTACGAACTGGAAAATCTATGTCCGTCAGAAATCTCAATCCACTTTCCGAACTAGAAAGAATCTGCCCAAGATGGGCTATTTTTCAAACTTGAAAGTGACTATATTCAATTCAATAATATGTCATTGCTCCTTCCCAACCTGGAGAGTCATTTCTTCCCTTTCAACAAAGGGAGTTATTTCCACAATCCCCATTTTTTCACGGAAATATGAAAACTTTATTCTGGAGAGAGGCTTTGTCAGGATAATTGTTGTCTGCTCATCTGTGGGGATGTACTGGAGATTTACTTCTCCTTCCTGAAATTTATCTCGAATAAAGTAGTATTTGATCTCAATATGTTTCGACCTTTCATGAAACACTAGGTGTTCTAATAATCTTATGCAACTCTGATTGTCACAGTGTATTATGGTTGAATCTGGAACCTAATCAAATAAATCAGATATTATATTTCTCAGCCATACTGCTTCTGTGCATGCTTCACATGCTGCGATACATTATTCTTCTATTGTGCTAAGTGCGATAGAATTCTATTTCTTGCTGCCCCAAGATATCATAGCGGAGCCCAAGCTAAAACACATTCCTGAAGTACTCTTTCTGTCTTCTACACTTCCTGCCCAATCTGAATCTGTAAATCCATGAAGTTGTATATCACTAGATGTGGTATATCTTAAGCCATAGTTTATTGTCCCACAAATATATCTTAGGACATGGTTTGTAGCTATCCAATGCTCATGTCTCGGTTCCACCTGGAACTGGCTTAGTGTATTCATGACAAATCAAATGTCTGGTTGAGTATTTACCAAATGCATCAATGACCCAATCAATTGTCGATATAGTAATGGATCTACTGGATTAGAATCTGGATCTTTTACTTTTCTTATGTTTGTAGTCATAGGAGTGTCCATGGATTTGCAATACATCATTCCGAACTTCTAAAGAATCTTTATTGCATACTTTCCTTGTCCAAGGAATACTTCACCACGCTTCTGCCACACTTCTAGTCCCAAGTAATAATGCATGAGACCTAGATATTTCATATCAAATTCATAGGCTAGTTCCTTTTGCATTAGATGATAAGAGATTCTTCACCTGTTATGAATAGATCGTCAACATATAGTAGTAGAATTATAGGTGCATTGTCCACAACTTTGTAGTAAAGGTTTGGATCTACGTGACTTTTGGATAAACCAAGTCACGTTAGATAGTTGTCCATTTTGGCATACCAAGCCCTTGGAGCTTACTTGAGTCCATATAAATATTTGTTTAATCTGCAAACGTGAGTGTCTCTAGAATGTACTTCAAACCCTTGAGGTTGTTCAATATATACTTCTTCTTCGAATGCTCCATTGAGGAAAGTTGTCCTTACATCCATCTGATGTAAGTTCCATCCCATGGAAGCGGCAAGAGATATGATAGCTCTAATGGAATTATATCTAGCAACTGGAGGAAAATTTTCATCATAATATTCTCCCTCCTTCTAGGAGAACCCTCTAACTACGAACCTTGCTTTATATTTATCCACGCTTTTGTTTGTTGCATGTTTAATATTATATACCCATTTTAAAGTTACCACCAATTTTTCTTTAGGTCTAGGCACAATTTCCCATACATCATTTTTCAAAATGGATTGGTGCTCTTCCATCATAGCTTCTGTAACACACCCACTACAAAAATCAATTTTTTTGTCAATTTCTCAAGGTTCAGAATCCTCGAAGTCCTACGGGGCTTAGCACAGGCTAGCTCTCCCCTTTTTCCACCTCCATGTGATTTTCGATCATGATCACATGCCAAACAACTAGGCGCCTTTTTTAATTTCGCGACTCAGTGATATAAGCGAGTCGAGACTTTCGGCTCTGCAAACACCGAATGTCGAACTGTTGAAGAGGCTTCAATCAACAATTAGCCCCTTGGGTTATGCCTGGGTCCATATGACCACTTCTCATAAGACCACAGTCTTATTCCCTTCAGGACTTATCAATACGAGAGCCCAACCTCTTGTCAACAGGACTCCTGAATTCCCGATTTGTGAAATCCCGATGGCCTCTTCCTTTTGGGATTCTCCCGAAATCCTGGATTGTTGCCACATGACCTCCCTCAGATGGACGGACCTCGTCGTTTCATGATTTCACAACTTGTGACCCCCAGTGACACAAATCCTCTGTCAACTCGAATCCCTGATATCTGAAATACTGATGGACTCTTGAACTCCGCCACGTGTCCTTCATGGATGGACGGTCCAGATTGTTTCATGATTTCGTGACTTGCGACCCCCAGTGACACAAATCCTTTATCAACTCGAATCCCCGGTATCCGAAATACCGATGGACTCTCGATCTCCGCCACGTGTCCTTCACGGATGGACGGTCCAGATTGTTTCGCAATTTCGCGACTTGCGACCCCCAGTGACACAAATCCTCTGTCAACTCGAATCCCCGGTATCTGAAATACCAATGGACTCTCGATCTCTGCCACGTGTCCTTCACAAATGGACGGTCCATATTGTTTCACGACTTGCAACCCCTAGTGACGCAAATCCTCTGTCAACTCGAATCCCTGGTATCCGAAATACCAATGGACTCTCAATCTCCGCCATGTGTCCTTCACAGATGGACGGTCCATATTGTTTCACGACTTCCACCATGAAGTGTCCCGATCTCTTGTCATCAGGACTTCCGAAATCCCGAACTCTGAATCCTTGATACCGAATCCTCCTTCAGGACTTTCGCCCCTGTTCTCAAGGGATTAACCCTCATGCATCTCCAAATAGATCCAATGGATATCAGGTTTTCTAACTAAGATCCGACGGCTCAGATATGTCCCACGCTGTGCACTCTCCCATTGCTCCCTGGACGTGGAAAAACCAACAGTCCAGATACTCCCACAGACCTTGGGGATCTACGGTCTCGATTTCTTCTCTACTCACGAAGATAAAGGAAAAGGGTTAAGGCATGTAACACCCTCGTTTCTTCCTCCAATCTAACGGTCGTGAATGACCGCAGATCTTCCGACGAGATCTCGTCTGTCGATCGATACTTATCCCTACGCTACTATTTCGAGATTTCAAGAGGATCATTCTTCCTCGTACAGGGTTACTAAGACTTGCGCCTTAAAATCCTTTTCCAAGTTCTTGGTAAGCTGTCCAAGAAGGGTATCTCTGTGGAGAGATCTATTCCGGGTATTCCTGGGGACGAATAAGGACATAGATTTCCCAAAAGCAAACTTGAAGTCCAAATTAATAAAATCTGTGTATATATGTATATACAAATCTATCTATAACATAAGCCATACGTGGTCCTTCCAGTAAAAGCATGCAACTACCATTTCTGATCAAAACACCACACGGATAGTCTTGTACTGAAACCATTCACAATTTCATAGCTTATGAGCATAAATGTCAGAATATACATTTCAAGATGCAAGAAGTAAAACACTTATCAGAAAAACACCAGAGGTGATGCAACTGCTGAGAGGGGTGCTCGTTTCCACCCAACCATAGGCTCAGTGACTCCCAACGAATTTACCACTGGCCACCCCCGAGCTGAGACCACGATGATGCGAGACTGCGTCTCGGTTTGCTAGTGATCGAGAAGGAGGTTACTCTCCCTCTTCTCTGCTATCACTCACTCTGTATTTTTCCAAAGTTCCTCTTCCTCTTTCCCTCACGTCTGTCCTCCCTTTGCGCTTCTCCCTCATGCCTTTTTCCTCTTGCGAGGTTGTGTGTGGCGCGATTTCCCTCTCACTAGTCAGGCCTAAGACTCCTATGGATGGGTGGTTCACTTCCCCCATCCCTCATTAATTCCTAAGGAGCCATCTACCTACCAGCCTGTGAGACATTTAATTCGGGACAGCGAGCCACTCTTGGTTCTCCGGGCCAGTGAAGTCCAAATACGGTATTGGTTTTCAGTGGAAGTTAATGCCACCATTCCAGGTGCCTTCCACCACCTTTCTTCAGCCATCGTGGTCTCTTTTTCAGCATATCCCCTCTCAGCAATCCTGCAATATATATTCATAATATTATTCACATTCATCGACCTTTTTCACAAGGTCCATTCACATCACACATTCACATTTCTGAGTTTGCCACAGTTCTTGGCTAGTATAGTTATTTTTACAAACTGGGGGAAACAGGGTGTTACAGCTTCTTTCCATTGTTTCTTTTGAACTGCTTCTTTAAATGTGGTAGGTTCTTCATCTAGAATCCTATTCATATATGCTGCATAGCTTGAGAATATTTTAGGCCTCTTACTTTTTATGAATGTTACTTCTGGGACCTTGAGTCTTTATGCATCTTGTAAGGTAGCTTCAAGCGAAGCTGGTTGTTTCTTGGTCTTCGGTACGGTGTCTGAATCAATGGTCTCATATGGTTGCATAGGATGATCGGGTTGTTCCTTTTGTCATTTTGGTTTTCTGTGATTTCTTCAATAGGTTCTTCATTCTCTTATTCTTCTATAGTTTCTTCTATGGATTTCTTGAAAGCCATATTTTCATTGAATGTCACATCTCTGTTGACTTCGATCTTATGTTGTTCCAAAATATAGATTCTATAAGCCTTGGATGAATCTTTATATCCCACGAATATACCCTTCTTTCCCAAGGGCTCTAGTTTATTCCTTTTGTCCTTGGGAATGTGAGAGTAAACAGGACATCCAAAGATTCTTAGGTTTTCCACGTTAGGTTTCTTACCTGAGAAGGCTTCTTCCTGAGTCATGTCCTTCAATATGTGGTGAGGACTTATGTTCTACACATATATTTTTGTCATGGTTGCTTCTCCCCATAAGAACATGGATAGACCTTGATCATTTAGTAGTTCTTTTATGGTTTCTTTGATAGATCTGTTCTTTCTTTCTGCTACACCATTTTCTTGAGGATTATGAGGAACAGTTAGCTCCCTCTTAATCCCTGCCGATTTGCAGAATGCAATGAATTCCTTTGATGTGTATTCTCCTCCATTATCTATTCTTAAGGTCTTGATCTTCTTGTTCATGAAGTTCTCTATCTCTGGTTTGAATTCTTGAAACTTGTTGAATACTTCATATTTTGTCTTGAGTAGATATAACCAAGTCTTTCTTGAATAATCATCTATGAAGATTATGTAGTAAAGATATCCTCCTAGATATTTGACTGGCATCGGACCACAAACATCTAAGTGTATCAGATCTAGAATCTCCTTAGATATATTGTTGTTGCTTGGAAATGGTTTCTTAATATTCTTTCCAAGAGCACATCCTTTGCAAATTCCTTCATGTGTAGACTTCAATTCTTGTATTCCTTCAACCACCTTTTTGAGAAAAGGTATTGCTTGATGATTAATATGAGCGTACTTTCTATGCCAAAGTTCATTGGGATTGACTTCGTCATGTACGAGAGCTTTTTCATTTTTTTCTAGTAGTCTATATAGATTTCCTTCACGACTTCCAATAACCCTAGCATTCTCTATGTTGGAGTCTTTATTCCAAGATATCACTTTTCCATCCATGAAAGCTATTATGATTCCTTTGTCTTCTGGCAATATATGGATACAAGATTCTTTTCTAAACCAGGTACATATAAAACATTGCTTAAGTGAACATTGTTACTTGTTTTCAACTTGATGGAGGCTTTTCCAAATCCTTCGACTGGGTAAGTACTTTTGTCTCCAATATCTACCTTGTACGATGTCTTCTTCTCATTTAGATTTGAGAGTCTATCTTGATATCCCATCATCTGCCTAGAAGCTCCACTATCGATTATCCACATGTCATCTTCAATCATTCCAGTGAGTGTTGAGTAGTGTAGGAGACTGATCTTTTCACTCATGCCTTCGGTTGACCGGTAGTTGGTCATGCCTTGATCCAAAACTTAAACTCTGACATTTATATCTTTTGAGAGAGCCAAAAGGTGTGCTAAACTAGGGTGCATTTGAATATCTTCTCCTTGAGCAAGATGCTCCATCACAAGGTGTTGTATCTGGGATTTAGCGTTTCTGCAACTGCTCCTGCTAGTAACCCTAGCGACAGTGTTTTGGAAGCTTCTCCTACTAGTAACCCTAGCGCCAGTTCCTCAGTGAGATTAGTATCCTAATGGTTATGCTTCCTTCAAGTGGTTAGACTGAATGAAGGAGGTGTGGGCCCATAACCTGTTAGAATATGAATGGATGTGCTTGTCTTACCATTGACAATATCACTATTGTCACCCGACCATAGGTCAAAGCTACCCTCCGAGAACCTTGACTTTGATAGAGAGAAGAATCCTGGTAGAAATCCAACAGCCAAGCAAGGCTAATGCACCAAGAAATAAGTAACCAAAGCTGATCAGAGAGTCCAACCCAAAACTGGCGCAACACCTTCCCTAGGACTTGCGCACAAGGCTGCCAGACTACACTGCACACAAGTGACTTTATGTGATTATGAGAAGTGTTTCAAATGAGAGAATAGCACCCTATATTTATAGTATTCCTAGCAGACTTGCCTGGGCCAACTTCTCATTCTGGGTACTAATTAATTCATATTAATTATCTCTCTTCAGCCGACATCTCATCTAGGGTTACTTTCATTTCTTTTCTTTATTCCGGACCATTCTAATCTTTTCAAATGTCACAATAGAGGTTCATACCTCTCGAAGCTACCATTATATCAAAATGTACATCCTCTAGATGGAATTTAAATTCTTCAAGTATCTTCCATTGAACTTCTTAAATCATGTCTTCTTTCTCCTTTTGAAGCCACTGCAATTTCACCCCATTTATCAAATTTTGACGTTGTTCTTCAATTCTTGATTGCGATTCCAATTTAACCTCATGAGTATTTATGGATTCCTCAGCATTCTTGCAAATTTCCTCTTCAATTATTTGGGTAGATTCTTCATCCAATCCTTGTTTCTACTTGATTTTCATCATTCTTCTTCTCTTATTTCAATCTCTTAACCTCATCCAATCGTTTTTTATTATGATTTCATAATCTACATATTTCATATTTCTTTTGAATTCTTCCTTTGAATCATTTGTTCCAACTTTCCATTGCTAATAATTTCTTTATTTATGTTCTTAACCTCCTTAATGAGTGATTCATTAAGGGATTGCATCTTGGAAAACTCATCATCTTTCTTAATAATATATTTTCTTATTTCTTCATTCTCCTTTTTCAATTTGGATACTTTTTATTTTTCTTCTTTTAACTCATCTTGAATTGTATACATTGCCTTCATCTTTGTATCCTTAATCCATTTATCTGAAAAGAGTTTTTAAAATTATTCTCGTGTGAGGTTCCATCTAGTATCCTCATCCATACTCATCCACCACTTTATAGCTTCACCAAAAAGATAAAAGCTTGCTCTTGAAGGATTCATATCATATTCATTTAAAAACCTCAACCATTCCATAGCATTGATTTTGTGTTTATCTTCATCTCCTATAAATTCAGGTATTGCCATTGATTCTTAAGTGAGTTCTAACCATAATCCTCAAGTTTCAACCTCTGTATAATAAGGATAATTATCTCAAATAGTTATAATCCTTGCTCCAATATAATATTCTATGTTTCTCTTTCCAATGGTTTTTGAATCATCTCAATCTAACATCCCAATCAAAAGTTATGATAGTTTTAATTGAGCATACCTTTGAAACCCTGATTCAGAGTCTGTCCTGCTAGATGACCTTCCTTCTCATGTATTTATAAAATTGAGGTCTTTTACTTTGAAATGTCTTCTCTACAATGCCACAACTCTAATAAACATTGGATGTGCCAAGAGAAAGTTAGGGTAACTTTCTCAAACCTTGCTGAATTTTGGCCTATTCTAGAGAGAGAACTTGTACAGAATGACTCACATACAATATTGGATAAATGGTTTTTAAATTCATACCCCAGGTACTAAGTACTTTCCTCTTTCCAATGCAACTAGTCTCACAGAATTTGGTTCCTCTATGAAAAAGATATGACTTTTTTACCCTGAACACACGTTTGAGACTAGTTATAGGACTAGACAAAAACCTTATCTTCCATAGGTTGTATCTATGAAAGTACAACAAAATAGAAGCTGAAATTATTACCACATGTACCTTGATATGTCTTCTAATCAGCCTCAAGTTTCACTTTCTGAAGTGACCCTAAAAAAATGTTATATCAAAATTTCTAAGATGATTTTATTAAGGAAGCAAAACCCTAGGATTGATGCTTTGATACCAAATGTAATGTACCAAATGATTAAAATATCATAAAAGAATAGAAGTACACACCATGTACAGAGTGTGAGCATGGAACACAACTCCAATATAGATAATTTACACAATAAATCCTTAAAGAATAGGATAACCTCCTCCAAATACCCAATTCCATTCATATATCTCAATTCACCTGCCTACAATAATGAACACATGATGTCTCTATATATACCTATTCACACACTACACATGAATCCCATTTACTATTAGGATGAACCTATTACAGTATAAGATACTTTTTACTTTAATTTAGAATTCATAAATCATTCATTAACTTTAAAAAAATAAAAGCATGTTAACTCAAATCATGGTACACCAAGTTTAACTTGGAAACCCTTGCAGGAAAAAACCAAAACAACTTATGTTTATAAATGTTTGTAGGAACCAACCTATTGTTACAAAGCTTGTAAGCAACAAACTACTAAAGACATCAATATCCTTAGCTAAACAACAACTCGGCAAGATATTATGTAGGCACCAACCTACTCAAGACACCAATCTCCTCAGCTAAGCATTAACTCAACAAGATATTGTGTAGGCATCAACCTACTGGAGACACCAATCTCCTCAATTGAGCACCAACTTAGTAAGACATGTATAGGAACCAACCTAATATCTTCATACACATAGTACTTCTAACTTCACATGTATTCTTCATACTTCATGTATTTCATAGCATCATCATACCCTTAACTTGCATGCTCCAACGCCTCTCTTTGCTTCATACCCTATACATAGCTTCAAACCCTAGTCAGATTTAGCCTTCATTCTCTAGTGAGACTGATAGCATAATTCCTAGAATATAATTCTAGATTACAGCATCACAACCTCAAAACAATGCACTTTCCAACATCATATACTTCATTCCTTCATAGTGCACCCTTAAAACTCTACGAAAACTCCTCTTGCACACCTGTATACCCCAAGAGTACTCCCCTAATCCTCTAACGCACATCAGATCTCTTTTGTGTAGCTCAGAATTGATATTCTTGCTTGGATGTTCTTCAAATGCACACATCTATAGTTCTTTTGTGCTCACTTTTAGGGTCGACCTGTAAAGACTGGGGCCGACCTGAACTTTTTGGTTGGGTTATCTAATAGAAAAATTCATATCTCCTCATTTATAAGGAGTTAGAGTGAGTTCCATATACCATTGGAAAGGTCTCGGAATAATATTTCCAACCATATAACATATGCTCTCATTTCAGCTAGGTATTTATAGTAAAAATGCCTTCAAATATACAGTATCCAAACTATGCATCAAAAATCCAAAAACAATATTTCCAACAATATTCATCTTCCAATCTTTATCTTGGACATTTGTAGTCTCCCCTTGTCTTTGAAATCAATGAGAACAATATTTCCAAAAAGTCACACGATGCAATGTCGAATCATTTTGATTGCATTTCATGTACCATTGAAATGTTCAACATTGTTTGGAATTCCACCAACTAAGTAGCACACGGATTTCTTTGTGCATTCAAAATGGTGTCACAGAGGAAATAGTTATGAGTTGCATCTTCATCACCCTTATCATGGAATAGAGGAAACCATGGAGATGATTTATTCAACTAATCCAATGTCATTCTCGGATGACTTTGAACCAACACAAATCCCTAGGTTATGGACTATTGAATCATTGATGTTACTCCTATGAAAACACTTATAGAACTAGATAATACTGAAGACAACTTTTGACTCCCTTGGGATGTCACACTCGCATTGTTCATAGTTATTATCACAGGACTACTTGAACTACTAATTGACCACACACCTATTCTTTGCACAACAATGATCATTGGGTCTTGACAAATTTAAAAAGGTGTAGGGGGTAGGACGTAGGATGAACTAGCTTCACCTCAGTGGTATGGTAGTCCATAGTGTTAGAGCACTAGAACAATGTAATCTCAAATGCATCTTCGGACACCTCTTATTGGTTCTACTCATCCATGGTTTCCACACCAATGCTTGGGTTAGTATATGGTAGCATATTTGTGCCTACAATCTATCTATGTTGTGACATGTGCCATCATGTGGTCACCACCTCATTTCTTCCAGACTTCTTTTCTCCATAAACTCCTATTATTTTCTTAACAACACACTTTTTTAGCTTTACTTTTGGGGTCGGCCAAAGATCCTTCAATTTCTACTTTTCTCAGCACCATCACCTTTATCAACAAATATTGCTTGGTGCAGATATTTTTTGTGTATTCTCACCACCAATACTTTGTGATATCTACATTCCTTTGTCATTTCTTCTATTGTTCCCTTTCAAAGTCCACTACATTTACCATCAATGTCCATTTTAATGGATTATGACACCAACTATGACATTAGGCCCACCTACCATTCCACCACCCCCCCTATGCAGGGCTAGCACTTCCATATTTGCAGGGCTAAGAATCATACCATGTTATACCATAAACATATTTATGCAATATTCCCCTTAACTAGAATGTTCCCATGTGTATTTTAAGGTTGGAGTATAATCCCTCAAATTAAATCACATATCCAAGTTTTCCAACCATGCTTTAGATGCATGTCCATCTATAAAACCCCAAAACTCTAAAAATTTTACCTTTCTATCTCTCAATGCATATGATTGCTTGCGAAATTTTGTGATACTTTAGAATGCATAGATATTATTCCCCCTTCCCTTTCCATATTATTCATTAATGCATTAGACATCCTCAAAAACGAGTCTATCATCGTCATTACCTTTCCTATAGATACATGTCCATGTTCCTGAACATGTTTTTCTCCCTTGGCTGGAGAGTGCAAAGGAACAGGTTGTGGTGGAGTACATGTTCTTCGACCTCTGGTGATCCTACTTACCCTTCCACTTATGGCCATATCTACCTGGCACAAAATAAAATTTTCAAAACAAAATCAATCAAGCTTGAAATCATTGGAATAAATAATAATAAATAATTATATTGCACAAATTGATAATGGATCCAAGGTCCTAGTGTATTAAACATTGCTCCAATACCACATGTAACTACCTTCCCGGTGTAAACCTCACAACATCACTTTTTCACAACTATTAAATAATTGATTTCGCAAATCACAAGTTTATAGCAATAATGTATCTATTTTTTATTTATTTTATTATACGACGACAATGTGTTGATGGTACCAAACCTTGTTACTCTTCAACAAATAATATAACTTATTATACTTTGACTGATTAGAAGATTATAATTACATACTTATTATATTTACACATAATTACTACTAACTACTTTTATATTTATAAATATAAGAACCTTAATATTAATTAATCATTTTAATCTTCTAATCCCTTTACTCAATCAATCATATAATTTCTTTGAGAATATATTTAGGATCGTAATTATATCTCCTCTTACATCAGCTTATGAAAATATGTATGACTTGTTTTCTTTAGATATTTTCTCTTAATATAGACTTTTTGCACAACATAATGTTGGCATGTTTTACAGGCAGCGTATTCTTGTCATTGATGGAAAGTACAACAACAACAATGGCATGTCTACAGGAAAGAAAAACAACAATGATAGTATGCTAACAGGCAAAGTGTGCTTGTCATTGATGGCAAGATCAGAGTGTGCATCGATGGAAAAATAGGAACAACATAAGCTCGAGAGGATTAGCGCAGAGTCGTACGTAGTGCGTAGGTGTGCGCCAGGGACGAGGTTAAATCATTGCCAAATCTCAAGAGAGATAGTGTAATCGGGATCTCAGGTGGATCAAAGGTAGAGGCCTTTGACACTTAGAAATTCTTCCAAGTCAGGAGGATGCGTAAGCTTGGGAGGAGAAGCGACAGTGATCGTTGGATCCCATTCAGAATTCCCGATGACCGTCAGATATGAATTCAAATAGGATGAGCGCGCAGATGGAGGAAAGATCTCTGACGTTAGATCCGAGCGTGGGGTCCGACCATCATTGGATCCAGGAGAACCTGCACATTCTTTAAAGTGCAAGGTGAAGAGGGCTTACAAAATCCTGAAAGAAGGAGGATCGTTCATCTTCAGGCGGGACACATGGACACATATCAACATTTCGCTGATTGAGAAGTCAAAGGCACGAGGTACTCTATCATTCCAACTCACGAAATGAGAAATGGCGAAATTACCTGAAACATTGGATCGAGGATTGATCGGGGATGAATGCATGGAGAAATATCAGAGCACCACAAAGACTCCATGTCGAAGTTTCGCATACCAAGAAATCAAAGATCAAAGGAACGGTAAACTTTGAAGTAGCGAACACCAAAATCCCGAAAGGTGAAAGATCAGAGCACCAAAAATACTCCATTTCGTAGTTTCACAGACCAAGAAATCAAATATCAAAGGCACTTTAACCTTCGAAGTAGCGAACCCCAATCCCGAAAGGCGAAACAGCAGAGCATGTCAAGGACTCAATTTCGTAGTTTCGCAGACCGGGAAATCAAAGATCAAAGGAACTTTAACCTTTGAAGTAATGAACCCTGAAATCCTGAAAGGTGAAATATCAGAGCATGTCAAAGACTCCATTTCGTAGTTTTGGAATCCGGGAGTTGGATATTTCAAGAACACTCTCGACAAGTATGATGAAATCGCGAAATGCGAAACCATGACTTAATCTGAGTCGTTGATAAAAGGGAGATCATGGACCATTGATTTGACTCCATTTTGGAGTTTCAGATATCGAGAGTTGGAGATGTCAAGAACACTCTCGACAAGTATGATGAAATCGCGAAATGCGAAACCACGACTTAATCTGAGTCGTTGATCAAAGGGAGATCGTTGACCGTTGATCTGACTCCATTTCAGAGTTTAGGATACCAGGAGTTGGAGGTGTCAAGAACACTCACAACAAGTTTTTTGAAATAACAAAATGCGAAACCACGACTTAATATGAGTCGTTGATCAAAGGGATATCGTGGACCGTTAATCTGTCTCCATTTCAGAGTTTCAGATACCGGGAGATTGGAGGTGTCGAAACACTTCTTCACAGGAATGTCGAAGTGCCAAAATGAGAAATTGCGAAAGCACTTTATGGATAAACTCTTGGTCACAATTGTGGGCATGTGAAGGAAGGAGCTTGCAAGTTGCAAGGCTCCATTTCGTGATCGGGAGTTGGAAGAGTCAGAGTGACTCGCAACAAATTAGCGAAACATGAAATTGTGAAATGTAGTTTCGAATAAGGCTATGGTCATAGCCAATGGTCACATCTGTGCAAGATGGAGGAAGGAGATAGTGCAACCAAGCTCCATTTCGGAGTTTCAGGGGTCGCGACATGGAGTGTCAAGAAACTTCACCACAAGAATGCCGAAATGCGAAAACACCTTTTGGTGTAGGCTGTGGTCACCGTTAGTGGTCGTGTGAGAGGAAGGAGCTAGTCCAGCTAAGCTCCTTTTGTTTCAGAGTTTCGAGGATCATGACATGGAGCGTAAAGAAATCTTCACCACATGAATCCCAAAATGCAGAAATGCGAAATGGTGAAATAAACGCAAGACCCTACGGATTCAACCCAACAGTGCAGGTAAATTTGAATATGATCAGAGGGATATTGTTGCACTTCATAGTGTAACTTCTAGAAACGACTGATGGTTTTTTCCAGAGGACTCGAAGAGACTTCAGGGTGATCGTCAGAGAAGCTGAAGAGTCTCGAGGCATATTTTAGTGGAATGAAGATTGTTCATAGAGGCTATTGACATATGGAATACCATGGAGCCTAGAACTGCAACAGAGGGAATGAGAATGACTGTGAAAGAGAAGACGAAGAGTCTCGACTGCTGGAGAGGCTAAGGAATCTCGGCATAATGCCCAGTGATGATGAGCGCATGGGATTAACTGCCAGAGAAGATGAAGAGTTGCAATGATGATCAGGCAGAGCACTCGACATGGGGAGAGCATGCAGAATCATTGTGTAGAGAGGATGCAGAAGATGCACAGAGTGTATAAAGATGCAGAACAAAGAAGAGATTGGGTTTTTGTTGAGAGTGATTCATGTGTGTAGAAGAAGGTAGAGTGCAGCAGCTGAAATGCACATAAGAGGAATGGTGCATTGAATAGACATGGCGCACAGAGCATAAAAGGCAGAAGAACAGAAAGCACAAGGCATGTGTGCGGGAAGAAAGTGAGGCAGACAGAGCAGCGCAGTGTAGCAGAACAGTGATAAGACTGGTAAGCCATTGATGAACATTATATCACTGTAATAAGTTTCAGTAGAAAGTATTTATATTTCAGGGTGGTAGGGAGGTGCTAGGGATGACTGTTGTCCTCAGAGGTTCAAGTGGGTGCTTGAATACATGGATTTGTAGCTTCCATCTGTTTGCAGCCAGAGAAATCAGGGTGGTAGGGTGGTGCAAGGGAGAACATTGGTTCTCTGATATACAGGTCGGACGTGCCTGTGTAACTGGAAGTTGGTGCTTCCATCCAGTTGGTGTTGGAACTCTTAGGAAGTTGGTACTTCCATCTAGTTGGTGATGGAACTCTTAGGGAGTTGGTGCTTCCTTCTAGTGGGTGCTAGATAAACCAGGGAGTTGGTGCTTCCTTCTAGTGGGTGCTAGAGAAACTAGGGAGTCGGTGCTTCCTTGTAGTGGGTGTTAGAAAAACCAAGGAGTCGGTGCTTCCTTCTAGTGGGTGCTAGAGAAACCAGGGAGTCGATGCTTCCTTCTAGTGGGTGCTAGAGAAACTAGGGAGTCGGTGATTCCTTCTAGTGGGTGCTAGAGAAACCAGGGAGTTGGTGCTTCCTTCTAGTAGGTACTAGAGAAAATAGAGAGTTGGTGCTCTCAGCAAGTTGCATCTTGCAAAACAGAGGTTGTAGCCTCACAATTATTTGGAGCTCATATGTATGATAATGTATAGAATGTAAAGATTACTTATCATACCAAGAAGAAGAGGTTTTTACCCTTTAAGGGTTTCCTCGGGAAATATCTGTGTCTGTATATTTCATATGTGTGACCAATGTTGAATGTTCTATTGCTTACCTCCCTGCATTATTGTGATTTTCATTAAGTGTTTCTGCAAAGAGTTTAA
>JZKD02S2324557.1:8824-20279 GCA_000966675.3 Picea glauca | reverse complement strand
TTTCGTATATCATTTCTGTGTATTGTGAAGATTATGCTAGATATTTTACTGTTATTCTGCCATTTCTAGCATTTTATTTCTGTTCTGCATATTTTGTATATCTGGTATCTTGCAAACACCGACACCCAGTAGGATTATTACAACCTCTACCAATCTTGGAATGGAAGTGGGAAACCATTTCCATGGACTTCATCACCGGATTACCAACATCGACCAAACAAAATGACGCCATCATGGTCGTGGTGGATAAATTGAGCAAGTCTGCCCATTTTATCCCTATCAAATCGAATTGCAAGGCAATAGATATCGCCAACATATTCATGAAGGAGATATTCATACTACATGTCATGCCTAAAGAGATCGTGTCTAACAGAGACATGAAATTTACTTCCAACTTTTGGAAATCCTTGATGGCTGGTCTAGAGACCAAATTATTGTTTAGCACAACCTATCATCCTCAAACCAATGGACAGATGGAAAGAGTGAACCAAATATTAGAGGACATGCTAGGGATGCATGTAATGCATCAACCCAAAAAGTGGGAATATTTCCTGCCACTGGTGGAATTCGCCTACAACAATGGCTACCAAGAATCCCTGAAGATGAGCCCTTTCGAAGTCCTCTATGGTAGACCGTGCAACACTCCAGTGAGTTGGAGTAATCCCGTGAATAGAGTTACTATTGGAACCGATATGTTGAAAGAAATGGAACAACAAGTGACTCAGATAAAACAAAATCTAAAGGTCGCTCGGAACAGACAAAAAAGTTACGCCGACCGAAAGAGAACTCCAAGAGAATTCAAGACAGGAGACCACGTATATCTCAGAGTTAGGCCCAGGAAGAGTTCCTTGAGGATGGGAGCTTATGCCAACTTGGCACCTTGGTATTGTGTACCCTTTGAAGTTCTAGATAGAGTGGGACCTGTAGCCTATAGGCTAGCACTTCCTCCCACAGGAAAAGCACATAATGTTTTCCATGTTCCATTATTGAAAAAATATGTACATGATTCTAATCATATAATTGACTGGTCTGTGATCTAGGTGGAACCAGAGGGAGAATTCATGCCAGAACCTCAATGCATACTGGATAGGAAGGAAACCCCACTCAGGAACCGAACCATTTCACAGGTCAAGGTGCAGTGGAAACATTTTGGCCCGGATGAGGCTACGTGGGAAATGGAAGATGCCATGAAACAAGCATATCCGATTTTGTTTACTTATGTACATACATGTCATATTGATAGATAGAACATCGAGGATGATGTTCCTTTAAGGGGGAGGGAATTGTAACACCCTGTTTCCCCCAGTCTATAAAAATAACTATATATTGGCCAAGAACTATGGAAAACTCAAAGATGTGAATGTTTGATTTGACGGACCTTTGTATAAAAGGTCAATGAATGTAAATTATGTTATGAATAAGTGTTGCATGACTGCTTGGAGGGGGTTGTGCTAAAAGAGACCATGATGGCTAATGAGAGGTGGTGGAAGGGACCTGGAATGGTTGCGTTAACTTCCACCGATCCAGTACCGTATTGGTTTATACTTTCTCAAAAACCAAAGAAACTCTCTGATCCTGGAATGGATTTGCCGTCAGATTGGTAGGTGGGGAGGCTCCTCAAGAGTTAATGAGGGGATGGGGGGGTGAACCACCCATCCATAACATCCCTCAGACCTAACCACGGACGACGAAATTCGTGCCACACACAAACTTGCAGACAAAAAAAAATTGGCAAGAGAGGAAATGTGGAAGAAAAAAGGGAGAGAGCATGCGCGACGAGGATCGCAGAGGAGAACTAGAGAAAACCCTGGAAACGCAGGGAGTTTTGAGTCTCAGGAGAAGGAGAGTAACCTTCATCCTGGATTATTTTTCTGTATCAGGAGAAGGAGAGTAACTTTTATCCTTGACTTTCATTGAGCTGGAAGTAGGAGACTGAACCTCAAAGCATCGTGGTCTAGCTCAGGGGTGGCTAGTGGTAAATCCGTTTGGAGTCACTGAGCCTACGGTTGGGTGGAAACGAGCACCCCTCTCAGCAGTTGCATCACACCTGGTAGATCTGATAAGTGTTTTATACCTTGTATTTCGAACTGAATATCATGAATGCATGCTTATGTTTATATGCCCATAATAATCTCTGTGTAGAATGATTGCTTGGTGTTTTAGACTGGAAATAATGGATGCATGTGTATACTTACATGCCATAGTTGGTTTCTTGTACAAAGGATTAAGTTTGGGGCATGAGTTCGCTCCACTGAGAATCGTCTTGTTTTCTTGACTCTCGTAATGATCCAGGAAGGCTCCTTGAGAGTACTCTTCCTGGGGGATTACCCCATAAACCTTGGAACCGTGCCGAACCTTTACCCATAGACTCGACTAAGATTTGGGAAGATTGCTCAAGAACTGTCTGAAGGTTCATGCAATCCGGGTCTGGAAACCTTATGCAAGGAAGGATAGCTCTCTAAGGTCCCGGAGTCGTGGGAGTTTGAAGCCCCGAGAAGTTGAATTTAATGATTCAAGCTCAGAAGGGATAGCAAGCCAAATTATAGAAAGAGAGAATACCCTATCATTTGGTAGACGAACGATCGAAATCCTTTCAGGAATACCCCATATCAGTCGAGACCGATGGATCTATAGAAGGAGTGTAGGCGTTAACACCTCGACCCTTTCAGCCTTCGCAAGTAGCGATGGGATCCAGGACCGTAGATCCAAGGATCTGACGGAGCCCTATTGACCGTCAATATTAGCCTTTGTATAGGCAGGAGAGTATCATTTTGCTGACTCGTGACTTGGAGTGGTCAAGGTTAAGGCTGCATGAACTCACGATTTGAGAGATTGCAACGTGATCGTGACCGTTGGATCCAAGCCATGGGAGAACTGTGGGATCAAAACTTTTGTGGTTATCGCCTATCAGGGGTTCGAAACTTTAGAGAGCTTCTTTTCAACTGTAGAAGTCGCGAAGTGTCGAGCACCAAGGGCTCATGCGAACATGTGGCATATCCGTTAGGTGGGGACCGTGTGGGTTATAGGTGGCGTGACAACAAGTGCCCAGAGGAAGGTGGAAGCTAGTCACCGGCGGTGGACACTTATCGCTTGGGAAAGAGTCAACCCATTATTGACTTATCGTGGCTCGGGGTTTTGCAGGATGAAGAAGTTGCACCCTGATCGCTAAGGCTGCGAAACACTGAGAGCTGAGGTCTCGTGTGATAGGCAGCAACGACATAGCTCGTGAGCAGAGTACAATGGAGGAGACAAGTGGCATGTGCACATCGCTTTGGCAGAGTCCATGTAACGATGACCTCTCACGTCTTGGGATTTCGTAAAGGAGGAGTACGAGGGCTCAACACTCCAACTAGTGAAGTCGCATGTTGTGACTAGTGCTAGTGTTTAGCCTAGCCTATGGTTACATGTAGCAAGTGCTAGTGAGGAAGGAGCCATACCCGTATTGTATCTCGTGTATCGATGTTTGGATAAAAGGGAGTCGAGAATCTTGATTCCCAACTTGCGAGTGGTGAAAGGTGCTTGTGCTAAGGCTAGGTTGTGGTCGTTTGGAGGAGGATAAGGGAAGGGAGGGCCTGCATTAGGCCCCATAGAAGTCTCAGGGATTCTGCCCCTCGAAGAAAAAAAACCGAAAAATCTAGGTTGTCGTAGTGGGTGTGTGAAAAAATTCCATGGATATTCTAGTGGACAATTCATCACAACAGATAAATAAAACTAAAATCTACAGTATGAACGTTAAATTTGTTAGATTCCAAAATATTTAGTTACTGATTTTTCTGCTTATACATGAAATAGATAAAATGTAGAAAATAGAGAACGAGGAAATACAATCATACACCATCCACAAAATAACACAAAGATTTACTCTCGGAAAACCTTATAGGAGAAAACCTAACTAGAAGTTGAGGTTGCTCCACTCTCTTTTCTCTGGTATGGAAATAATGCAAGTACAAAAGAGAAGGAACTATCATATCATGTAACAACTAATAGCCAAATATAATACCCCCGTGCCTGTAAAAATACTTTCATCCTTCCACTCCATAACTCATAGTTTAAACCATTCTGACCATTAAACAATGTTACTCCATTCTCAGAATAATCCATGATCTCCTTCTAGTGGTTAAAATGTTTCCTGAAGGAACCTGCTCTGATACCAATTGTTGGATTAATGAAAGGGGGGTGAATCAGTAATAGAGCAATTAAATCCTTTTTCACCATAAAATGCAAGTGTTATATCAATGTATCATTATCATCCAATAGTTTTAGAGTAAATAAACAATGAACAAATGAGCAATCATACACATGCACAATACACCAGTGTTTTACGTGGAAACCCAAAGTGTGAGAAAACCAACGAATGTTTTTTCTTATATGTCTGTAAGAATTACATTCATTGGAAGCACCAACTTTCTTTGTTTTCCAGCTGCAACTGGAAGGAGGCTCCAACCCCCTAGTTTCTCAGGATACAACCTGAGGGAAGCTCCAACTCCCCAATTCTCTGGCTACATCGGAAGGAGGCTACAACCCCCTATGTTCTTCGGCTACAACCGGAAGGTGAATACAACCACCTGTCCTTGCCCCATCCAACCGACATGACGTAGAAGTATAATGATAGAATCACTGTCACACTATCACTGTGAGATATACTATTGTAAACCTGTCCCGATTTCACGGTCCGAATCATTTTAGAAAAAAAATTATTGTGAAAATGGCAAGATGACCTGTAAATAACATACCTTAGAAAGAATCATCAAAAGAATGTATCCTCCCTTGAATTTCGGCCTTCTTTACTTCACCTTCCCTCTAAAATTCGGCTTAGATATTCTTTGGTCACCGGAGTCACTTGTAGATATTCAATGTGCTCAAGTGTGATTAAAAATGAGAGACCCTTGCCTCTTATTTATACTTTCATGTATCTTCCTCAAGGGGTTACCTTCTAACCATCTTAACCAACTTTCCTTATTTTAGGGCTAACCCACTTCTAACGACTTGTCCACTTAATAATTTCTCCATTAACTTTATTATTCAAATCATTTCTTTTGTATCCACTTTGACTTATAGTACGCTCATCACTTCATTTTATTATTTAAATTACCTCCTAATCATCTTAACCCACTTTCCTTATTTTAGGGCTAACCCACTTCTAACCACTTATCCACTTAGTAATTTCTCCATTAACTTTATTATTTAAATAATTTCTTTTGTATCCAATTTTACTTGTAGCACACTGATCACTTCACTTTATTATTTAAATAATTTATTCTTTGAAACCACTTTGACTACTTTGACCTTTTGGGGCTTCTATATGAATCATGAGGGTTCTCCAACTTCACATGGTCATAACTCTCTAACCGTGAGGAGTTATGTGACATTCCACATACCACTGGAAATGGAATGACATGTACTATCCATCTAGAATAGTCTTTCCTACAAATATATCAAAAATAATACCATTATCCATAAAACAAACTTGGGTACATTACCCAAACCTTTGTGCTACCGAAATTTGCTACCGTACTTTCTTCAAGGGTTGACATCAATGACAACCAACCCAAATAATAAACAGAGAGATATCACATGTGCATGGATTTCTATCTTTTGCTCTGATAGTTTTTTAGGTTATTTGGATTGGAATGTAGTCACACCTTGTATATTTAGGGCATTAATAATCCTTTTGAAGTCAAATGTCCAAATTAACTGGCTCGTAATGGATATAAGGAGCGAAAATGGTGACTGACACGTGTGGAGTTATTAATAACTAATGTATATTAAATAAGATAAAAAGTACATCCAATGATCTCGCTAGACCCCAATGGGTTTGAAAATCATTATTACATATTTGTGCTCATTCACTTGAATTTAGAGGAGGTATCTTTGTAGAAGAGCAAGGTGTCGAGGTTGGGAATGAGGAGAGTCTGGTTCAATTTTCTAGCCATCAAGTTTTCCCTGGCGAGGGAGATCTTGTGATTTTTGTGACCCCATAAAACTTATCATCTCTAATACTCTCCCCCGACATGATCAATTTGGAAGAGGTGGGATATGCCATCCATTTATGAGAAGCACGACCAACATCTCTTAGTTGTGCAAGCATGATAAATATGGAAAGGAGAAGACATGCGAAACTTGCAAAACTTGGAAGGTTGTGAAACTTCCACAAACTTATCATCTCTAATACCTACCTCTGACATGATAAATCTAGAAGAAGTGGGATCCACAATCCATTTATGGGATCCAAGATCCATTGATGATATGCACGGTTGATGTCTCTGAGCTATGCAAACATGAGAAATATGGAAACGATAAGAAATGAGAACAATAAGAGAACCTATATGTAAACCATGAATCTCGTGAACCTCATCAATGTTGGACAGTTGGTTTTCATTGATGTCAACCCTTAGAGATTGATATTGTAGATTGTCATCAACCCTTGAAGCAAGTCCGATAGAAAATTATTGTAGCCCCAAAAGTGTGGTTAAGGAACCCGAAAGTAATTAATGAATAAAAAAATGAATATAAGTTAATATCCAGGGAAGACTATAATAGATGGATAGTACATGTCATTCCATTTCTGATGATATGTGGTACGTCATGTGGTTCCTCATGATTAGTGAGATATGGCCTTGTGAAGTTGGAGGACCCTCAAGAATATTATACAAGCCCCTAAAAGGTCAACATGAAGTCAATTATTCTAGAAGATCCTAGAAATTCATCAATATATTTTCTAGTAAAAGTGGTTATAACATGAAACTAATTATGGGTAAAGTAGTTACAAAAAACAAATTTATAGTCAAAGTTGTTGCAACAAGAAATTAATTAATTATGGGTAAAGTGGTTGCAACAAGAAGATAATTAAGGATAAAGCAGTTGCAACAAAGTATTTACGATTTTACTAATTAAGGAAAATTTAGTTGCAACAAGAAAGTGGGTTAGCCCTAGATTGAGGAGAAGGGGTAAAACAGTTACAATTTGTCCCTAAAGGAAGTTACTAGGGAAGTATAAATAAGGTATCAAGAGACTCCCACTACCACCTATTGAGCATATTGAATATCTATAAGTGACTAAGTTAACCAAGGAGATCTGAGGCGAATTTCAGAGGGAAGGTGAAGTAAATAAGGCCAAAAATCCAAGGGAGGATGAAGTCTTTTAATGATGTGTTCTAAGGTATGTTATTTATAGGTCATCTCACCATTTTAAAAATAACTTTTGTTCTAGAATTCTTAAGATAATCAAAATCAGAGGATGTTTCAAAAACATATCAAGGTAGATGTGGTAGAAATTTCATCTTCTGAGTCATTGAATTTTGGGAGATACACTCTGTGGAAGATAGAGATTTTGACTAGTCCTGAAACTAGTTTTAAACAGGTGTTCCAGGTAAAACAATCATAATTTCTTCATAGAAGATCCAAATTCAATGAGACTAAATTAATTGTGTATATTACATTCTGTAGTATGTTATGTACAATTTTTAGATCCAGATATGAAATATTCCACATGTGGCATGCTCTACAAGTTATCTCTCTAGAATAAGACATAATTCCGCAAGGTCTACCATTTTTGCTATAAATCCATTTATGGGATGTTCCAAGTAGTGAAAAATTGAGGAATTACACAAAATACATTGAATAATATTTTTTACAAGTTTCATACCTTTATTCATTACAGGTACAGATTTATGCTTGTTGAAAGTTAGGGTTTGTGACTAATCCAAAACTAGTTCAGTGAGACTGAGGTAAAAGTTGATGAAGATGATATTCTCATGTTGTTGAAGTTAAGGAAGGTATGCATGTATGTGATCACATACACTAGATCATATACAATATCATAGGTATGTTTATATGATTATTTTTAAGTTGCATCTTGGTGATCTTGTGGAGCATGCTTGAGGCATGTATTGGGGAGTTTTTTGGCATATATCTTGTGGTACATATTGGATGTATTGTACATGTTGTTTGAGGTCTACTTGTTGAGATAAATTGCTGGTGCATTTCTTGGTTTATTGGTATATGGTGTATGGAATGATATGGTATATGATTGGTACATGGTATGGTTTAGGATTAATATTTTGTATGGTATTGATGTGCATGGCTGATGCACCGTTTGGTATAGTTGTGGTGCATGGTTGATGCACAGTTTGGTATAGTTGTGGTGCATGGTTGATGCATGGTTTGGTACATGTTTGGTTCATGGTTGATGCACTTGTTGTGGCACGAGTTGATGGTTTGGTACATGCTTGGTAGAGGCATGTGTTGGTGATGTTGGACATCGCGTTGAGAGGTGTCCTTGGTATATGATCCATGTGAGAGGATTTGGTTGAGTATCGATGACAGTGACAGGTTGTACAAGTTGATCAGTGACATGTTGGTTGATGTGAAATGTTGGTTGATGTGACAGGTTGGTCAGTGAAAGGTTACATGTTGATGTCAGAGTGGCAGTGATAGTGACAATGGAAGTGAAAAAAACAGTGATTGTGGTAGTGACAGTTGGTTTACACTTATATTTCAGGGTGGTAGGATGGGGAAAAGAAAGGGGGTTGTAGCCTCCTTCTAGTTGGATTCAGAGAATCAGGGAGTTGGAGCTTCCTTCAAGTTGGAGCCTGAGAACTAGGTGGTTGTAGCCACCTTTTGGTTGGAGCTGTAGAACCCAGGGGGTTGTAGCATCCTTCTGGTTGGATCCAGAGAATTCAAATAATTGTAGCTTCCTTTAGGTTGGAGCATGAGAATAGGGGGTTGGAGACTCCTTCCAGTTGTAGTTGGAGAATTTGAATTTGGTTCTTCCTTGAATGTAACTCTTTTGACATATAATAAAAACAATCTGTGGTTTTCTCCCATTTTGGGTTTCCACATAAAATTCTAGTGTACTGTGTACTTGATGTAATATTTTTGATGTTATGATTATGATTATATCCTTATGAAATATTGAATGCATTCATATTTACTACATTAATGATGAACAAATGAACATTGTTGAATACGTTAAAAGAACATATATTGTGGTTAAAAGTGGAATAAAGTGCTCATACTGATTCACTCCACCCTCTCAATATTCCAACAATTGGTATCCGAGCAAGGTTCCTTCAAGAAATAGTTTAACTACTGGAAGGAAGATCATGGAGAGCAACAATTTGTATAATAATGGTATACTACAGTTTGTTGGACATAACTATGCATTCTAGAGTAGAATGATGAAAAAATATGTACAAGCACATGGATTTGATGTTTGGAAATTAGTAGTAGATGGATATACCAATAATATACCACTCCTCCAACATATAATGATGGAAAGAAACTCAGTAAAAACAATTCAAGAGATAAAAATGTTATCTTGAATGGTCTGTTTGCTTCAGTATATGTCAAGGTTATGCATTGTGATTCTGCAAAGAAAACATGGGATAAACATCAAGATGTTTATGAAGGGGATGCCAAAGTTAAGGCAGCTAATCTTCAAACTTATAGAGGTCAATTTGAACAGTTGGATATGAAGGAAGATGAAAACATTGCAGTGTATGTTTTACAAGTTGACTAAATAGTGAATGCAATTAAAGGATTGGGAAAAGAATTTGACAAATCTATAATTGTTCAAAAAGTACTAAGATCTATTCCAATGATATTTGATCCTAAGATTTAAACACTAGAATAAAGAGCAGATCTGGGTACGATAAGCATGGATGATCTGCATGGAATATTTACAGCTTATGAAATGAGAATAGTACAAGAAAATCCATCCACAAAAGAAGCATCTTTTAAAGCATCCAAAAGGACAAAGAAGAAGAAAAATCCAAAGTCAAAGTCGGATTGTAGTTGCAGTGATGATTTAGAGGAAGATGAAGAAATGGCCAACTTCGTAAGGAAGTTTAAGAAAGGAATCGACAAGTACAAAGGTATGCTTCCCTTAAAATGTTTCAATTGTGGTAAAAAGGGTCATTTTTCAAATAAGTGTCCTTGTGCTAAGAATTCATATAGTGATTAAGAGGAAGATACCAAGAAAGAAAATAAATATCAAAAGGGAAACATAAAATATAAAAGGAAAGTATTCAAGAAAAAGATCTACTCAAGAGAAGACAGTTCCTCATCTGATGAAGATGATGAAAGCGATAGTGACTCGGAGAGAGTAATCTTTATGGCTATGTAAATTAAGAAAAAGAACAAAGAAGGTGAGGTGGATCTTGAGGAAACATTAACCAGTTCTTTAAATGAGCTAAAGAAATAAAGCAAGAAAGAAAAATCACTCAAAGATGAAAACATCTACTTAAAAACCCAACTTGAAGAAGGAAAGATAAAGGAAGAAGTAATGCAGATCTAGATGATAAAGAAAGAAAAAGAGTCTAAGAAGCTTGAAAAGGAAATCGTGAAAACGGGAGTTGAAGTTAACAAGCTCAACAAAAACTTGAAAAGTTCTCAATTGTTAGAAAATATTCTCAACAGTAAAAGGACATACAGTGACAAATAGGGACTAGGATACAAGAATGTTCATTTTGAGGAAGGTTCAAGCTCCATGATGAAAGCAATAGAACAAAGAAGTTATGAAGAAGTTCTCAAAGGAAGGAATCACGGTAAAAAAGAATCAGAAAGGAATGAATACATAAGACCTTCTACATTCAGGCAACAAATAAGCTTGAACCATTATGAAGGAAAAAAACAAAGAGATGATTTTGATCATCCAAGGTAGGATTTCAAAAGGACTAGACCACAAAGAAGATCATTCACTCCCAAGTATGTAAATTTATTTTATGGTCATTTCTTTAGTTGTACTAACTTTGGACATAAAGTTGTAGATTGTAGGGCTTATGAAAGACATGATTAGACAAGAAATGCTTATGTGGCTCCACATAATATTGAATGTTACAAATGCCACAACTATGGACACATAGCTCGAAATTGTAGAACTGTTATAAAACCTCCCATGAAAGAAAATATTGATGATAGATACAAGAAGGCTTGGAGAAGAAGTGAAAAATAAGAAGAGAAGGTAAATGAAGAACAGGTCCAAGGAATTGTACTTACAGGATTTGCAGCAACACAACATCATGGTGAATTTACAGGAAAAGAGGAAAGTGTCAGAATTTAGGTAGAGGATTGATGCAGGAGCACCTCAAGCGAGCCAACGCGGAGGCAAAAGACAGCTGGACAAGCACCCAATGCAAATTTTGAAATTATCTTGAAGTTAATGTGCCAACCTTAAATGAAATAATTAAATGAAGGCACACTTGTAAAATGTAAATGGACCTTGAGCGATTCGCTCTCTTCCTTAGTAGATAGAAGGCATTTATGACAGTTAATGCAAGTAGATAGAATTGAATGTTAGATTAGATAGTTTTAGAGCGCAAGAGGGAAACATGATATAGACACCCTCATTGTGTATTGTAACAGAAGCATGAAGATTATGAGCATACAGAGCTGAGAAGGGAGAACTGTAATTTGAAGACACCCATGTACAGAGATTTGAATTAATAAGAAAAGAA
>JZKD02S2324535.1:0-32476 GCA_000966675.3 Picea glauca | reverse complement strand
TATACCTCCTAGTCTCCTATATATACCAAAGAGACATTTTCATTTTGAATCATCTTGTACTTGAACATTTAAGTGGGGTAAAAGGAGGTTGCCCCCACGAAGAGGCTTATTATCTAAAATTATCTCTGTTTCAAGGCGTTGAGTACTTTTCCTGAGGTTTTTCCATGCTATATTGATGTTTGGTTCTTAACACATCAGAAGCCATATGAACCTCATCTCAACAGAGGTTTTCAAGAATTTGGATTTGTTGACAACACTATACCAACAACCATACAACATTGGATGGCTTCTCTAGGGACGATATCTTCATGTCAACCAGTAGTGTCGCATGTCATATGACATCAAGCCCTTCAAGGATGAGGTATTGTGTGATGTTTCCCCACTATAATTCTATGATGTTCTATTAGGGAATCCATATATGTAGAAGCGTCATGTTATTTATGAGTCTCGACCCCGTAGCATCATTGTTACTCCGGGGGTTCAACTCTACATGATACCAAAGGAAACTCTGCCTATTGTCCCGATAAAAAAATTCTACAAAGTAATATATCATACCACAAAGTTTAGACTTTTCATGATCTATTCATAATATAAGGACACTAAAATAACTATAGACTCGATCCAAGATCCTTATATCCAGCAGAAGCTGATCAACAAAATTGTAGAAGAGCACCAATATATCTTACTACACCTACACGGGTTCCTCCACACTATCTAATCAAGTAAAGTTATAACAAATCCATTCATGATATCCATTGTGCATCTTCACCAATAGAGCTCTCACACACTTAGGATAATTAGGCAACTATATCGGTTGAATGGATCCAACCCCTCCAACAACATATTCATAACATCCTTCAACAATCTAAGCAACATAGTTTCTTCAACAAGGCAAGCAACTCACCAAGGTTCAGATTCAGCCAAAGCTTCCCCATGGACTTGATGCAATGGAGACCATTTCTTCTTAATAGGGGGAGAAATGAACTAGGAGGAAATCAATGGCCACCCACCTATTCCGCTGGCTCAAAACAAGGGTTTTTGTCTTTGTTCTTTTTTTCTACATCTTTTCAGGTCCTAAACTTCTGGGGTCGTTTTGAGGCCCTAAACAACATTTTTTGTACCCACCATAGTTGCAATATGGGATTTATACAAAGTGTGATAGAAAAAATAGTATTCCTCGGATAGACCTTTCCAACGATCTATCGGGTTCCCCAAACGAAGATGGTATGAAAAAGCTACACCCTAGGGAAGTTGACGTATCAACTAGCCCCATTGGGGCCCACAAAATTTTTGGTATTTCGTCTTTCGGGGTTAAGGTTTTTGATTTTATTTATGTTAAAAGGGCCTCTAGAATCTCATTGTAAATATAATCATATTATTTTTAATGAGCATAGCCATCACATCTCTTCTCAGAGATAAGCTGCCACCATTCTAGAGGGTCATTCACTATGTATTTTTACAGTTTCTGTACATTTTTCGTCTTTAATAAAAATTGTTTTTTACTGTATCTCTATGTTTTTAGAAATACATATATGTATTTATTTATTATATTTCCACCTTCATTTCATTCTTAAACTAATATGTATCAATGGTATGAAAGAAGGATACTCCTTTTCGTTTCTTAGTGCAAGTCCTCGACGAGGTTAGTGTATAGAGAGTTGGGTCTCAAACTAGTTTCTCTTTAGGGAAATTTCTCTCACCAACACAAGCGGCCTCCCATGGATAAAGATAAGAGAGATGAGGGAGAAGACTATGCCATCAATTTTTCTCTCAGGGAAGCACTCACACAACAAAGGAACGATATGTTGAAGAATTTTACCCAAATCCTTCAATGATTTCTGACAATAACCGACGCATATTCATCAAACAGTCACTTTGGAGATGTTTCCCCATTCAAGGTATAAGTTAATTTTGATATTCTCACATTTGAAGATCATATCGATGTGAATGCTTCGGAAAAATGGTTAAATTTGCTAGAAGGTTATTTCTTTGTTCACAATTTTTTCGACAGAGAAAATATCACCTTTTCGCTCCTTAAGGATCTCCCCCATGTCAAACATTGGTGGGAGACTTACTGGGAGAAAAATTCCATAGAAGAGTCTGGAATATCTGAGGCCAAGCCCACTTGGGATTATTTTATGGATGTGGTCAAGGAGCAATATTACCCCATGGGAAACTATGATGACCAGAACATGAGATGGACCACGCTGCATCAAGAGAGGAGCCAAACAGTTTCATAGTTGACAAATCCCTTCCATACCTTGTGCACCAATATGGGTATCAAATACTCTGAGCGACATGTGGTTCTAAAATATTTTGGGGCTCTACACAGGTACATCCAAACATAAATGGATTTTCTAGACATCTCATCACTAGGAGAAGCTTATCGTTATGTTGTCAAAATCGAGAAGAAATTTAAGCACCAGAATAAGCGAGAATTTGGGTCTGTAAATCCACAACAACCAAAGTATGGTAAAGGCATCCCTAATACACATAATAACCGACCTCAAGGAAACCAATCCAAGCCTCAATAAAACAAGGGTAACAAGAAGAAGAAAAAGGACACTGGGAAGTGGTGAGACTTCCACAAAATCCCTTGGCACAACACCGATGAATGTCACTCAAAACATTCATTGGTTTCTGATCTCAAATAAATAGAGTTGAGCCCCGACTCGGACTGTGATTCATACAATAATAAAAGGAGATAGATCATTGATGCAAAACCCACTACTATTTTCGTGACCACAAAAATCCAACTAGAAGAACCATATGATCCTGAGGAGGGGGAGCACATCTTCCATTCATAGATGTGGGTCAAGGGGGGCCCACTGCATTTTATTGTTCATAACAGAAGCCAAAAGAACCTCATCTCATTAGAGGTCATCAAGAATTTGGATTTTCCGACAGCACAACACATGTAGCCATACAACAATATTAGGTGGCTTCGGCAGGGATGTGATCTTTGTGTCAGCCAACAATGTGCCTTGTCATACAACATCAATCCCTTCAAGGACTAGGTATTGTGTGATGTTTCCCCAACATAAGTCTATTATGTCATTTTAGGCCAGCCATATATGTGTAATTTTCATGCTTTTTATGACTCTCGATCTCATAGAATCATTGTTACTTTGGGGTCAGCTCTATAGGATACCATAGGTAGTTCTAACTATTGTCGAAACAAAATTGTGCCAAAAAGTAATATATCACACCACAAAGTTTAGCCTATTCATGATATGTTTAGAAGAGAAGGACATTGCAATACCTGCAGCCTCAACCCATGACCCTTATTTCCATCAAAATCATATCAACAAGATTGTATAATAGCACCAAGAAATTACTACTACACCTACAAGGGTGCCTCCACATTGTCTAGTCAAGCAAAGTTATCACAAATACATTGATGCTCTCCATGTTTAATATTCACCGATAGAGTTCACACACACTCCAGAAAATCAGAAAGATATATTGTTTCAAAAGATCCAACCCATCCAACAACGGGTTCATAACAGCCTTCAACAAGCCAAGCAAGACAACTTCTTCAGCAAGGCAAGCATCTCACCAAGGTTCAGATTCAGCCAAATCTTCCCCGAGGAATTGAAACAGTGGAGACCATTTCTTCATAAGGAGGGAAGAATGATCTAGGTGTGAATTGATGGCCACCTAGCTATTCCACTATCTCAAAACAAGGTTTTCCATCTTGGAAATGTTTCTATAGCTTTTCAGGTCCTAAACTTTCGGGGTCATTTTAAGTCCCTAAACAATGTTTTTTGGACCCTCTACATTCGTACTATTGGCTATAGCCAGAGTGTGACAAAAAAATGTGTATTCCTCGTACATATCATTCCAATGAGTTATCGTGTTCCCCAAACAAATATTCTATGTGAATGTTACACCCTTGGGAAGTTGACATGTCAACTACCCCCTTTAGGGCCCACAAACCTTTTGGCATTTCATCTTCTGGGGTTAGGGTTTTGGATTTTCTTTATGTGAAAAAGGACTCTAGAGCCTCATTTTAAACATCATCATCTTCTTTTGAATGAGCGTATCCATCACATCTCTTCTCAAAGATAATCTTCCACCATTATAACAAGTCATTCACTCTGCATTTTTACAGCTTCCATACATTTTTCATATTTAATAAAAATTGTGCATTACTATATCTTTGTGTTTCTAGAAATATATATGTTTATATATTTATTATATTTTTGTCTTAATTTCATTCTCAAAATAATACATATTAGTGGTATTAGAGAAAGCTACTCATTTTCATTTCTTAGTGCATGTCCCCGATGAGGTCAAGGTATAGAGAGTTGGGTCTCGAACTAGTTTCTCTTGATGAAAACCACTCTCTCCAGCCCAAGCGGCCTCCCATGGCAGAAGAGAAGAAATACAAGGGAGAAGAATATCCCATCAAGTTGTTTCTAGCGGAATCCCTCACACAATAGAGGAATGATATGTTGTATAATTTTTCCCAAATCCTTCAACGATTTTCAACAATAACAAGCGCGTCTTCGTCAAGCAGTTGCTTTGGAGACGCTACCCCATTCAAGGTACAAGTTAATTTTGATATTCCCATATTTTAACATCATATCGATGCAGATTATTTGGAAAAAGGGTTAAATTTTCTAGAAGGTTATTTCTCTATTCAAAATTTTGTCGATAGAAAATATCACCTTTACACTCCTTAAGGATCTCCCCTATGTAAAACATTAGTGGGAAGCTTACTGGGAGAAAATTTCCATAGAGGAGTCTGGAATATTTGGGGTAGAGCCCACTTGGGATTTTGTTATGGATGCAGTCAAGAAGTAATATTACCCTATGGGAAACTATGATGACTAGTACATGATATGGACCACGTTGCATCAAGAGGGGCCAAACAATGTTGGAGTTCACAAATACCCTCCATACCTTACACACCAAGATGGATATCAAAGAATCTGAGTGACATCTGGTTCTATAATACCATGGGCTCTACACAGGTACATCCAAACCAAAATTGAGTTTCTTGACATCTCATCACTGGGAGCAGCTTATCGATATGTTGTTAAAATCGAGCATAAATTTAAGCACTAGAACAAGCAGGAATTTGGGTCTGCAAATCTGCAATAACCAAATTATGGTAAATGCATCCCTAATCCACATAATATCCACCCTCAAGAAAACTAGTCCAAGCCATAATAAAATAAGGGTAACATGAAGATGAAAAAGGACACTGGGAAATGGTGTGATTTCCACAAAATCCCTTGGAAAAACATCGATGAATGCCACTCAAAAAAATCATTGGTAGTCGAGCTCAAAGAAACAGAGTCGATCCCCAACTCAAATTCTAATTCATACCATAATAAAAGGAGAGAGATCATTGATTTGGAACCAATTTCTACTATCATGACCGCAACAATCCAATCAGAAGAACTAGAGGATCCTGAGGAGGGGGAGCACCACTTCCATTCACATATATGGGTGAAGGGAACCCTGCTACATTTTATTGTTGATAGAGGAATCCAAGAGAACCTCATCTAAAAATAGGTATTCAATAAGTTTTATTTGTCGACAACACTACACCCCCAACCATAGAACATCATATGGATTCGACAATGACAAGATATTCATGTCAGCTAGTAGTGTCTCTTGTCATACAACACCAATCCCTTCAAGGATGAGGTACTGTGTGATGTTTCCCCACTGGAATTCTATGATGTTTTGTTAGGCCATACATATATGTGAAATCATCATGTTGTTTATGATTCTATAACCTATAGTGCCATTGTTACTATGGGGGTCAACTTTACAGGATACCAGAGGTAGTTCTAACTATGGTCCTGACAAAACAGTGTCTCAAAGTAATATCTCATACCAAAAAGTTTAGCATATTTACAATATATTCAAAAGATAAGGACACTGCAATCACAATATCCTCAACCCAATAGACTTCTATCTAGAATAATCATATCAAAAGTATTGTAGAAGAGAACAAATATATTCTTACTGCACCTACAAGGGTGCCTCCACACTATCTAGTCAAGCTAAGTTATAACAAATCCATTGATGCTCTTCATGTTGCATATTCACTAACAGAGTTATCCCACACTCAGGAAAATAAAAAATCTATATTAGTAGAACAGATCCAACCCCTCCAATAACAGGTTCATAACAACCTTTAACAAGCTAAGCATGACAACTTCTTTAGCAAGAAAAGCAACTCACTAAGGTTCAGGTTCAACCAAACCTTCCCATGGGACTTGATGCAATGGAGACTATTTCTTCCTAATGGGGGGGGAATGATCCAGGTGGAAATCAGTGGCCACCCACCTATTCCTCCAACTCAAAATAAAATTTTCCATCTTGGCATTTTTTCTACAACTTTTCAGGTCCTAAACTTCTTGGGTCATTTTGAGGCCCTAAACAACGTTTTTTGGACCCGCCATAATCACACACTATGATTTGGCTAGATTGTGATGGAAAAATGTGTATTCATTGGATAGACCTTTCCAACAAGCTATTTTTCTCCCAAATGGAGATCATATGAAAAACTTACACCCTTGGGAAGTTGACGTATCAACTACCCCCATCGGGGCCCGCAAACTTTTTGACATTTCATCTTCTGGGGTTATGGTTTTGGATTTTATTTATGTTAAAAAGTCCTCTAGATCCTCATTTTAAACATCATAATGTTCTTTTGAATGATCGTATCCATCACATCTATTCTCAGAGATAAGATACCATAATTCTAGCAAGTCATTCACTCTGGATGTTTACAATTTTTGTACATTTCCATCTTTAATAAAAAATGTCCATTACTGTATCTATGTGCTTTTGGAAATATATTTGTGTATTTATTTATTATAATTCCACCTTCATTTCATTCTCAAAATAATCTAGATCAGTGGTATAAGAGCAGGATACTCCTTTTTATTTCTTAGTGCATGTCCCCGATGAGGTCAATGTATAGAGAGTTGGGTCTCGAGCTAGCTTCTCTTCAGGACAACCGCTCTTGCCATCCAAAGTATCCTCCCATGGCGGAAGAGAATAGAGATGAGGGAGAAGAATATCCCATCAAGTTTTTTCTCATGGGATCCCTCGTGCAACAGAGGACCGATATGTTGCAAAATTTTTCCCAAATCCTTCAATGATTGTGGAAAATAGCAGGCGTGTCTTCTTCAAGCAGTCGATTTGGAAACACTACCTCATTCAATGTACAATTTAATTTTGATATTCCCATATTTGAAGGTCAAATCGTTGCAGATGCTTTGGAAAAATGGTTAAATTTTCTAGAAGTTTATTTCTTTGTTCAGAATTTTTCAAACAGATAAAAGATCACCTTTGCGTTCCTTAAGGCTAAACCCATGCCAGACATTAGTGGGAAACTTACTGGGAGAAAAATTCCATAGAGTCTGGAATATTTTGGGTCGAGTCCACTTGGGATTTTTTTATGGATGCAATCAAGGAGATATATTACCCTATGGGAAACTATTATTACCAGTACATGAGATGGACCATGTTGCATCAAGAGAGGGGCCAAGCAGTGATAGAGTTCACAAATACCTTCCATAACTTGTACACCAAGCTGGGTGTCAAAACATTCGAGCGTAATATGGTTCTAAAATACTGCAGGGCTCTACAAAAGTACATCCAAACCGAAATGGAGTTTCTATACATCTCATCATTGGGAGTAGTTTGTCGATATGTTGCCAAAATCCAATAGAAATTTAAGCACTAGAACAAGAAGGAATTTTGGTCTGCAAATCTGAAACAACCAAAGTGTGGTGAAGGAAGCCCTAATATATAGAATACCTAACCTCAAGACAACCAGTCCAAGCCGCAAGAAAATAAGGGTAATGAGAAGACAAAAAAGGACATTGGGAAGTGGTGTGACTTCCAAAAAATCCCTTGGCACAACATAGATTAATATCGCTCAAAACAATCATTGGTGGTCAAGTTAAAATAAATAGAGTCGAGCTTCGACTCGCACTCTGATTCAGACAATAATAAAATGAGATAGATCATTGATTTAGAATCCATTGCTAGTGTCACGACCACAACAATCCAACCAAAAGAGCCAGAGGATCTTGAGGAGGGGGAGTGCCTCTTCCATTCACAAATGTGGGTGAAGGCGACCCCGTTGCATTTTATTTTTGATAGTGGAAGCCATAAGAACCTCATCTCAACATAGATCCTCAAGCGGTTGGATTTTTTGACAACACCACACCTACAACCATAGAATATATGATGGATTTTCTAGGGACAAGATCATTATATCAGACAGCAATGTCGCCTGTCATAGGACATCAAGCCTTTCAAGGATAAGGTATTGTGTGATGTTTTCCCATTGGAAGTCTATGATGTTCTATCAGTCCAACCATATATCTAGAAGCGTCATTTTTTTTATGAGTCTTGACCCCGTAGTGTCATTGTTACTCTAGGGGGTCATCTCTACAGGATACTAGAGGTAGTTATGATTATTGTCTTGAAAATATAGTTTCGCAAAGTAATCTCTCATACCACAAAGTTTAGACTCTAAATGATCTGTTTAGAAGAGAAGAACACTGAAATTACTACATCCTCGACCCAAGACCCTTCTATCCAATAGAAGTAGATCAATAAGATTGTAGAAGAGCATGGAGATATTCTAACTGCACCTACAAGGGTGCCTCAAAGCTGTCTAGTCAAGAAAAGTTATCACAAATCCATTCATTGTCTTCATGTTGCATTTTCACCAACAAATTTCTCCCACACTCAATAAAATCAGGCATTTATATCGGTTGAATGTATCAAACCCATCCAACAACAAGTTTATAACATCGTTCAACAAGCTAAACAAGACAACTTCTTCAGCAAGGCAAGCATCTCACCAAGGTTCATATTCATCCAAAGATTCCCCAAAGACTTGAACCGATGGAGACAATTTCTTCATAAGGGGAGAATAATGATCAAGGCATAAATCAATGGCCACCCAGCTACTCCACTGGCTCAAAATAAGGGTTTCCATCTTGGCAGTTTTTCTACATCTTTTTGGGTCCTAAACTTCTAGGGTTGTTATGAGGCCCTAAACACGTTTTTTGGACCCAACACAACCAAAATGCAAGTTATAGGTAGAGTGTGATGAATAAATGTGTGGTCCTTGTACATACCATTCCAATGAGATATCGTGCGCCCCAAACAAAGATCTTATGCAAATCCTACACCCTTGGGGAGTTGACGTATCAACTACCCCCATTGAGGCCCACAAACCTTTTGGCATTTCATTTTTCGGGGTTAAGGTTTTGGATTTTATTTATGTGAAAAAGGGATTTAGAGCCTCATTATAAACATCATCATCTTCTTGTGAATGAGTGATCCTGGATATTTTCATCGTGACTTATAAAGAATTGCATTAAATGAGCATAAATTAAAATGCACCATTTAAGAAGGAAAAACTAAAAAATGAAGAGACATAAGCATCATATCCGAACACAAAAACTTGATAACAAAGTTCATCCCTGGTGGACTATGTCTCTAGATCCTTCCCTCAAATGGGTAGGCTCTTTCATTAACTCAACAAAATAATTTGGAAAAATACATAAGTATACCTCATTCTAAAATCAAGCTGCAAAAATAATGCTCAAATCATAAAAAAAACAACACCATTGAATTTGTGGGGTCAAATTACCCAAAAATAACTTTCTCCATGCCTTGATCCGACTCTGGCACTCCCAGGCCCAAGAAGAATTTTGTCTCGATTTTGATTCCCTCTGCAACCTACAATTATGAATGTACTTTGCATCGAAATGCATGCCCGGATGGTCGTACGGTTCGTGTGCCTCCTCCTGTGGTTGGGCGGATGCATCATTTAAGAAATGATTTGGACATTGGTTACTATGTGACACCCACGACCTGTTGGTTAGGGCGGATATGTTAAGGCGTTGGTTGTGGGCGGAGGTCCCGGGGTCAAACCCAACAGACTCTCCTTTTGGGCCTTGTATTGTTATATGGTATATATATAAGTTTTTTCCACCAGTTTTAGAGGTGTTACTAGAACCGTATCCAAACAATATATTCATGGATAGGTTTGGTGGACCAACCAAACCTCTTTTTTTCAAATATTTGTTCACAGGTTATCCTTGGGCATTTCCTGCTTACCACGTGGAAACCTCTGATTGGGCCATGTGGAAGCCTCTCACTGATCCACACTACCACTTGCCAAGTCAGTATGCCACGTAGAAATGCCACATAGACCATACAGATTGTATGGACTGCCACATGGCATGATCTGATTGGTCCACAGATCGGTCCAAACATGTCAAAATCGAGTGACACGTGGTAGCCTATGGTGCTGCCACATCATCATGTTGATGTAATGATGAAGTCATCATGCCATGTGTCACTTCCCTTATCCTACCACATGTGGTGCATGGATGCTGACGTTATCCATACGGATGTTGACATCAACAGTACGGATGCTGACTCATCTCCTGCTGACTGGGCTAGGTTGACCAAACTTTGACCGTAGATATACTTCAATCCGTAACTTCGTTTGATGAGTCGTTTGTGTCATTATAAATATTGTGACACGCTCTTTGCGATCATGCCATTTTCACTGAGTTTTTGGAACTTTGAATTTTTTCCCTTTCTCTGTCTGCTAAAGCCATTCTAAGCATCCTGAGTTTCCTTTGTGAGTTTTGAGTTGTTATTTTCCTTCTTTGGATCCTTTTTGGATCACCCCTTCCCACTGAGATATTTTTGGACCACCAAAATCTTTCATCAATCAACAGGTAACTGAGGGAAGAGTCCCCTCACTTTGTCCTTCTCTATCCACTTTTCCTTACTTGGATGTGTTCCTTTTAAGCCTACTCGAATATAATCAATATCACCTCTGCATGAAGTCCTCATCCTCCTATTCAGGATGATATATTCCTATAACTCATCCAAGTACTTAGGTGCAAACTCATCAACTGAAGGTATTGAAACTTCCTCATCTCGATCCATGATCATGGGAGGCTCAAAAAGTTTCAAGTTCTCAACGTTCACAACTGAGTAAATCTGCATGTAAGGTGGAAGATATAGAAAAAAAGCATTGGTACCACTTTTCTCCAAGATAATGAAGGGTCCATAATGAATGGGCTTGATTTTCTTGCCTTCACCCTTCAATCTCTCCTTATTGATTTGAAGCCATACCCAGTCTCCAACCTACAACTGATGATCAACCATGTGCTTGTCATGCGTAGATTAATATTGTTCTTTACTTCTCTCCAACTGTTCCTTGACTGCTTGGTGTATCTATTAGATCCTTTGGATGAACTTGTTGGCTCTGTCCTTTGTTCGTTCTTCATTCACATTGACATCTCTCCCATACATCAAGTCCAAAGTAACCTTTGGTAGGTACCCAAAACATGTCTCAAAACGTGAAATTTGAGTGGATGAATGTAAAGGTTGGTTGTACGCATGTTGTACATAGGGTATTTGTTCATACCATAACTTGGGATGCTTGTTGCAGTAGACTCGAAGCAAAAGAACCATTGTTTGGTTTACCACCTTTGTTTGTCTGTCGGTTATGGATGGAAAGTAGTGATCCTCTTCAATTTGGTGTCCATCATCCTCCATAAGCTAGTCCAAAATTCCTCGAGGAATCGAGTATCTCGATCCGATACAATGGATGTGGGTAACCCAAAGTGAACCCAAACATACTGAAAGAAGATATTAGCAGTCTGCTTAGTAGTGATCTACTTTTTACATGGCATCAAGATACACATCTTGTTGAACCTATCCACTACAACATACAAATAATCATGACCCCCTTTGATCATTGGTAAACCCCCTACAAAATCCATGGAGATACTTTCCCATGGATGGGATGGAACATGAGGTGGTGAGTATAGCCCCAATTAGAACACATCACACACCCATTTACATATTTAGTTACAATTGTTGTCATTTGAGGCCAGTAACAAAACCTCTACAAATGAGCCATAGTTTTTCCTACCCCAAAATGCCCAGACACAAGAGAGTGTGAGCTTCTCATATTACATGGACTCGTTCACTTGTAGGAATACACATCTTTCCAATATGGTAGAGTAGTTTTCCCTGCAGACAATAGTTCTCTACCTGTGCACCCTGGGTTAGTTTCTCATGTACTTCTTTAAAATCTTCATCGATGACATATTGTTCTACATAGCTATCATGAGATATAGAAGTATTCTTCAAAATAATAGAAGCAACAATAGGAGTTCTAGAAAGCATATCATCTACCTTGTTACTTGTACCCTTTTTCTACTTTATTACCAAATGAAATTGTTGTAGAAAACCCATCCATCTTCAGTGTCNTTTCATAGTTGACAAATCCCTTCCATACCTTGTGCACCAATATGGGTATCAAATACTCTGAGCGACATGTGGTTCTAAAATATTTTGGGGCTCTACACAGGTACATCCAAACATAAATGGATTTTCTAGACATCTCATCACTAGGAGAAGCTTATCGTTATGTTGTCAAAATCGAGAAGAAATTTAAGCACCAGAATAAGCGAGAATTTGGGTCTGTAAATCCACAACAACCAAAGTATGGTAAAGGCATCCCTAATACACATAATAACCGACCTCAAGGAAACCAATCCAAGCCTCAATAAAACAAGGGTAACAAGAAGAAGAAAAAGGACACTGGGAAGTGGTGAGACTTCCACAAAATCCCTTGGCACAACACCGATGAATGTCACTCAAAACATTCATTGGTTTCTGATCTCAAATAAATAGAGTTGAGCCCCGACTCGGACTGTGATTCATACAATAATAAAAGGAGATAGATCATTGATGCAAAACCCACTACTATTTTCGTGACCACAAAAATCCAACTAGAAGAACCATATGATCCTGAGGAGGGGGAGCACATCTTCCATTCATAGATGTGGGTCAAGGGGGGCCCACTGCATTTTATTGTTCATAACAGAAGCCAAAAGAACCTCATCTCATTAGAGGTCATCAAGAATTTGGATTTTCCGACAACACAACACATGTAGCCATAAGACAATATTAGGTGGCTTCGGCAGGGATGTGATCTTTGTGTCATCCAACAATGTGCCTTGTCATACAACATCAATCCCTTCAAGGACTAGGTATTGTGTGATGTTTCCCCAACATAAGTCTATTATGTCATTTTAGGCCAGCCATATATGTGTAAGTTTCATGCTTTTTATGACTCTCGATCTCATAGAATCATTGTTACTTTGGGGTCAGCTCTATAGGATACCATAGGTAGTTCTAACTATTGTCGCAACAAAATTGTGCCAAAAAGTAATATATCACACCACAAAGTTTAGCCTATTCATGATATGTTTAGAAGAGAAGGACATTGCAATCACTGCAGCCTCAACCCATGACCCTTATTTCCATCAAAAACATATCAACAATATTGTATAATAGCACCAAGAAATTACTACTACACCTACAAGGGTGCCTCCACATTGTCTAGTCAAGCAAAGTTATCACAAATACATTGATGCTCTCCATGTTTAATATTCACCGATAGAGTTCACACACACTCCAGAAAATCAGAAAGATATATTGTTTCAAAAGATCCAACCCATCCAACAACGGGTTCATAACAGCCTTCAACAAGCCAAGCAAGACAACTTCTTCAGCAAGGCAAGCATCTCACCAAGGTTCAGATTCAGCCAAATCTTCCCCGAGGAATTGAAACAGTGGAGACCATTTCTTCATAAGGAGGGAAGAATGATCTAGGTGTGAATTGATGGCCACCTAGCTATTCCACTATCTCAAAACAAGGTTTTCCATCTTGGAAATGTTTCTATAGCTTTTCAGGTCCTAAACTTTCGGGGTCATTTTAAGTCCCTAAACAATGTTTTTTGGACCCTCTACATTCGTACTATTGGCTATAGCCAGAGTGTGACAAAAAAATGTGTATTCCTCGTACATATCATTCCAATGAGTTATCGTGTTCCCCAAACAAATATTCTATGTGAATGTTACACCCTTGGGAAGTTGACATGTCAACTACCCCCTTTAGGGCCCACAAACCTTTTGGCATTTCATCTTCTGGGGTTAGGGTTTTGGATTTTCTTTATGTGAAAAAGGACTCTAGAGCCTCATTTTAAACATCATCATCTTCTTTTGAATGAGCGTATCCATCACATCTCTTCTCAAAGATAATCTTCCACCATTATAACAAGTCATTCACTCTGCATTTTTACAGCTTCCATACATTTTTCATATTTAATAAAAATTGTGCATTACTATATCTTTGTGTTTCTAGAAATATATATGTTTATATATTTATTATATTTTTGTCTTAATTTCATTCTCAAAATAATACATATTAGTGGTATTAGAGAAAGCTACTCATTTTCATTTCTTAGTGCATGTCCCCGATGAGGTCAAGGTATAGAGAGTTGGGTCTCGAACTAGTTTCTCTTGATGAAAACCACTCTCTCCAGCCCAAGCGGCCTCCCATGGCAGAAGAGAAGAAATACAAGGGAGAAGAATATCCCATCAAGTTGTTTCTAGCGGAATCCCTCACACAATAGAGGAATGATATGTTGTATAATTTTTCCCAAATCCTTCAACGATTTTCAACAATAACAAGCGCGTCTTCGTCAAGCAGTTGCTTTGGAGACGCTACCCCATTCAAGGTACAAGTTAATTTTGATATTCCCATATTTTAACATCATATCGATGCAGATTATTTGGAAAAAGGGTTAAATTTTCTAGAAGGTTATTTCTCTATTCAAAATTTTGTCGATAGAAAATATCACCTTTACACTCCTTAAGGATCTCCCCTATGTAAAACATTAGTGGGAAGCTTACTGGGAGAAAATTTCCATAGAGGAGTCTGGAATATTTGGGGTAGAGCCCACTTGGGATTTTGTTATGGATGCAGTCAAGAAGTAATATTACCCTATGGGAAACTATGATGACTAGTACATGATATGGACCACGTTGCATCAAGAGGGGCCAAACAATGTTGGAGTTCACAAATACCCTCCATACCTTACACACCAAGATGGATATCAAAGAATCTGAGTGACATCTGGTTCTATAATACCATGGGCTCTACACAGGTACATCCAAACCAAAATTGAGTTTCTTGACATCTCATCACTGGGAGCAGCTTATCGATATGTTGTTAAAATCGAGCATAAATTTAAGCACTAGAACAAGCAGGAATTTGGGTCTGCAAATCTGCAATAACCAAATTATGGTAAATGCATCCCTAATCCACATAATATCCACCCTCAAGAAAACTAGTCCAAGCCATAATAAAATAAGGGTAACATGAAGATGAAAAAGGACACTGGGAAATGGTGTGATTTCCACAAAATCCCTTGGAAAAACATCGATGAATGCCACTCAAAAAAATCATTGGTAGTCGAGCTCAAAGAAACAGAGTCGATCCCCAACTCAAATTCTAATTCATACCATAATAAAAGGAGAGAGATCATTGATTTGGAACCAATTTCTACTATCATGACCGCAACAATCCAATCAGAAGAACTAGAGGATCCTGAGGAGGGGGAGCACCACTTCCATTCACATATATGGGTGAAGGGAACCCTGCTACATTTTATTGTTGATAGAGGAATCCAAGAGAACCTCATCTAAAAATAGGTATTCAATAAGTTTTATTTGTCGACAACACTACACCCCCAACCATAGAACATCATATGGATTCGACAATGACAAGATATTCATGTCAGCTAGTAGTGTCTCTTGTCATACAACACCAATCCCTTCAAGGATGAGGTACTGTGTGATGTTTCCCCACTGGAATTCTATGATGTTTTGTTAGGCCATACATATATGTGAAATCATCATGTTGTTTATGATTCTATAACCTATAGTGCCATTGTTACTATGGGGGTCAACTTTACAGGATACCAGAGGTAGTTCTAACTATGGTCCTGACAAAACAGTGTCTCAAAGTAATATCTCATACCAAAAAGTTTAGCATATTTACAATATATTCAAAAGATAAGGACACTGCAATCACAATATCCTCAACCCAATAGACTTCTATCTAGAATAATCATATCAAAAGTATTGTAGAAGAGAACAAATATATTCTTACTGCACCTACAAGGGTGCCTCCACACTATCTAGTCAAGCTAAGTTATAACAAATCCATTGATGCTCTTCATGTTGCATATTCACTAACAGAGTTATCCCACACTCAGGAAAATAAAAAATCTATATTAGTAGAACAGATCCAACCCCTCCAATAACAGGTTCATAACAACCTTTAACAAGCTAAGCATGACAACTTCTTTAGCAAGAAAAGCAACTCACTAAGGTTCAGGTTCAACCAAACCTTCCCATGGGACTTGATGCAATGGAGACTATTTCTTCCTAATGGGGGGGGAATGATCCAGGTGGAAATCAGTGGCCACCCACCTATTCCTCCAACTCAAAATAAAATTTTCCATCTTGGCATTTTTTCTACAACTTTTCAGGTCCTAAACTTCTTGGGTCATTTTGAGGCCCTAAACAACGTTTTTTGGACCCGCCATAATCACACACTATGATTTGGCTAGATTGTGATGGAAAAATGTGTATTCATTGGATAGACCTTTCCAACAAGCTATTTTTCTCCCAAATGGAGATCATATGAAAAACTTACACCCTTGGGAAGTTGACGTATCAACTACCCCCATCGGGGCCCGCAAACTTTTTGACATTTCATCTTCTGGGGTTATGGTTTTGGATTTTATTTATGTTAAAAAGTCCTCTAGATCCTCATTTTAAACATCATAATGTTCTTTTGAATGATCGTATCCATCACATCTATTCTCAGAGATAAGATACCATAATTCTAGCAAGTCATTCACTCTGGATGTTTACAATTTTTGTACATTTCCATCTTTAATAAAAAATGTCCATTACTGTATCTATGTGCTTTTGGAAATATATTTGTGTATTTATTTATTATAATTCCACCTTCATTTCATTCTCAAAATAATCTAGATCAGTGGTATAAGAGCAGGATACTCCTTTTTATTTCTTAGTGCATGTCCCCGATGAGGTCAATGTATAGAGAGTTGGGTCTCGAGCTAGCTTCTCTTCAGGACAACCGCTCTTGCCATCCAAAGTATCCTCCCATGGCGGAAGAGAATAGAGATGAGGGAGAAGAATATCCCATCAAGTTTTTTCTCATGGGATCCCTCGTGCAACAGAGGACCGATATGTTGCAAAATTTTTCCCAAATCCTTCAATGATTGTGGAAAATAGCAGGCGTGTCTTCTTCAAGCAGTCGATTTGGAAACACTACCTCATTCAATGTACAATTTAATTTTGATATTCCCATATTTGAAGGTCAAATCGTTGCAGATGCTTTGGAAAAATGGTTAAATTTTCTAGAAGTTTATTTCTTTGTTCAGAATTTTTCAAACAGATAAAAGATCACCTTTGCGTTCCTTAAGGCTAAACCCATGCCAGACATTAGTGGGAAACTTACTGGGAGAAAAATTCCATAGAGTCTGGAATATTTTGGGTCGAGTCCACTTGGGATTTTTTTATGGATGCAATCAAGGAGATATATTACCCTATGGGAAACTATTATTACCAGTACATGAGATGGACCATGTTGCATCAAGAGAGGGGCCAAGCAGTGATAGAGTTCACAAATACCTTCCATAACTTGTACACCAAGCTGGGTGTCAAAACATTCGAGCGTAATATGGTTCTAAAATACTGCAGGGCTCTACAAAAGTACATCCAAACCGAAATGGAGTTTCTATACATCTCATCATTGGGAGTAGTTTGTCGATATGTTGCCAAAATCCAATAGAAATTTAAGCACTAGAACAAGAAGGAATTTTGGTCTGCAAATCTGAAACAACCAAAGTGTGGTGAAGGAAGCCCTAATATATAGAATACCTAACCTCAAGACAACCAGTCCAAGCCGCAAGAAAATAAGGGTAATGAGAAGACAAAAAAGGACATTGGGAAGTGGTGTGACTTCCAAAAAATCCCTTGGCACAACATAGATTAATATCGCTCAAAACAATCATTGGTGGTCAAGTTAAAATAAATAGAGTCGAGCTTCGACTCGCACTCTGATTCAGACAATAATAAAATGAGATAGATCATTGATTTAGAATCCATTGCTAGTGTCACGACCACAACAATCCAACCAAAAGAGCCAGAGGATCTTGAGGAGGGGGAGTGCCTCTTCCATTCACAAATGTGGGTGAAGGCGACCCCGTTGCATTTTATTTTTGATAGTGGAAGCCATAAGAACCTCATCTCAACATAGATCCTCAAGCGGTTGGATTTTTTGACAACACCACACCTACAACCATAGAATATATGATGGATTTTCTAGGGACAAGATCATTATATCAGACAGCAATGTCGCCTGTCATAGGACATCAAGCCTTTCAAGGATAAGGTATTGTGTGATGTTTTCCCATTGGAAGTCTATGATGTTCTATCAGTCCAACCATATATCTAGAAGCGTCATTTTTTTTATGAGTCTTGACCCCGTAGTGTCATTGTTACTCTAGGGGGTCATCTCTACAGGATACTAGAGGTAGTTATGATTATTGTCTTGAAAATATAGTTTCGCAAAGTAATCTCTCATACCACAAAGTTTAGACTCTAAATGATCTGTTTAGAAGAGAAGAACACTGAAATTACTACATCCTCGACCCAAGACCCTTCTATCCAATAGAAGTAGATCAATAAGATTGTAGAAGAGCATGGAGATATTCTAACTGCACCTACAAGGGTGCCTCAAAGCTGTCTAGTCAAGAAAAGTTATCACAAATCCATTCATTGTCTTCATGTTGCATTTTCACCAACAAATTTCTCCCACACTCAATAAAATCAGGCATTTATATCGGTTGAATGTATCAAACCCATCCAACAACAAGTTTATAACATCGTTCAACAAGCTAAACAAGACAACTTCTTCAGCAAGGCAAGCATCTCACCAAGGTTCATATTCATCCAAAGATTCCCCAAAGACTTGAACCGATGGAGACAATTTCTTCATAAGGGGAGAATAATGATCAAGGCATAAATCAATGGCCACCCAGCTACTCCACTGGCTCAAAATAAGGGTTTCCATCTTGGCAGTTTTTCTACATCTTTTTGGGTCCTAAACTTCTAGGGTTGTTATGAGGCCCTAAACACGTTTTTTGGACCCAACACAACCAAAATGCAAGTTATAGGTAGAGTGTGATGAATAAATGTGTGGTCCTTGTACATACCATTCCAATGAGATATCGTGCGCCCCAAACAAAGATCTTATGCAAATCCTACACCCTTGGGGAGTTGACGTATCAACTACCCCCATTGAGGCCCACAAACCTTTTGGCATTTCATTTTTCGGGGTTAAGGTTTTGGATTTTATTTATGTGAAAAAGGGATTTAGAGCCTCATTATAAACATCATCATCTTCTTGTGAATGAGTGATCCTGGATATTTTCATCGTGACTTATAAAGAATTGCATTAAATGAGCATAAATTAAAATGCACCATTTAAGAAGGAAAAACTAAAAAATGAAGAGACATAAGCATCATATCCGAACACAAAAACTTGATAACAAAGTTCATCCCTGGTGGACTATGTCTCTAGATCCTTCCCTCAAATGGGTAGGCTCTTTCATTAACTCAACAAAATAATTTGGAAAAATACATAAGTATACCTCATTCTAAAATCAAGCTGCAAAAATAATGCTCAAATCATAAAAAAAACAACACCATTGAATTTGTGGGGTCAAATTACCCAAAAATAACTTTCTCCATGCCTTGATCCGACTCTGGCACTCCCAGGCCCAAGAAGAATTTTGTCTCGATTTTGATTCCCTCTGCAACCTACAATTATGAATGTACTTTGCATCGAAATGCATGCCCGGATGGTCGTACGGTTCGTGTGCCTCCTCCTGTGGTTGGGCGGATGCATCATTTAAGAAATGATTTGGACATTGGTTACTATGTGACACCCACGACCTGTTGGTTAGGGCGGATATGTTAAGGCGTTGGTTGTGGGCGGAGGTCCCGGGGTCAAACCCAACAGACTCTCCTTTTGGGCCTTGTATTGTTATATGGTATATATATAAGTTTTTTCCACCAGTTTTAGAGGTGTTACTAGAACCGTATCCAAACAATATATTCATGGATAGGTTTGGTGGACCAACCAAACCTCTTTTTTTCAAATATTTGTTCACAGGTTATCCTTGGGCATTTCCTGCTTACCACGTGGAAACCTCTGATTGGGCCATGTGGAAGCCTCTCACTGATCCACACTACCACTTGCCAAGTCAGTATGCCACGTAGAAATGCCACATAGACCATACAGATTGTATGGACTGCCACATGGCATGATCTGATTGGTCCACAGATCGGTCCAAACATGTCAAAATCGAGTGACACGTGGTAGCCTATGGTGCTGCCACATCATCATGTTGATGTAATGATGAAGTCATCATGCCATGTGTCACTTCCCTTATCCTACCACATGTGGTGCATGGATGCTGACGTTATCCATACGGATGTTGACATCAACAGTACGGATGCTGACTCATCTCCTGCTGACTGGGCTAGGTTGACCAAACTTTGACCGTAGATATACTTCAATCCGTAACTTCGTTTGATGAGTCGTTTGTGTCATTATAAATATTGTGACACGCTCTTTGCGATCATGCCATTTTCACTGAGTTTTTGGAACTTTGAATTTTTTCCCTTTCTCTGTCTGCTAAAGCCATTCTAAGCATCCTGAGTTTCCTTTGTGAGTTTTGAGTTGTTATTTTCCTTCTTTGGATCCTTTTTGGATCACCCCTTCCCACTGAGATATTTTTGGACCACCAAAATCTTTCATCAATCAACAGGTAACTGAGGGAAGAGTCCCCTCACTTTGTCCTTCTCTATCCACTTTTCCTTACTTGGATGTGTTCCTTTTAAGCCTACTCGAATATAATCAATATCACCTCTGCATGAAGTCCTCATCCTCCTATTCAGGATGATATATTCCTATAACTCATCCAAGTACTTAGGTGCAAACTCATCAACTGAAGGTATTGAAACTTCCTCATCTCGATCCATGATCATGGGAGGCTCAAAAAGTTTCAAGTTCTCAACGTTCACAACTGAGTAAATCTGCATGTAAGGTGGAAGATATAGAAAAAAAGCATTGGTACCACTTTTCTCCAAGATAATGAAGGGTCCATAATGAATGGGCTTGATTTTCTTGCCTTCACCCTTCAATCTCTCCTTATTGATTTGAAGCCATACCCAGTCTCCAACCTACAACTGATGATCAACCATGTGCTTGTCATGCGTAGATTAATATTGTTCTTTACTTCTCTCCAACTGTTCCTTGACTGCTTGGTGTATCTATTAGATCCTTTGGATGAACTTGTTGGCTCTGTCCTTTGTTCGTTCTTCATTCACATTGACATCTCTCCCATACATCAAGTCCAAAGTAACCTTTGGTAGGTACCCAAAACATGTCTCAAAACGTGAAATTTGAGTGGATGAATGTAAAGGTTGGTTGTACGCATGTTGTACATAGGGTATTTGTTCATACCATAACTTGGGATGCTTGTTGCAGTAGACTCGAAGCAAAAGAACCATTGTTTGGTTTACCACCTTTGTTTGTCTGTCGGTTATGGATGGAAAGTAGTGATCCTCTTCAATTTGGTGTCCATCATCCTCCATAAGCTAGTCCAAAATTCCTCGAGGAATCGAGTATCTCGATCCGATACAATGGATGTGGGTAACCCAAAGTGAACCCAAACATACTGAAAGAAGATATTAGCAGTCTGCTTAGTAGTGATCTACTTTTTACATGGCATCAAGATACACATCTTGTTGAACCTATCCACTACAACATACAAATAATCATGACCCCCTTTGATCATTGGTAAACCCCCTACAAAATCCATGGAGATACTTTCCCATGGATGGGATGGAACATGAGGTGGTGAGTATAGCCCCAATTAGAACACATCACACACCCATTTACATATTTAGTTACAATTGTTGTCATTTGAGGCCAGTAACAAAACCTCTACAAATGAGCCATAGTTTTTCCTACCCCAAAATGCCCAGACACAAGAGAGTGTGAGCTTCTCATATTACATGGACTCGTTCACTTGTAGGAATACACATCTTTCCAATATGGTAGAGTAGTTTTCCCTGCAGACAATAGTTCTCTACCTGTGCACCCTGGGTTAGTTTCTCATGTACTTCTTTAAAATCTTCATCGATGACATATTGTTCTACATAGCTATCATGAGATATAGAAGTATTCTTCAAAATAATAGAAGCAACAATAGGAGTTCTAGAAAGCATATCATCTACCTTGTTACTTGTACCCTTTTTCTACTTTATTACCAAATGAAATTGTTGTAGAAAACCCATCCATCTTCAGTGTCGAGATTGTTGCAACTTGGTTTGTGATTGGAGATACTGTAAGGGTTGGTGATCTATATTATGATTGTTTCCTTCCCTAACAAGTAGTGTTTCCATTTCTTTGCGCTCTAGACTAATGCATACAACTCTTTATCATATGTAGGATAGTTAACAACAACTTGGTTTAAATTTTTAGAATGGTAACAGATAGGCTTACGATATTGCATCAATACTGCTCCCATGGCGTATCTATTGGCATCTGTCTCGATCTCAAAAGGATGTTGAAGATTCGATAGTGCTAATACTGGTGCGGTAATTATCTTCTCCTTTAAAATGTTGAAATCCTTTTGTTGCTTTCCTTCCCACTAAAAAGTGTTCTTCACACTGGTTAAGGCATGCAAAGGAGCTGCTATAAAGGAGAAGTTGGAAATGAACCTCCTCCAATACTGGACTACACCTAAGAAGATTCAGACTTCGATTACACTTTTTAGCTCATCCCAATTTACAATTACATCAATTTTGGAAGGATTATTTTTTAATTGTCCTCCTCCTACAATATGACCTAAGTACACAAGTGTAGTATTGCCAAATTCACATTTAAACAATTTTACATACAACTTTTCCCTTTGCAAAGTATCCAATACTTGTTTTACATGCTTCACATGTTCATCCCAATTCCCAATAAAAATAAGAATGTCGTCTAAATATACAATCACAAGGTCATCTAAGAAAGGTTTGAATACATCATTCATAACACGCATGAAAGTTTTCAGAGCATTACAAATCCCAAATGACATAACTAACCACTCAAACAATCCTTGTTTGGTTTTAAAGAAATTTTTCCATGCATCCTATTCTGCAACCCTGATCTGATTATATCCACTGTGCAAATCCAACTTAGTGAAATAAACAACATTCTTCAATTGATCAATTAAATCATATATAATAGGAAGAGGGTATCAATTTTTCACCATGATTTTATTTAAGGCCCAATAATCGACACACATTTTCCATGTGCCATCCTTCTTTGGAACCATCACGATCGGAGAACCACAAGGAGATGAACTGGACATGATGACTCCTTGATCCAATAATCTATGTACCTGCTTCTTGATCTCTGTCATCTCCACAACTGACATCTTGTACATGCCCACATTAGTAAGAGGAGAATCCTACTGAAGATGTATCTCATGTTGGATTTCCCTCTTAGGAGGTAATCCATCTGGTTCCTGAAAAATATCATCATACTTAGAAACAATACCAATTAATTCCTTATTATGAGATGGATCACACCCTTGGAAAGCATTGGATATCCCGACATCTTTCTCTCTTACGAACATGAGAACATATCTTTTAATAGTGTTTATGAGTCTTTTCATTTGTCATGCACTAACAAGTGTTGTATTTACCCTCATGCTGTGAGCTCTAACAATATATTCTACTCCCCCTTTAGTAAGGTGGTATTTATTCTCATGACGAAAGAAGAATGCTTTTCTATCATAAATATAAGGACTTACCAACAATATTCCACATATATCAAGTGGTACAACATCCAAATCGACTTCATCAATCAACTTCGAAGCAATAGAAAATCTGACCCTACATTATTTGGTGACATTATGTTTTTCTTTATCACATACCCAACCAAGAGGATAAGGCTTTAGATGTAGTTTCATTTCAAGACCCATCTTCTTGACAAGTGCTTCAGATATTAAGTTTACTTGGGAACCCAGATCAAATAATGTATCTATCTTAGTATGTTTACATACAACTCTTATGTGAAATAATTCATTCCTTTTTCATTCATCAGCATGAGATTCATTATTGGAACTTGAACTAGTATGAAGGGAATATTTACCTTGTACTCCAACCATTGTGATCTTTCCTTCATCTCTTGGATCGGAACCAAGATCTTGTTACAGTGTAGCAATGGTTTTTGTCTTCCCCTTTCCACCAAACTATTTTGGTTTCTTTTCTGGATGTATTTTCCAACAGTGTTCTTCATNATAGAAGCAACAATAGGAGTTCTAGAAAGCATATCATCTACCTTGTTACTTGTACCCTTTTTCTACTTTATTACCAAATGAAATTGTTGTAGAAAACCCATCCATCTTCAGTGTCGAGATTGTTGCAACTTGGTTTGTGATTGGAGATACTGTAAGGGTTGGTGATCTATATTATGATTGTTTCCTTCCCTAACAAGTAGTGTTTCCATTTCTTTGCGCTCTAGACTAATGCATACAACTCTTTATCATATGTAGGATAGTTAACAACAACTTGGTTAAAATTTTTAGAATGGTAACAGATAGGCTTACGATATTGCATCAATACTGCTCCCATGGCGTATTTATTGGCATCTGTCTCGATCTCAAAAGGATGTTGAAGATTCGATAGTGATAATACTGGTGCGGTAATTATCTTCTCCTTTAAAATGTTGGAATCCTTTTGTTGCTTTCCTTCCCACTAAAAAGTGTTCTTCACACTGGTTAAGGCATGCAAAGGAGATGCTATAAAGGAGAAGTTGGAAATGAACCTCCTCCAATACTGGACTACACCTAAGAAGATTCAGACTTCGATTACACTTTTTAGCTCAGGCCAATTTACAATTACATCAATTTTGGAAGGATTATTTTTTAATTGTCCTCCTCCTACAATATGACCTAAGTACACAAGTGTAGTATTTCCAAATTCACATTTAAACAATTTTACATACAACTTTTCCCTTTGCAAAGTATCCAATACTTGTTTTACATGCTTCACATGTTCATCCCAATTCCCAATAAAAATAATAATGTCGTCTAAATATACAATCACAAATTCATCTAAGAAAGGTTTGAATACATCATTCATAACACGGATGAAAGTTTTCAGAGCATTACAAATCCCAAATGACATAACTAACCACTCAAACAATCCTTGTTTGGTTTTAAAGAAATTTTTCCATGCATCCTATTCTGCAACCCTGATCTGATGATATCCACTGTGCAAATCCAACTTAGTGAAATAAACAACATTCTTCAATTGATCAAGTAAATCATATATAACAGGAAGAGGGTATCAATTTTTCACCATGATTTTATTTAAGGCCCAATAATCGACACACATTTTCCATGTGCCATCCTTCTTTGGAACCATCACGATCGGAGAACCACAAGGAGATGAACTGGACATGATGACTCCTTGATCCAATAATCTATGTACCTGCTTCTTGATCTCTGTCATCTCCACAACTGACATCTTGTACATGCCCACATTAGTAAGAGGAGAATCCTACTGAAGATGTATCTCATGTTGGATTTCCCTCTTAGGAGGTAATCCATCTGGTTCCTGAAAAATATCATCATACTTAGAAACAATACCAATTAATTCCTTATTATGAGATGGATCACACCCTTGGAAAGCATTGGATATCCCGACATCTTTCTCTCTTACGAACATGAGAACATATCTTTTAATAGTGTTTATGAGTCTTTTCATTTGTCATGCACTAACAAGTGTTGTATTTACCCTCATGCTGTGAGCTCTAACAATATATTCTACTCCCCCTTTAGTAAGGTGGTATTTATTCTCATGACGAAAGAAGAATGCTTTTCTATCATAAATATAAGGACTTACCAACAATATTCCACATATATCAAGTGGTACAACATCCAAATCGACTTCATCAATCAACTTCGAAGCAATAGAAAATCTGACCCTACATTATTTGGTGACATTATGTTTTTCTTTATCACATACCCAACCAAGAGGATAAGGCTTTAGATGTAGTTTCATTTCAAGACCCATCTTCTTGACAAGTGCTTCAGATATTAAGTTTACTTGGGAACCCAGATCAAATAATGTATCTATCTTAGTATGTTTACATACAACTCTTATGTGAAATAATTCATTCCTTTTTCATTCATCAGCATGAGATTCATTATTGGAACTTGAACTAGTATGAAGGGAATATTTACCTTGTACTCCAACCATTGTGATCTTTCCTTCATCTCTTGGATCGGAACCAAGATCTTGTTACAGTGTAGCAATGGTTTTTGTCTTCCCCTTTCCACCAAACTATTTTGGTTTCTTTTCTGGATGTATTTTCCAACAGTGTTCTTCATTGTGACCACTCTTCTCGCAATGAGTGCAAGGTGGCTTTGCTCCTTCTCTCATCACTATGGTGGTCTTCTTGTCCTTCCTTTTAAACTTCTTAAATTTTTTATGTGGGATATTGGAAGGTTTATTCATGGGATCTTCTTGAACATGTTTCCCCCTATTCTCAATTTGAGTGGCTTGCACACCAACTTTGTCAAGACTAGTGAGGTTAAACAAGAGAAAAGTATGACAAATATAACTGTGAAGTGCACCAATATACTTCATTAAAGTTTCATAAGAATCCAAAGGAATGTTCAATGCAAGAGATTTCTTCCTAAATTCTTTTATGAAACTTTGTACAGTTTGACCTTTACTTTTCCTTAAAGTTTTCCATTCCATCATTGCTTTATGTAAATACCCTAATGGATAAAATTGCTTCCTTATCGCTGATTTAACTTTGGGCCATGAGGAAAGAATATTTCCACACTTACTTATGTCCTAGATATTTCTCTCCCACCATACGAGAGAAGTGTCTTCCAATCGAAGAGAAGCCAATTCCACTTTAACTTCCTCTTTATCAATATGCTGGACACGGAAATACACTTCAACCTGTCGGATCCAATTATCTAGCTTTTCAAGATTAGCATCTCCATTAAACATAGGTAAAGAAAATTTTGCATAAATATTTAATAATGGTTTCTTAAAAGAGGCTTTATGGCTAGAATGATGAGAATGGTGAAAATGGTCAGAGGAAGAAGAACTTGAACTTGAAGGTGAAGATGGAGGCTTAGGAGGATCTCCTCCATCCCCTTGGTCTACTGAAGCATCACCATCTGCATGTGCTTCCTTTTTCTTCCCTTTATGCTTCATCCTCTTCTCGTAATCTCCATATATCTATTCGACCATTTCTGATATGCGATAAAAGACCATGTGAAAGTTTTTCTTCTGTTCATCACGCTTGTCCTCATTTTCCATTTTATTCCTTCAGGATGCATGACCAACTTTGGGATTCAAATCATTAATATTTCCTTCACCCTACTCATACTTGGCCCTAGTAAGCATTGTTACAGTAAAATCCCCTTGCGGACAAGTAGATTTCCTCTTGAACCCTAAATCTCTAAGATCAAGACACAAAGGTGCTAACTTTGGTCGACGACATCCTTTTAAACATAATTAAGTCAATCAAATAGAGAAAAGGAATAAGATGTACCTTTTTACGATGTTTGTCCTTGCCCAGTCCAAGTTGAACCTTGATCCCCAAGATCTTCAACAAGTCTTGCAATCTAATGAAAACAAAGACAAAACAACTTCCTATTCTAAAATGATTTATTCAAAACTAGATCAAAGACAATTTCATGTAGGCATACACAACCTTGAAAGAAACAGGCCAAGCACATGTATTAATAAGAAATCGATAGAAATACTTACAGACCTTTGATGAAGTTGCAACAGCCTCTTCTAACTCTCCTTATCCAGCCTCTTGCTCAAATAATCCACAATCAAAATGACTATGCTTCATTGATTATCTNTCTCTTGGATCGGAACCAAGATCTTGTTACAGTGTAGCAATGGTTTTTGTCTTCCCCTTTCCACCAAACTATTTTGGTTTCTTTTCTGGATGTATTTTCCAACAGTGTTCTTCATCGTGACCACTCTTCTCGCAATGAGTGCAAGGTGGCTTTGCTCCTTCTCTCATCACTATGGTGGTATTCTTGTCCTTCCTTTTAAACTTCTTAAATTTTTTATGTGGGATATTGGAAGGTTTCTTCATGGGATCTTCTTGAACATGTTTCCCCCTATTCTCAAGTTGAGTGGCTTGCACACCAACTTTGTCAAGACTAGTGAGGTTAAACAAGAGAAAAGTATGACGAATATAACTGTGAAGTGCACCAATATACTTCATTAAAGTTTCATAAGAATCCAAAGGAATGTTCAATGCAAGAGATTTCTTCCTAAATTCTTTTATGAAACTTTGTACAGTTTGACCTTTACTTTTCCTTAAAGTTTTCCATTCCATCATTGCTTTATGTAAATACCCTAATGGATAAAATTGCTTCCTTATCGCTGATTTAACTTCGGGCCATGAGGAAAGAATATTGCCACACTTACTTCTGTCCTAGATATTTCTCTCCCACCATACGAGAGCAGTGTCTTCCAACCGAAGAGAAGCCAATTGCACTTTAACTTCCTCTTTATCAATATGCTGGACACGGAAATACACTTCAACCTGTCGGATCCAATTATCTAGATTTTCAAGATTAGCATCTCCATTAAACATAGGTAAAGAAAATTTTACATAAATATTTAATAATGGTTTCTTAAAAGAGGCTTTATGGCTAGAATGATGAGAATGGTGAGAATGCTCAGAGGAAGAAGAACTTGAACTTGAAGGTGAAGATGGAGGCTTAGGAGGATCTCCTCCATCCCCTTGGTCTACTGAACCATCACCATCTGCATGTGCTTCCTTTTTCTTCCCTTTATGCTTCATCCTCTTCTCGTAATCTCCATATATCTATTCGACCATTTCTGATATGCGATAAAAGACCATGTGAAAGTTTTTCTTCTGTTCATCACGCTTGTCCTCATTTTCCATTTTATTCCTTCAGGATGCATGACCAACTTTGGGATTCAAATCATTAATATTTCCTTCACCCTACTCATACTTGGCCCTAGTAAGCATTGTTACAGTAAAATCCCCTTGCGGACAAGTAGATTTCCTCTTGAACCCTAAATCTCTAAGATCAAGACACAAAGGTGCTAACTTTGGTCGACGACATCCTTTTAAACATAATTAAGTCAATCAAATAGAGAAAAGGAATAAGATGTACCTTTTTACGATGTTTGTCCTTGCCCAGTCCAAGTTGAACCTTGATCCCCAAGATCTTCAACAAGTCTTGCAATCTAATGAAAACAAAGACAAAACAACTTCCTATTCTAAAATGATTTATTCAAAACTAGATCAAAGACAATTTCATGTAGGCATACACAACCTTGAAAGAAACAGGCCAAGCACATGTATTAATAAGAAATCGATAGAAATACTTACAGACCTTTGATGAAGTTGCAACAGCCTCTTCTAACTCTCCTTATCCAGCCTCTTGCTCAAATAATCCACAATCAAAATGACTATGCTTCATTGATTATCTCCCTTATGAGATCATAAGTTTGATGCCTTCAATGTCCTCCAATACCACTTCTCATGAGATCATAAGTTTGGTATCTCTAAAAATCTCTGTGTATTTCACCATGAGAAGGCCTCCTTATATAAGCATGGAGAGGCCCAACCACCTTATATATTCTTGGTATAGGTTAAGGATCCTTCTCTAGCAGTTGTGGATCTTCGATAAGATCCATCCTTGACCTCAGATTCGAATCCAACCAACTCCAGAGATGAGGGGGATTTTTCCCTGATTTTCCTCAACAACCCAAGATTTCCTCAAACAACCCAGCACTCCCCCATAATGGGGCACATACTGTTGAAACGCTCCCCCAAAGGAGGGCAAGGAGTGTTGTCACTCCTTGATAGTGGGTAGGGGAGCGCTGCCCAAAATTTCCTCAAAAAATCCCAGAGCTCCCTCAGAATGGTGCAAAACGTGTTGGAACGCTCCCCCAAAGAAGGTCAAGGAGCATTGGCACTCCCTGATAGTGGGTAGGGGAGAGTTGGCCTTCAAAATTCATTTTGAAGTGGTTTTTTTCATGGAAAAATATTTGTACTCTTCATCAAATGATTTTTTCTTCTTTAACCAGTCTCTGAGGGTGTCTTCAAGTGTTTCTTGTGATGTCTTTCGAGACAAGACATGGGAAAGATGACTGTATGTTGTATGCGACACTTGCAACATGTGTGGCCAAAATGCAACACTTGCGACACTTGTAATTATGACAATAGGCCATCATTGAAATGAGTAATTTTGATGTGTAATAGATTTCCCCCCAAAGTGCGAAGTTAGAAGACGAAAACTGATGACTGAATCACTTTGTAGACTTTTTCGAGAAAGGGTATGGATGCGAAGAACCTGGTAGAAGCTGCACACAACCATCAAACAAATATTATGACATGTTTCAAACCCAAGGTAGGCATACCTATGATTCGGTGATAAATACTTGCAAGGTATGGCTGCCATAAGATACACTACGGATCCATAATTACATTAACAAAGAGTATATCCACCAAAGATACAATGTGGATATATACTTCCATGACATGAACTGATTGTAGCCACAAAAAATACACAGTGGATCTACAGGACAACACGACATAGCCACAAACCAATACAAAGTGGATATATGTGACAATATATGTGTCAATATTCAAGAGAAGCTTCATCGCAACCTAGGAAAAGTACATACTAGAGTGATCACTCAACCCAGGGTCTTCTTATCGATCCTGAAGAAGTACAAGTCTAACCATGTGAATAGATGTTATGATGTCGAACATGGTAGAAACTACTTGATTACCAGTCAATGAGGTAAATTGTTAACAAGTGCGAGGGAAATCACCATTGATGTCAATGATTCCCAAGGTACCCTAGTACATTCCAGTGAATGTGAATAGATGAAATGAAGTCGAACATTCGTGGAATCATCCGATTAGGGGTCAATGATGTAATCCCACTTTCAGAAGTGAGGAGGCCTTCCATTGAGACATGCATGTCCCAAGGTACTAACTAGTTTCTAAATCTAGTTCCCGGATAATGTGTTGAAGTCGACAAGAACATACTCGTCGCAGGAGGGCCTTGATGTATCCCCCATCAATGAAATGAATTGACACAGGTATTGAAATAGGATATTTGTGATGGTTGACTCTCGAGGGAGATAATTCCCTTGAACATTGAGGCACAACAGCAGAAACATGACATGGACCAAAACATGATGATGCAATGGACACTGTGACTTTCATCGGGTGAACAAAAGGAGTAAATAAAATCAGAGGATTGTTTCAGTGCAGAGGTTTAGTGGATTAAAATGTATGCAAAGACAAAGTGTCATGTTCAAGGGTGACTATAAGAGTGACTAGTGATATTTTCGAAAATTTCTTGGCTTGCTTCCTTCAAATTTTTCCCCCATCCAGATAGACAAGTACCTCTTTTTTATTTAATGAGCTTGAGGAGGATAACACATGCTCGATATAACTCACCTTCAGTAAGTCCCTCTTTCTTTGTTTAACGAACTGGAAGTAAGGGTTTGGTCCCATATGGGCCCTTCAATGTATAGTTTAGCAAGTCCAGAGAAGGAAAACTCGATGGTTTTTCATGTTTAGAGAATCTAAAAAGAACTTAAAGATGACTCCATTGTTTTCCTTTTTCGTAATATTAGTCTTGCGAGGCGAAAAAGAGATAAATTATCATCGAAAGATGCCCTTTCAAACCTTTTAATGAGTGGGAAAGGAAGCAAGGTCACTCGACAATCTTTTCATGTTTAGAGAGTTTGAAAAGAGCTTAAAGGAGACCCCAGGGGGTTCCTTTTTCATATAACCTTTATGAGTCTGAAAAAGTGATAAAATTTTACTCAGTTGTGTTCTCATGTTTTTTCGAGCGTGAGAAGGAAATAAGACCATGCTCGTTATTGGTTTCATTTTTTACACAAGCTTGAAACAAAATTAAATATGCTTGTAAATTCCCAACGTAAATTCCAAAGGTTGGGATACCTATGGATGGTTGGTACTCTACCCCCAGATTGAAAAGATAGTGGTATAAATCCAGAAAGATAATCCAAGGCTGGAGACATGCCTCCCAAGCTTCAATTCATTCACCGACTTTGAGTTTGTCACCAATTTCTGTACTAGATGGAGAAAAAGGATACAGGTGGATGAAATGAAGGTTAAAAAATGAGACCTAACGAAAGACTCGACTCGACATCTACGAGATCTATCGAAAGACTCAACCTGATGGGAGAGGTGATTGTTTCATTTTTTAACGAGATTGACACAAGAAAAGAACTATGTTCAAGGCTCTGGGTTCAATCCCCAGATTTTTGTTTCATTTTTTAACGAGCTTGCTACAAAGAGGAAAACTATGCTCAAGGTTCTGGGTTCAATCCCCATATTTTTGTTTCATTTTTTAAC
>JZKD02S2324524.1:20813-32477 GCA_000966675.3 Picea glauca | reverse complement strand
TTCTGTAATAACAATAAATCAGGATGATTGATGTGTCCATACCTTTGATGCCAAAGAATCTTTGTTGGCATAGTTGCAAAAGTCAGTGCATGATGTGCTTTGCTGGTAACATCAATTTTGTATAGACCTCCTGCACTGACCCCCGTTGCAACAGTTTGGAAGTGGTCCAGCAAATCCTTCACTATGCAATAATTCTTGAAGAATTCAACCTTCAAGTTCTGATCTATAATGGCGGACACATAGATCAAATTTTTCTTTATTCCTGGCACATACACCACATTGTAAATGTGACGAATAGTACCATTCGGCAATGTCACATGAATGTCTCCATATCCCTTGATCTGATGAGCGTGGTCATCTCCAAGATATATGTTGGCACCATTCTGTGTTTCTTTAAAATTAGCATACCAATTTTTATTACAAGTCATATGTACTGATGCTCTGGAATCCACAAACCAGGCATCAGAATCATCCATTTCAGTAGATAAAATATCGTTAGACACAAACATCCTAAGATCCCGTGAGTCAAAATTCGGGGGTTCATCAATATCATCACTAGCAATAAATAATCTGAGATCTTGATTTGAAGATTTTTCTGCATAATGACCTGAATGTGTTCTAGGTTTATTCCTAGCCTCATCACTTTTCTTCTTATGACAGTCTTTAACCATATGTCCAGGTCAACCACAATAAAAACAACCCTTTGACCTATTCCTATCAGATTGCATACCTTGATTTGGAGATTCTCTTCTCTGCGATGAGCTGCCTCTCTGCCATGAACTACCTTTCTGCCATGAACTGCCTCCTCTGCCTCTTATGCCTGATCGCCCTCTCGAAAATCTATTATTTGGCCATAATGCCAAATCTTTACTTTGAGGCTTCAGATTCCCGCGCCTCTCTTCCTCGTGTAGCAAAATACCTGTCAGTTCTTCAAATGTAGGAGGTTTCTCTCTTGTTGCAAGACCTGTTATGAATATATGATAATATTCTAGCATACCATTTAAGGTAATAGTGACCAGATCAGTGTTGGAAACAATCTCCCCTATATTTACTAACTTGTCTTTCACCTCTTTAATACGACCCAAAAATGAACTAACAGATTCATTTCCATCCATCTTAGTGCCTACCAATTTAGTTTTCAGGAACAAAATGCGATTAGTGTTGCTAGTTTCATACAATGCTTTAAGCATTGTCCATGTTGCAGCAGAAGTTGTAGTGTCTCTAATATGTGGAATTATGCTATCTTTAACTGACACGCACAACAATAGCTTTGTCTTGTTTTCATGCTTCTCTCAGTATTGGATCTATGCTACTGTCGCACTGACAGCCGCATTAGGTTTCAGTTCATTTCCCTTCGCAATGTTCCAGACACCATAGCCCTCCATGAACGTCTGCATCTTGAATTTCCAATTAATGAAGTTTGATCAATCTAACTTGTTGGCTTCGTTGAGGTCGGTCTCTGCCAGCGGATTCGCCATCACTACAATTTAGTCTCTGCAAGTGAATCACCAAAGATATGCAGTTTTCTGTCAAGTTTTCTCCNAATAACAATAAATCAGGATGATTGATGTGTCCATACCTTTGATGCCAAAGAATCTCTGTTGGCATAGTTGCAAAAGTCAGTGCATGATGTGCTTTGCTGGTAACATCAAGTTTGTATAGACCTCCTGCACTGACTCCCGTTGCAACAGTTTGGAAGTGGTCCAGCAAATCCTTCACTATGCAATAATTCTTGAAGAATTCAACCTTCAAGTTCTGATCTATAATGGTGGAAACATAGATCAAATTTTTCTTTATTCCTGGCACATACACCACATTGCGAATGTGACGAATAGTACCATTCGGCAATGTCACATGAATGTCTCCATATCCCTTGATCTGATGAGCGTGGTCATCTCCAAGATATATGCTGGCACCATTCTGTGTTTCTTTAAAATTAGCATACCAATTTTTATTACAAGTCATATGTACTGATGCTCTGGAATCCATAAACCAGGCATCAGAATCATCCATTTCAGTAGATAAAATATCGTTAGACACAAACAGCTTAAGATCCCGTGAGTCAAAATTCGGGGGTTCATCAATATCATCACTAGCAATAAATAATCTGAGATCTTGATTTGAAGATTTTTCTGCATAATGACCTGAATGTGTTCTAGGTTTATTCCTAGCCTCATGACTTTTCTTCTTATGACAGTCTTTAACCATATGTCCAGGTCAACCACAATAAAAACAACCCTTTGACCTATTCCTATCAGATTGCATACCTTGATTTGGAGATTGTCTTCTCTGCGGTGAGCTGCCTCTCTGCCATGAACCACCTTTCTGCCATGAACTGCCTCCTCTGCCTCTTATGCCTGATCGCCCTCTCGAAAATCTATTATTTGGCCACAATGCCAAATCTTTACTTTGAGGCTTCAAATTCCCGCGCCTCTCTTCCTCATGTAGCAAAATACCTGTCAGTTCTTCAAATGTAGGAGGTTTCTCCCTTGCTGCAAGACCTATTATGAATATATGATAATATTCTAGCATACCATTTAAGGTAATAGTGACCAGATCAGTGTTGGAAACAATATCCCCTATATTTACTAACTTGTATTTCACCTCTTTAATACGACCCAAAAATGAACTAACAGATTCATTTCCATCCATCTTAATGCCTAGCAATTTAGTTTTCAGGAACAAAATGCGATTAGTGTTGCTAGTTTCATACAATGCTTTAAGCATTGTCCATGTTGCAGCAGAAGTTGTAGTGTCTCTAATATGTGGAATTATGCTATCTTTAACTGACACGCACAACAATAGCTTTGTCTTGTTTTCATGCTTCTCTCAGTATTGGATCTATGCTACTGTCGCACTGACAGCCGCATTAGGTTTCAGTTCATTTCCCTTCGCAATGTTCCAGACACCATAGCCCTCCATGAACGTCTGCATCTTGAATTTCCAATTAATGAAGTTTGATCAATCTAACTTGTTGGCTTCGTTGAGGTCGGTCTCTGCCAGCGGATTCGCCATCACTACAATTTAGTCTCTGCAAGTGAATCACCAAAGATATGCAGTTTTCTGTCAAGTTTTCTCCNAATAACAATAAATCAGGATGATTGATGTGTCCATACCTTTGATGCCAAAGAATCTCTGTTGGCATAGTTGCAAAAGTCAGTGCATGATGTGCTTTGCTGGTAACATCAAGTTTGTATAGACCTCCTGCACTGACTCCCGTTGCAACAGTTTGGAAGTGGTCCAGCAAATCCTTCACTATGCAATAATTCTTGAAGAATTCAACCTTCAAGTTCTGATCTATAATGGTGGAAACATAGATCAAATTTTTCTTTATTCCTGGCACATACACCACATTGCGAATGTGACGAATAGTACCATTCGGCAATGTCACATGAATGTCTCCATATCCCTTGATCTGATGAGCGTGGTCATCTCCAAGATATATGCTGGCACCATTCTGTGTTTCTTTAAAATTAGCATACCAATTTTTATTACAAGTCATATGTACTAATGCTCTGGAATCCACAAACCAGGCATCAGAATCATCCATTTCAATAGATAAAATATCGTTAGACACAAACAACCTAAGATCCCGTGAGTCAAAATTCGGGGGTTCATCAATATCATCACTAGCAATAAATAATCTGAGATCTTGATTTGAAGATTTTTCTGCATAATGACCTGAATGTGTTTTAGGTTTATTCCTAGCCTCATCACTTTTCTTCTTATGACAGTCTTTAACCATATGTCCAGGTCAACCACAATAAAAACAACCCTTTGACCTATTCCTATCAGATTGCATACCTTCATTTGGAGATTGTCTTCTCTGTGATGAGCTGCCTCTCTGCCATGAACCACCTTTTTGCCATGAACTGCCTCCTCTGCCTCTTATGCCTGATCGCCCTCTCGAAAATCTATTATTTGGCCACAATGCCAAATCTTTACTTTGAGGCTTCAGATTCCCGCGCCTCTCTTCCTCGTGTAGAAAAATGCCTGTCAATTCTTCAAATGTAGGAGGTTTCTCCCTTGCTGCAAGACCTGTTATGAATATATGATAATATTCTAGCATACCATTTAAAGTAATAGTGACCAGATCAGTGTTGGAAACAATCTCCCCTATATTTACTAACTTTTCTTTCACCTCTTTAATATGACCCAAAAATGAACTAACAAATTCATTTCCATCCATTTTAATGCCTAGCAATTTAGTTTTCAGGAACAAAATGCGATTAGTGTTGCTAGTTTCATACAATGCTTTAAGTGTTGTCCATGTTGCAGCAGAAGTTGTAGTGTCTCTAATATGTGGAATTATGCTATTTTTAATTGACACGCACAACAATAGCTTTGCCTTGTTTTCATGCTTCTCTCAGTATTGGATCTATGCTACTGTCGCACCGACAACCACATTAGGTTTCAGTTCATTTCCCTTCATAATGTTCCAGACACCATAGCCCTCCATGAGCGTCTGCATCTTGAATTTCCAATTAATGAAGTTCGATCAATCTAACTTGTTGGCTTCATTGAGGTCGGTCTCTGCCAGCGGATTCGCCATCACTACAATTTAGTCTCTGCAAGTGAATCACCAAAGATATGTAGTTTTCTGTCAAGTTTTCTCCTGTGTTGAGCAGTCTATCGCTCTGCCTTCGGATACCACCGATCCATCTCAATCTACCTTTGTTCTCAGTTTTCTTAAAATAAGTATAAGAAAACCTTAAAAACACTTTATGTATTAAAAAAAAAAGTTCCTTAAAAGAAACCCCATTTTTTTTTTTTAATACACATGCATGCATCCACTTTTCAATATCTACCTCACAATTTCTTCAATCTCTTACCCACTTTAATAAACTTTATAGTACATATAAAGTTTAAACTCCACATGCAACCACTTTAATAATAATAAAAAAGTGNAATTGGCGCACTAGTTAGTAACCTCTTAAGCTCAATGAATGCACTATCACATTCTTCTGTCCATTCATACCTGACCCCCTTGCATTGCAAAGTGGTGATGTGTTTCGCTATTTTTTAGAATCCTTCCACAAATATCTGGTAATAACCTGCTAGTCCCATGAAGCTTCTCACCTCATGGGCATTTTTTGGCACTGGCCACTCCATAATGGCCTTTACTTTTTCTGGGTCCACAGAGTTTCCTTCAGTGGAAATGATATGACCTAAATAGTGAATCTCTTTCTGGAAGAAGGAACACTTCGACAACTTCCCATACAATTTGTTCTCTCTAAGGCAGGACAACATTATTCGCAAGTGTTCTTGATGTTCTCTTTCATTCTTGGAATAGATGAGGATGTCATCTAGAAAGACTTGTACAAATCGATCTAAGTACTTCCAGAATACGTCGTTCATGAGGCTCATGAATACTGCTGGCGAATTGGTCAATATGAAAGGTACTACAACAAACTCGTAATGTCCAAACCGAGTTCGAAAGGATTTTTTGGGATATCACCTTCCTTAATCCTTAACTGATGATACCCTGATCGCAAATCAATCTTTGAGAATACCGTTGCTCCTTTCATCTGATCGAAGAGGTCATCTATTCGTGACATTGGGTACCTATTTTTCACTGTAGCACGGTTCAAGTCCCTATATTCTATACACAGTTGTAAGCATCCATCCTTTTTCTTTACAAAAATTACTGGTGCACCCCAAGGTGAGACACTGGGCCTTATTAGCCCTAAGTCCAGTAACTCTTTCAACTGCATTTGCAATTCACAAAGTTCTGGCGCTGTCATCTGATATAAAGTCTTGGAGATTGGTTGTGCACCAGGTTTTAGCTCAATAGTAAAATCAAGCTCCCTCTCAGGAGGTAACCCTGGTAACTCGTTTGGAAAAACATCCTTAAATTCTGACAATACCGGGTACTGATCCAACGAGGGTCCCTTCCTTTCATTCACCGCTTCCACTACATACAATTGACACCCTTGTCTCAAGCATCGCTTAACCTTCATAGTTGATATAAAGCATAATGACACTTTTCTTCATACATCCTGGATCTCTACTGGCCTTCCTTCATCGTCGACAAAAAGCACCCTCTTTGAGAAACAATCTACCAAAGCTCGGTGAGTTGCTAACCAATCCATTCCAATGATTAGGTCATATGCCCCGAGAGTAGTGACGTATACCTTTAACCTAGTAGTACACACTCCCAGGTCTACTATACAATTATCGACACTAGGTTCTACTGCTTGTTTTTCCCTTGAAACCATCTCGACTTGTTTAAATTCATCATGCTTGTAGGCTTCCAACCCACTCTTTTCTAATGCAAATGGTGAAATGAAACTATCTGTCGCACCAGAATCAAACAAAATCTTAACATTGATATGATTTAGCGTACCTAATGACTCCACCACCGTGGATTGATGTTCGGCCTGGTGATTATTAACCACTGCGTAAATCTGGTGGCTGCTACTTGATCTCCCCATCGGTGCCTTTCCTTCTCTATGCACAAACCCTGATTGTAACTTTGGGCAGTCACACTAGTAATGGGGTCCTCCACACCCCCAATAGGTAACACAAGATTGAACCTGTGCACTGTTATGTGACTGTCTCTGAAATGAGTTCCTTCCCCTGGAACCCCTGCCCCTACTTGTTGTTCCCTGAGATGGTCGTGGACCTATCTGCATCATTGGCGATGAACGAGATGATTCACTCGTTGCCTTTGAAATCCCTGCGGCCACTATCCTTGGAGCGACTCTATTACCATATGGAGGTGGCCTTGAGCCCCCTCCCCTAGAAAATGTCCTCTGGGCCTTCCCTACAAATCCAGGACGATGCGGAAATGTCGGTCTTGTACCCCCGGTTAAGTTCATGTGTTCTTCCGCATAGTGCACATTTTCCACCGCCTCCGCTACTGAAGACGGTTTCCACATCCGCACCATAGCTCTTATCTTAGGGTTCAATCCATAGACGAAGTGCTCTGCCTGTCGTTGGTCATTATCCATATATGAAACATATTTGACCAGTTCCATAAATCTGATCTCATATTCTTCTCTAGTTTTGTTTCCCTGTACTAAGGCATCAAATGCCCCTACCTGTTGTTCCTCATAGTATGCTGGTAGATATTTCCTTCGGAATCTCTCCTCGAAAAGTTCCCAAGATATTGTGTCTGGGGTAAGGTGCAGTTTTCTTTCCAGGTTGCCCCACCAGTTCAAGGCACTGTCTCTTAACTAAAAAATTGTGATCTTTTCCTTTAAGTTGGATGCATAGTCCCTTAAGGTAAAACACCTTGTCATGCCTTCAAACCATGCTTCTTCGCCTTCACTGGCGCGACCCCTGACAAACTATGAAAGTTTGATCTTTTTCAATTCTCTTGTGATGTCTTTGGGTAGAGGTCCTCCCCCTAAATCCCTTTACTCTTCTAGGTTACCCGTTCTAGATGGTGGTGGTTCCACTTCAATCCCTGTCGGTTGTCACCCCGTTAAAGTCTCATTAATGGCTTCCAACGAGCGCAATATGAGAGCTAGTTCGAGCGATGGTGGTGGCAGTGTTGGTGGTGTTTGCGGTTCTTGCGATGACGCTCCCCTGCCTTGACTCCCTCGAGTCCTGACCATCTTGTATGCTTTAACTTGCATCAACCAAATTTGTCAGGGTGAGTCCCAAGACATTTCAAATTGGTTCTACTCAAATTAGAAACAAGGTTAGGCGTAAGTTTTCTTTACTTTTCTGTAAACAGACATTACTCCTTTAGGGGATTGGCTAGGTTAGGATTAGGATTAAGCGTCTAAGCTTGATTTCTTCACCCCTATATAAAAAAACTATTGGTTCCCTTTCCCTGTAGCTACGCTAGCCTTGTGCCATATTCGCCAATTCCTATGCTTACTCTCCTAGTGCATATGTCGCCTCTTTCCCGCTTGTCCTAGTCTAAGTTCTTTTTAACTTTTCTCTTACAACTAAATATCCTTCGATGCTTGACTCGTGATCTTTTCCTTGGCACGTAGTGTTGGCATTGTCGATTGTTGCATTGAGATTTAACATTGACTTTGAATGGTGGAATGGAGTGGAGGGACTTGGCGCTTGGCTCGACAAATTGTGTGTACGGTCTCGTGAGCCTGATGCTTGGAAAAACAGAGTTTATACTTGGGATACAAATATCAGCAGCGCTAAATAAGCCTTTACCTTAATTTCCAGTGCATTCACTAATTATGATTCAACTCAGTTAGTTGGCTTCGGATCAATAGATTAAGTAATAAGCCAGTTAGTCTTAATCTTCATACTATATCCTCCAAATAATAATACCACTTTAATCGTATAGTGTTACCATTAATCTGTTAAGTATAAGAATTTATTTGTAAAGACTCATGTGTGATGTAGTGGTTGGTGTGAATGTGTGGGGCCTTTGGCTACTTGGAGGTCATGAGTTCGACTCTCGGGGAGTCAAACAATCTTTTGTAAATTTTTATTTTTATTTATTTATTTACTTATACATTAATTAAGACTAATTAACTTACTTAAGTTATATTATTTTTAAATAATTTAAATAAGGAAATGTTTAAAAAGAAAAAAAATATGAAAAAAAAACAAATATAATAATAAAAATAAAAAGTTATTTTAAAATAATTTTAATTGATGTTTTATAATTACCTTAGTTTTGAAGTTATTAATATATACAAATATCTATATGTATAAAAAAATGGCCCTGGGGCATCGTTGGAACTCGCATGAGGCCCACATGCCCCCTCTCTCTTTTCCGCCTGTCCCAACCTAAAATAAAATAATCTAAAAAAAATAGAAGGCTATACAACCCTAAACAAGCCCTAACGCCGGATTCATTCCTTCATTTTCTAATTCCTGAACACGGTTTTCCTTCTCAGCTCAGTGCTTGGGAATTTGGTCTCAGCTTGGTTGAGCGCTTGGCTTGCTCGGCTTGACGTAGTGCAAGAGAAAATGCCTCTTGCAGGCTCTTCTCTTGACCGCGACTTGTTCTACCCGGCTTGTTGGGCGTTAGCTTGTATATATATATATATATTTGTTTCAAGTCATTTTGCACAAGGGCTTCATCATGGGCTCCTTCTTGACAGCTTGGTGTTCAATATAGGCTTTGTGTATTGTTGCTGCGTGAGGCCATTCCCCAGAGCTCACACACTGGGTTTGTGTATTCAACGCAGGCTTGGTTTGAACACTACCGAATATCTCAACCTATGAAGAATTATATATATATATATATATATATATATATATATATATATATATGTTGTTTATTAATAATAAAAAAAAAACTGGTGTAGCGCGTGGCTCCTCCTTGTGGGTTCCTCCTCCATGTGGTTGGGCGCTTTGTTTTGTTTCCTACGACTCCTCCAGTAGCTTTGCACATGGTTTGTGCATTGTTTTATGCTGACGCACAGTGTAAACAAAGACCCATTGTGCGCTACGTGTTTGTGTGGCTCCTTTGTGGCTACTAGAAGCGTTGTGTATACACTATGGACTCCTTTATAGGCTTGATGATAATGGACATTCAAGCCCCTAGGTTGTTGAATTTCTTCAGAAATCATGAATGAATTCATGCTTTTCATTGTGGGTTTTCTCAGGTGAGCCTTCCATCAATATTCATATGGTGAGCGAGGACGACGAGGATTTACAGGTGACAGTACATTGTTTGTTCTCAAATCCTTACTTATCTCATTCATGGGATGATAGAGTAATAGAAGTGTAAAAGCCCCGACACAGATTCAGCACAGAAGTATTAGAGATCTTAGAAATCATTTATTGTTATGCATGAATAGGAATTAATAATATAAATAATGACAATAGATTTCATGGTTTCACTAGACTCAACAATTTTCCCACCCAATATATCAGTAAACTGTTGTTCGTATTACTGTTCACCCTGTTGTCCAGGGTCTTGTTTCCCATTCTCTCCTCCGCCTCCCTTTGATCTCGGGAACCGTGACTCGGACCCCACTTTCTCCCCTCTGGTTATCGCCATTATTGGCATACTAGCCAGTGCTTTTCTGCTTGTATTCTATTATGCCATACTTGCTAAGTACTGCACTAGTTGGGACTCGTTCAGAAGCCAGATGAGAGGGGGTGGTTACAATGATTATTATGAGGATGAGGATCATAACCTAACCCCTTCAAATGACTCTTGGCCTCTGGTTATAGTTGGGCTTGAAGGTAGACTCGCGCATTGGATGTTGGGTGGTGTGACTCAAATTTTGTGTGGACTTGCAGATTTGAGATTTGCATAAAACTTGGATATTGGTTGTAGGGCCCATTCTGTGAGCTCCTTCTTCACATGTCTTCAACCTAAGGCCCAAGGCTCTCTTTGTTGGTCTCTGCGTTGCATGGGGACTATTGGTTTGGTTCCTGCATGCTATTATAGACTTTGGGTGATCCATCTTGCTAAGGCAAGCTTGGATAAGCGATTCATTCATAAATCACTCTAGATTTGGGTGTTTCCCTTCCCATTCATTATGGGCAGCAACGTCTATAACGCGTTGATTCAGCAGGCACGTAATTAAATCCGGGTAATATCAAACAAATATCGGGTGTGTAGCGAGTTAAGCATTGTATCTCGGGCAGGTTGGTAAGCAATCCCCTGTCCCCCGCCCGGGGCTCTAGCCGGTGGTTACTGGGGAGCCCAAAAGAAGAAAAGAGTTCATAGGCCAGACGTCTGTCGGGTGTCCAGTAGAATCCCAATCTAAAATAAGTTGGTAAGCGCATTCTAGTCTCAAATGAAATATTTTCGGTAAATCACTCTATTTTGTCATTATAGACTTTGACCTTCAGCCCGATGGGATTAATTTGAGATTCGCTCCAAAGCCAATTTATTTTTATTTTTTTATTTTTTTTGGTAAACGCATTTACTCCCAGGCTTGGCATAAGTGCTAGGGTTTCGGCAAGGTCCTGGCATAGAGAAGATAACTCTTGAAGATTTTGTGCGGTAGAAAACCCTTTTTAGGTCACTAAGTGAAGTTTGACAACTTATGCTAAGTAAAACCCCTTGTAATGTTTATGCAGTATTTTAACTTATTATATGGGGTTTCATTGATATATGTCTTCCAATATCTGATCAAGAAGTAATCTATAGAAGGACGCAGTTATATTATATCTGGCACCATATACTATTTTTTTTTGTTCCAAAAATGATTTTCCATTAAACACGATGTACATATTCATTTTCTTAGAAAAATCATAATTTCTATTCGAAATGAAAGGAAATTACATTCTGCATATGTTTGAAGCATTTCAAAAATAAAACCAAGACATAAAACCTGTTAGTGGTAAAAAAAAAAATCTAAAGAAAATTAGCAGGTCCTAGTACTATACTGTAGCCTAGTTTTGTCTTTGGTCATTAAAGTTTTGTTTTTATTGTGATATTTGTTTTTACATTTTCAATATGTATTTCATTTATATTTATATTTCTGTTAAAATTTCTATGTAACCTCCTCGAAATCAAACGTTTCATTTATCCATTATTTTTCCTAATAAAAAACCTTATGGTCTAAAAATGCTAACCTTAGGAGGAAAACTGGTGAAAGGAATGCACACAAAAGAGGCCTAGATGATAAGTCAACTTGTCAAAACCATAGCTTTGGCATAGTAGGCATAACCGTAGGCATAACAGTAGGCATAACAATAGCCATGTTTTTTTTGGAATGTACTAAATATTATTATGAACCACAGTAGGCATAACCATTATAGACATCCATAGTA
>JZKD02S2324513.1:17861-32478 GCA_000966675.3 Picea glauca | reverse complement strand
GCGCGGAGGTTAAGCCTCAGGAGGAGCGCAAAGAAGGATAAGTGATCTGAGCCATCCATCTAGAAGGATGCATGTCGGAGATCCAGAGCGAGTCGGCATAGTGGCCATCGGGAAATCGGAGTTCTCGAGGTCATGAGAACCGGGGCTTCGAAAGTCTCGAAATCCCGAGAGTTAATCTGAGCCGTCCATCTGGAAGGACGCGTGTCAGAAATCTAGAGCGAGTCGGCATAGTGGCCATCGGGAAATCGGAGTTCTCGAGTTCATGAGAACCAGGGCTTCGAAAGTCTCGAAATCCTGAGAGTTAATCTGAGTCGTCCATCTGGAAGGACGCGTGGCAAAGGATCGGGCGTTGTCGACACTTTGTTCATCGGGAAATCGGGAATCTCATAGACAAGTGATTTGTGCACTTTGATATCATGATCCGCAAAAACCCCGATCAGTGGGGGGGAAGCTGTCGGCACAACAGCGGAGGAGGACAAAACCTTAGTGGAGGCCAGTTGTCAGTATAACGGAGCGTCAGGATTTGGATGATCGAGAATCCAAAGGGTGTATGCATTGGGGCATCACAAACCCCATAGCCCCGACGGGATAAGGTTGTGGTCACTAGAGTTGGTCATATTGACGGGAGTAAGCTCAAGAGGGCTAGAGCATGGAAGGAGCCATCAGGGATTGGAGAATCGAGAGCCCCGTGGACATAAACCTTGTGTCATCGTAAACGTCAAAACTCCGATGGGAGTGATAGCCGTGGTCATGGAAATCAGTGGTCACATTGGCCAGGGCTTAACTTAGAGGGCTGAAGCACATCGGGAATCGGAGGATCGGGAATTCTGGGTACATGTGCACCTCGACACCGCAAACCTCAAAACCCCGATGAGAAGTTGTTGTTGTGGTCATATAGGAGCCGGTCGTGTGGGCCAAAGTCTTAGCCAAGCGGGGATGAGGCAATAAAGGAGCGATTCGGGGATCGAAGATCAGTGATTTAAGTTGCAAAAACATCGGGGGTGTCAAAACCTCGATAGAAGAAACCCCGACAGAGGCATATGACGATGGTCATATGAGTGCAGGTCACGTGGACCAGTAGCACGCTAGAAGACGCTGGTGAAAAAGGGGGCGCATTGGAAATTTGTCCCATCGGTGATCGGGGATTCGAGAGGACAGGGACTCTCGACAGTGAAAATTACAAAACCCCAAATCTCGATACTGGACTGGGGATTGGCATTTCGCTAATGCAAGTCTTTGGAGATTTCTCCTTTGGGAGACATTAACCCCAAAAAAAATAAAAAAATTGATTTAGGATAGTGGGTGTGTTACAGCAAAAGAATTATCCCCCATAGACTTGGTGATGGTGTATGACCCATAATGGAGTGGGCGAAGCTTCCGATGGTGTCCTGTAAGGCATTCTTTCTACAAGTGCAACCAAACTTTTTCGCCCACCTGAAACTTATGTGGAACCCGGTGTTGATCATGGCATTGCTTGTACTTGTCATTGGACTTTTGTAGGATATCCTGAACCTATTGCAGGATGTGTTGGATCCTCTCAATGAACCAGTTGGCCTTGTCAGCCTCATTTGGAGCAGGAGAGGAGTCGATCGAGGTGACCGCAAGGGGAAGTGCAACATCTATGGGACCCAATTGTTGGCATCCAAACCCCACCTGAAAGGGGTTGTGGTCGATTGAGCTATGCAGGGCTCGGTTGTATCTATGCTGGACATAGGGAAGACTCTCATCCCATGTGATAGGGTACTTGGAATTATACATGCGTAGGATATGCACGATCATTCGATTTACGACCTTGGTTTGGCCATTTGTCTGGGGGTGGAAGGATGTGGGTCTGGTGAGCTTGGTGTCCAGTAGTGACTAGAGGCTCAACCAGAATGTGTTGAGAAATAGACTGTCTCGATCTATGACAATGGTTTGTGGGATTCCAAAATGTACCCAGACTCGTTCAAATAAGAGCTTGGCAGTGGCTTCTATTGTGATTCTCTTCTTGCAAGAAACCAGAATCACCATCTTAGAAAAGCGATCGAGAACCACAAAAACACAGTCATTTCCCCGCTTGGTGGATGGGAGGCCCAACATGTAGTCCATAAATATGGATTCCCATGGTCTGTCAGGAGTAGGAAGAGCGGTGTACAGGACCTGTTTCTTAGTGGTCTGTTTGGCAATAGCACAAGTAGTGAAAGACCTGATATACTTATTGACCTCATGTCGAAGTTTCGGCTAGTATAAATGTTTTTGTAGCATTGCCACTTTCTTTTCGATGTCGAAGTGTCCTGCCACCCAGTTGTAGTGGGATTCCCAGATCATCTTCACTCGCTCACTTGAGGGAACACATATATGTCCTAGACGACACAACAACCCATCCTGAAGATCAAAATTATCAACAACTGCCTTTGCACCCAACATTTGGTAGGTGGTGGAAAAGTTTGGGTCTGTCTCATAGAGTTGGGGCCATCTAGAGGTCTCATGGCCGCAGGAGTCTAGCACTGTGGTGAGTGTCATGACTGGTGGTCTACTGAGGAAATCAATGATGCGATTGGTGCTTCCTATTTTATACTTGATGTTGAGGTGGAATTGCTACAAATATGTGGACCACTTTTGATGGCAGTCATTCTGAAATTTTCCTTGTGTCTGCATGAACTGCAGTGGCTTATGATCAGTGTGGATGACTATCTCCCTACCAAGAATGTAATGTCTCCACTGGTGGCAGGATTGCACAATGGAGTACATTTCTTTGTCATAAGTAGGGTACTTACGAACAACATTTGATAGTGTCTCACTATGATATTCCACAGGGTGGCCATGGTATGTGAGAATGACACCCACAACATAGTCTGAAGTATCAGTCTCAATATCAAAGGGCTACTGCAGGTCTGGTAGTGAAAGTATTGGGGATGAGCATAAGAGATACTTCAAATCATCAAATGCTTGTTGTTGGGGCTGGACCCACACAAATTTATCCTTACCAGCACCCCTGGGTATTTCGCTGAGGGTCGATGCAATATGGGAGAATCCCAACACAAACCTGTGGTAGAAATTGGCAGGGCCCAAGAAGCTCCAAATCTCAGTGAGTGTGGTTGGGGCTAGCCAGTCACAGATGACATGGATCTTGGTTGGATCCACATGTACACCATATTGATCAATGATTTATCCTAGGTAATGGACCCTGTCCATGCCGAAGGAGCATTTTTCCAAGTTGGCGTATAGCTTGTGCTGCTGCAGGGTGTGCAGAACCTGTTGAATATGTTGTATGTGTTTGGCCCAAGTCTTGCTGTAAATGAGAATGTCATCAAGATACACCACTAAAAAAGTATTGGTGAATGCTCACAGGATATCGTCCATCATCCTCATGAAAGTGGCTGGAACGTTTGTCAGACCAAACGGCATGACCAACCATTCAAAAAGGCCTTCTCTTGAATTGAAGGTGGTCTTCCATACACCTGTTTGTTCTATCGGGACCTGGTGGTAGCCAGACTTCATATCAATCTTACTAAAGTATTTGGCCCCCATGAGTTTATCAAGGACGTCGTCAATTTGGGGAATCAGGTATCGATTTCTGACTGTGATTTTATTCAGAGCTCGATAATCAATACAAAGTCGTCAGGTTCCATCTTTCTTCTATACCAACACAATTGGGCTCCCGCAAGGTGATGAGTTAGGACGGATGTGCCCCTTGTCGAGAAATTCTTTGATCTGTCGCTTGATCTCTTCATTCTCTAATAGAGAGCGGCGATAGACTGGACCATTGGGAAACAATGCGCTGGGGGTCAGATCGATGGGGTTCTTGCCCTGGCAGTGCAGAGATACCCCAGTAGGTGAGGAGAAGATATCCGTATATTCTTCCACGACCTCATCTACTTGATTCTGCTGTGTGGAGAGGTCGGCCGCAAAGACCCTGAATGTGGTTGTGATTTTTCTCTCATTCTGAGACCAAATCACGAAGAATAAAAACTTCCCCATCTGAGAGATGACCTTCCTGCATTGCTTAGTAGAGATAAAGGAAATAACACTAGGTGGGACAACCTCAGGTATCCTGTACAATTTCCTTTTCAAAGTAATAATAACACTACGATGCCTAGACTCATATACAACATGACGTTTCCATAAATAAGGTTTGCCCAAAATCACATCACAAACTTCGAGAGGATAACATCACACACTACCTTGTCTTTGAAGGGCTTGATGTCGTACGATAATCGACACTGTTGGCTGATGCAGAGATCGCTTCCTTCGCGGAGCCATCCAATGGTGTAGGGTTGTGGGTGCAACATTTTCAGTAGGGCCTGTTGCTAGATGACCTCTGCTGAGGTGAGGTTCTTTTGGCTACCACTATCGATGATGAAGTGCAGTGGGGTGCCTTTTACCCACATTTGTGAATGGAAGAGGTGCTCTCCTTATTCTCGCTCGTCTGGTTCACCATGTTGGAGCTTGGTGGTAGCAACGGTGGCACTGGGTTTCGCGTCAATGATAAATATTCCCCTTTCTNATAGTGGGTGCGTTACAGCAAAAGAATTATCCCCCATAGACTTGGTGATGGTGTATGACCCATAATGGAGTGGGCGAAGCTTCCGATGGGGTCCTGTAAGGCATTCTTTCTACAAGTGCAACCAAACTTTGTCGCCCACCTAAAACTTATGTGGAACCCGGTGTTGATCATGGCGTTGCTTGTACTTATCATTGGACTTTTGTAGGATATCCTGAACCTATTGGAGGATGTGTTGGATCCTCTCAATGAACCAGTTGGCCTTGTCAGCCTCATTTGGAGCAGGAGAGGAGTCGGTCGAGGTGACCGCAAGGGGAAGTGCAACATCTATGGGACCCAATTGTTGGCATCCAAACCCCACCTGAAAGGGGTTGTGGTCGATTGAGCTATGCAGGGCTTGGTTGTATCTATGCTGGACATAGGGAAGACTCTCATCCCATGTGATAGGGTACTTGGAATTATACATGCGTAGGATATGCACGATCATTCGATTTACAACCTTGGTTTGGCCATTTGTCTGGGGGTGGAAGGATGTGGGTTTGGTGAGCTTGGTGTCCAGTAGTGACCAGAGGCTCAACCAGAATGTGTTGAGAAATAGACTGTCTCGATCTAAGACAATGGTTTGTGGGATTCCAAAATGTACCCAGACTCGTTCAAATAAGAGCTTGGCAGTGGCTTCTATTGTGATTCTCTTCTTGCAAGAAACCAGAATCACCATCTTAGAAAAGCGATCGAGAACCACAAAAACACAGTCATTTCCCCGCTTGGTGGATGGGAGGCCCAACATGTAGTCCATAAATATGGATTCCCATGGTCTGTCAGGAGTAGGAAGAGCGGTGTACAGGACCTGTTTCTTAGTGGTCTGTTTGGCAATAGCACAAGTAGTGAAAGACCTGATATACTTATTGACCTCATGTCGAAGTTTCGGCTAGTATAAATGTTTTTGTAGCATTGCCACTTTCTTTTCGATGTCGAAGTGTCCTGCCACCCAGTTGTAGTGGGATTCCCAGATCATCTTCACTCGCTCACTTGAGGGAACACATATATGTCCTAGACGACACAACAACCCATCCTGAAGATCAAAATTATCAACAACTGCCTTTGCACCCAACATTTGGTAGGTGGTGGAAAAGTTTGGGTCTGTCTCATAGAGTTGGGGCCATCTAGAGGTCTCATGGCCGCAGGAGTCTAGCACTGTGGTGAGTGTCATGACTGGTGGTCTACTGAGGAAATCAATGATGCGATTGGTGCTTCCTATTTTATACTTGATGTTGAGGTGGAATTGCTACAAATATGTGGACCACTTTTGATGGCAGTCATTCTGAAATTTTCCTTGTGTCTGCATGAACTGCAGTGGCTTATGATCAGTGTGGATGACTATCTCCCTACCAAGAATGTAATGTCTCCACTGGTGGCAGGATTGCACAATGGAGTACATTTCTTTGTCATAAGTAGGGTACTTACGAACAACATTTGATAGTGTCTCACTATGATATTCCACAGGGTGGCCATGGTATGTGAGAATGACACCCACAACATAGTCTGAAGTATCAGTCTCAATATCAAAGGGCTACTGCAGGTCTGGTAGTGAAAGTATTGGGGATGAGCATAAGAGATACTTCAAATCATCAAATGCTTGTTGTTGGGGCTGGACCCACACAAATTTATCCTTACCAGCACCCCTGGGTATTTCGCTGAGGGTCGATGCAATATGGGAGAATCCCAACACAAACCTGTGGTAGAAATTGGCAGGGCCCAAGAAGCTCCAAATCTCAGTGAGTGTGGTTGGGGCTAGCCAGTCACAGATGACATGGATCTTGGTTGGATCCACATGTACACCATATTGATCAATGATTTATCCTAGGTAATGGACCCTGTCCATGCCGAAGGAGCATTTTTCCAAGTTGGCGTATAGCTTGTGCTGCTGCAGGGTGTGCAGAACCTGTTGAATATGTTGTATGTGTTTGGCCCAAGTCTTGCTGTAAATGAGAATGTCATCAAGATACACCACTAAAAAAGTATTGGTGAATGCTCACAGGATATCGTCCATCATCCTCATGAAAGTGGCTGGAACGTTTGTCAGACCAAACGGCATGACCAACCATTCAAAAAGGCCTTCTCTTGAATTGAAGGTGGTCTTCCATACACCTGTTTGTTCTATCGGGACCTGGTGGTAGCCAGACTTCATATCAATCTTACTAAAGTATTTGGCCCCCATGAGTTTATCAAGGACGTCGTCAATTTGGGGAATCAGGTATCGATTTCTGACTGTGATTTTATTCAGAGCTCGATAATCAATACAAAGTCGTCAGGTTCCATCTTTCTTCTATACCAACACAATTGGGCTCCCGCAAGGTGATGAGTTAGGACGGATGTGCCCCTTGTCGAGAAATTCTTTGATCTGTCGCTTGATCTCTTCATTCTCTAATAGAGAGCGGCGATAGACTGGACCATTGGGAAACAATGCGCTGGGGGTCAGATCGATGGGGTTCTTGCCCTGGCAGTGCAGAGATACCCCAGTAGGTGAGGAGAAGATATCCGTATATTCTTCCACGACCTCATCTACTTGATTCTGCTGTGTGGAGAGGTCGGCCGCAAAGACCCTGAATGTGGTTGTGATTTTTCTCTCATTCTGAGACCAAATCACGAAGAATAAAAACTTCCCCATCTGAGAGATGACCTTCCTGCATTGCTTAGTAGAGATAAAGGAAATAACACTAGGTGGGACAACCTCAGGTATCCTGTACAATTTCCTTTTCAAAGTAATAATAACACTACGATGCCTAGACTCATATACAACATGACGTTTCCATAAATAAGGTTTGCCCAAAATCACATCACAAACTTCGAGAGGATAACATCACACACTACCTTGTCTTTGAAGGGCTTGATGTCGTACGATAATCGACACTGTTGGCTGATGCAGAGATCGCTTCCTTCGCGGAGCCATCCAATGGTGTAGGGTTGTGGGTGCAACATTTTCAGTAGGGCCTGTTGCTAGATGACCTCTGCTGAGGTGAGGTTCTTTTGGCTACCACTATCGATGATGAAGTGCAGTGGGGTGCCTTTTACCCACATTTGTGAATGGAAGAGGTGCTCTCCTTATTCTCGCTCGTCTGGTTCACCATGTTGGAGCTTGGTGGTAGCAACGGTGGCACTGGGTTTCGCGTCAATGATAAATATTCCCCTTTCTGGTTCTAACTCAAAGTCAGAACCAACATCTAATTCATAGGATTTCACTTTGGCTACCAATGTCTGCTTTGAGTGGCAGTCAGCAGTGTTATGCCAATGGCTCTTATGTTAGTCACACCACTTCCTGGTATCTTTCTTTGTCTTTTCGGTGTCCTTCTTTGCTTGTAGCTTGGAATGGTTTTCTTGATACTATCCATATTTGTGTTGTCCTTTGTTCTATGGGTTGGGGCCACCCTTTCCTGGATTTTGTTGTGAGGGGTTCCCCGGCCCAAATTGTCATGTCTTTTGTTTGAGCTTGTGCTCGATTTTGACAGCATATCGGTAGGCCGCGCCCAAGGATGAGATGTCCAGAAACTCCATTTAGGTATGGATGTATCTATGCAGAGCACCGTGATACTTGAGCACCATATGTCTCTCTGAATCTTTGATACCCAGCTTGGTGCACAAGGTANGACAATGGTTTGTGGGATTCCAAAATGTACCCAGACTCGTTCAAATAAGAGCTTGGCAGTGGCTTCTATTGTGATTCTCTTCTTGCAAGAAACCAGAATCACCATCTTAGAAAAGCGATCGAGAACCACAAAAACACAGTCATTTCCCCGCTTGGTGGATGGGAGGCCCAACATGTAGTCCATAAATATGGATTCCCATGGTCTGTCAGGAGTAGGAAGAGCGGTGTACAGGACCTGTTTCTTAGTGGTCTGTTTGGCAATAGCACAAGTAGTGAAAGACCTGATATACTTATTGACCTCATGTCGAAGTTTCGGCTAGTATAAATGTTTTTGTAGCATTGCCACTTTCTTTTCGATGTCGAAGTGTCCTGCCACCCAGTTGTAGTGGGATTCCCAGATCATCTTCACTCGCTCACTTGAGGGAACACATATATGTCCTAGACGACACAACAACCCATCCTGAAGATCAAAATTATCAACAACTGCCTTTGCACCCAACATTTGGTAGGTGGTGGAAAAGTTTGGGTCTGTCTCATAGAGTTGGGGCCATCTAGAGGTCTCATGGCCGCAGGAGTCTAGCACTGTGGTGAGTGTCATGACTGGTGGTCTACTGAGGAAATCAATGATGCGATTGGTGCTTCCTATTTTATACTTGATGTTGAGGTGGAATTGCTACAAATATGTGGACCACTTTTGATGGCAGTCATTCTGAAATTTTCCTTGTGTCTGCATGAACTGCAGTGGCTTATGATCAGTGTGGATGACTATCTCCCTACCAAGAATGTAATGTCTCCACTGGTGGCAGGATTGCACAATGGAGTACATTTCTTTGTCATAAGTAGGGTACTTACGAACAACATTTGATAGTGTCTCACTATGATATTCCACAGGGTGGCCATGGTATGTGAGAATGACACCCACAACATAGTCTGAAGTATCAGTCTCAATATCAAAGGGCTACTGCAGGTCTGGTAGTGAAAGTATTGGGGATGAGCATAAGAGATACTTCAAATCATCAAATGCTTGTTGTTGGGGCTGGACCCACACAAATTTATCCTTACCAGCACCCCTGGGTATTTCGCTGAGGGTCGATGCAATATGGGAGAATCCCAACACAAACCTGTGGTAGAAATTGGCAGGGCCCAAGAAGCTCCAAATCTCAGTGAGTGTGGTTGGGGCTAGCCAGTCACAGATGACATGGATCTTGGTTGGATCCACATGTACACCATATTGATCAATGATTTATCCTAGGTAATGGACCCTGTCCATGCCGAAGGAGCATTTTTCCAAGTTGGCGTATAGCTTGTGCTGCTGCAGGGTGTGCAGAACCTGTTGAATATGTTGTATGTGTTTGGCCCAAGTCTTGCTGTAAATGAGAATGTCATCAAGATACACCACTAAAAAAGTATTGGTGAATGCTCACAGGATATCGTCCATCATCCTCATGAAAGTGGCTGGAACGTTTGTCAGACCAAACGGCATGACCAACCATTCAAAAAGGCCTTCTCTTGAATTGAAGGTGGTCTTCCATACACCTGTTTGTTCTATCGGGACCTGGTGGTAGCCAGACTTCATATCAATCTTACTAAAGTATTTGGCCCCCATGAGTTTATCAAGGACGTCGTCAATTTGGGGAATCAGGTATCGATTTCTGACTGTGATTTTATTCAGAGCTCGATAATCAATACAAAGTCGTCAGGTTCCATCTTTCTTCTATACCAACACAATTGGGCTCCCGCAAGGTGATGAGTTAGGACGGATGTGCCCCTTGTCGAGAAATTCTTTGATCTGTCGCTTGATCTCTTCATTCTCTAATAGAGAGCGGCGATAGACTGGACCATTGGGAAACAATGCGCTGGGGGTCAGATCGATGGGGTTCTTGCCCTGGCAGTGCAGAGATACCCCAGTAGGTGAGGAGAAGATATCCGTATATTCTTCCACGACCTCATCTACTTGATTCTGCTGTGTGGAGAGGTCGGCCGCAAAGACCCTGAATGTGGTTGTGATTTTTCTCTCATTCTGAGACCAAATCACGAAGAATAAAAACTTCCCCATCTGAGAGATGACCTTCCTGCATTGCTTAGTAGAGATAAAGGAAATAACACTAGGTGGGACAACCTCAGGTATCCTGTACAATTTCCTTTTCAAAGTAATAATAACACTACGATGCCTAGACTCATATACAACATGACGTTTCCATAAATAAGGTTTGCCCAAAATCACATCACAAACTTCGAGAGGATAACATCACACACTACCTTGTCTTTGAAGGGCTTGATGTCGTACGATAATCGACACTGTTGGCTGATGCAGAGATCGCTTCCTTCGCGGAGCCATCCAATGGTGTAGGGTTGTGGGTGCAACATTTTCAGTAGGGCCTGTTGCTAGATGACCTCTGCTGAGGTGAGGTTCTTTTGGCTACCACTATCGATGATGAAGTGCAGTGGGGTGCCTTTTACCCACATTTGTGAATGGAAGAGGTGCTCTCCTTATTCTCGCTCGTCTGGTTCACCATGTTGGAGCTTGGTGGTAGCAACGGTGGCACTGGGTTTCGCGTCAATGATAAATATTCCCCTTTCTAGTTCTAACTCAAAGTCAGAACCAACATCTAATTCATAGGATTTCACTTTGGCTACCAATGTCTTCTTTGAGTGGCAGTCAGTAGTGTTATGCCAATGGCTCTTATGTTAGTCACACCACTTCCTGGTATGTTTCTTTGTCTTTTCGGTGTCCTTTGCTTGTAGCTTGGAATGGTTTTCTTGATACTATCCATATTTGTGTTGTCCTTTGTTTTGTGGGTTGGGGCCACCCTTTCCTGGATTTTTTTGTGAGGGGTTCCCCGGCCCAAATTGTCATGTCTTTTGTTTGAGCTTGTGCTCGATTTTGACAACATATCGGTAGGCCGCGCCCATGGATGAGATGTCCAGAAACTCCATTTAGGTATGGATGTATCTATGCAGAGCACCGTGATACTTGAGCACCATATGTCTCTCTGAATCTTTGATACCCAGCTTGGTGCACAAGGTATGGAAGATATTTGTGAAATCTGGCACTGCTTGGTCTCTTTCTTGCCGCAGTGTGGTCCATTTGGTATACAAGTCRTCATAACTTCCGACAGGGTAGTATTTTTCCTTAATAGCATCCTTGAAGGATTCCTAGGTGGCCATGACTGTAAATAATGAGGGTTCCTTTGTTTCCTTTTTCTCACAAAAAGTTTCCCTCCAATCTTTGACATGGGGAATGGCTTTGAGGAGCGCAAAAGTAATATTTTCTCTATTCGAAAAGTTATGGATAGAGAAATACCCTTCTAGTAGATTCAACCACTTTTCTACAACATATGCATCTATCTGACCTTCAAATATAGGAATATCAAAGTTTATTTGTACCTTGAAGGGGGCGGTGCCTTCGCTCGAAGAAGATTCGTCGCCTGTTGGTATTCGTCGAAGGATTTGCATGGAATTATGCATCATCTCGTTCCTCTATTGCATGAGGGCTTCCTCAATCAACAGTTTGAAAGGATCTCCTATCCCATCATATTTATTTTCTCCTTCCATGAGAGGTCGTTTGGGTGTGCGAGAACTTTTGTCCTCAAGAGAAATAAGCTCGAGACCCAAATCTTTGTACTCCGACCTCGTTGGGGACATGCATTAAGACGACAAGGAGTAGACCGCTCTGATAGAATTGATATGGATTTTATGAGCAGAACAAAATGAATACAGATTATTACCAGATGCTTAACACAGAATAACAGAGATACAGTAAAACTAGTTTTTTATTTAATAAGGAAATAAGCTGAAACTATAAAATAAAGTGGAAAACAAGCTTGCTGGAATGGTGGCGGCTTATCTCTGAGAAGAGATGTGACAGTTGTGCTCATTTGAAAGAAGATGATTACAATGAGGCTCTCAAGGCCATTTTACAATAAATAGGATTTTTAAAAACCCTAAACATCCAAAAACCTAACCCTAGGAGATGAAGCGCCAAAAGTCATGTGGGCCCCGTTTGGGTAAGTCAGTACATCAACTTCCTGGTGTCGTAACTTTTGCATACGATCTTCGTTTTAGGCATATGATAGCCCATTGGAAAGATCTATCTGAGGAATACAACAATTGCACAAAATTTCAATATGTTATTCTATAACTGCAACATACCCCAAAAAACATCGTTTAGGGCCTCAAAATGACTCTGGAAGTTCAGGACCCAAAAAACTGCTAAAAGTAGTAAATTATCAAAATTGCTAGAAAGTTGTTTTGAGATAGCTGGAAAAGGTGGGTGGCCACCAATATCCACCTAGATCAATCATCCATCCTTAGGAAGCAATGGTATTCATTGAATTGAGTTCCCCCATCATTTGAGGAAATTTCTACTGAATTTGGCCGCGAGTGAGCCACTTGCCTTGGTGCAGGAGTTACCCTACTTTGATGAATCGATAAAGATGGATCCTTTGTTGTTGAGGGCCCTTGATATGTGTGTCCTCAATATGATCACTGGATGCCTATTGTATGTAGTCTAGGTTGAGCTCTATTGGTGTCATCTTTTCTTCTACGTCTGAGGTGTCTAATAATGGTGGGAAATAAGGCCGAAGGAGGTCCATGTTGAACATTGGGTGCAGACAAAGGAAAGCAGGAATGTTGAGCGCAAAGAATTATCCCCCACAGCCTTGGTGATGGTGTATGGCCCATAACGGAGTGGGTGAAGCTTCCGATGGGGTCCTGTAAGGCGTTCTTTCTGCAAGTGCAACCAAACTTTGTCACCCACCTAAAACTTATGTGGAACCCGATGTTGATCATGGCGCTTCTTGTACTTGTCATTGAACTTCTGTAGGATATCCTGAACCTGTTGGTGGATGTGCTGGATCATCCCAATGAACTGGGTGGCTTTTTCAGCCTCAGTTTGAGCAGGAGAGGAGTTGGTCGAGGTGACCGCAAGGGGAAGTGCAACATCTATGGGACCCAATGGTTGGAATCCCAACCCCACCTGAAAGGGGCTGTGGCCAGTTGAGCTATACAGGGCTCAGTTGTAGCTATGTTGGAAATAGGGAAGAATCTCATCCCATGTGAGAGGGTGCTTGGAATTATACATGTGTAGGATATGCACGATCATTCGATTTACGACCTCGGTTTGACCATCTGTCTGGGGGTGCAAGGCCGTGAATTTGGTGAGCTTGGTGTCTAGCAGTGACCAGAGGCTCGACTAGAATGTGCTGAGAAATCAACTGTCCCGATATGAGACAATGGTTTGAGGGATTCCAAAATGTACCTAGACTCGTTCAAAGAAGATCTTGGTAGTGGCTTCTGCTGTGATGCTCTTCTTGCAAGCAACCAGAATCGCCATCTTAGAAAAGCAATCTACAACCACAAAAACACAGTCATTTCCTCGCTTGGTGGACAGGAGGCCTGACATGTAGTCCATTGAGATGGATTCCCATGGTCTGTCAGTAGTAGGAAGAGGGGTGTACAGGCCCTGATTCTTAGTGGTTGGTTTGATAATATCGCAGGTAGTGCAAGACCTGATATACTTGCTGACCTCCTGTCGAAGTTTCATCCAATATAAATGTTTTTGTAGCATCAACACTATATTTTTTATGTCGAAGTGTCCTTCCACCCAGCTATAGAGGGCTTCCCAAATCAGCTTCGCTCACTCACTTGAGGGAACACATATATGGCCCATATGACACAACAACCCATCCTAAAGATGGAAATTATCAACAACTACCTTTGCAGCCAACATTTGGTAGGTGGTGGCAAAGTCAAGGTCTGTCTCATAGATTCGAGGCCATCCATAGGTCTCATGGCCATAGGAGTCTAGTACTATGGTGAGTGTCGTGACTGGTGGTCTATTAAGGCAATTAGCAACATGGTTCGTGCTTCTTGTTTTATACTTGATGTTGATGTGGAATTGCTGCAAGTATGTGGACCACTTTTGACGGTGGTCATTCTGCAATTTTCCTTGTGTTTGCATGAACTGTAATGGCTTATGATAAGTGTGGATGACTGTCTTCCTCCCAAGAATGTAATGTCTCCACTGGTGGCAGGCTCACAAAATGGAGTACATTTATTTGTAGTAATTAGAGTACTTATGGACAACATCTGATAGTGTCAGACTATGATAGGACATGGGGTGGTCGTGCTGCGTGAGAAAGGCACCCACAACATAGTCTAAAGCATCAGTCTCAATATCAAAGGGTTGTTGCAGCTCTGGTAGTGAAAGTACTAGAGCTGACCACAAGAGTTGATTCAAATCATCGAACGCTTGCTTTTGGGGCCATCCCCACACAAAATTTTCCTTACCACCACCCCTGGTTATTTGGCTAAGGGCCCATGCAATATGGGAGAAACCCAACACAAACCTGCGGTAGAAATTGGCAAGGCCCAAGAAGATCCGAAGCTTAGTGAGTGTGGTTGGGGCTAGCCAGTCACGAATGACTTGGATCTTGGTTGGATCCACATGTACTCCATGTTCAACAATGATGTAGCCTAGGTAATGGACC
>JZKD02S2324502.1:17275-32479 GCA_000966675.3 Picea glauca | reverse complement strand
TGTACGCGGGCCAGGGCCATGGTTTCTACCAGAATCTAGGCCGGCAGCCAAACTTTTCTTGGCAGCCTGGTGCCAGTTAAACTCTAGGCCCTTTTTTCCCAGGTTATTACCAACAACCCAAACTACCCTTCCTGGTGACTTTGCACTTTCCAGATTTGACAAGGTTGTTAAATGACCCCATTTGTCATGATCCGCATTGGCCTTCTATGTCTACAGTTGTGATTGTTTCAACATACTCTCATTGGGAGTGCCGTGAAATGGTACATTCAGCTCGATCACTCAAGATACTCTTCCTTCGGTGAGCTGGCAATGGATTTCCTAAACCATTTCTAGTTACCTATGAGATACGACACTCGCACAGAGCTACTGACCAATTTCAAACAGATGACAGTGGACCATATCTATGATCACATCCGAGAATGGAGACACCAGAAGAGTCTAATTAAGGTGCCAGTCCCACCAACATTCCTACTTGAGTGGTTCCTTAAGTCTTTGGTCACGCAGTTATCCAAATACGTCACAACGTCGGGAGTATTCGCCGAAGAAGATGCCATCATGAGGGATCGACAATTTTAGCTCATATATTCTCAGTCTGGTTTATTATACAACATCTTTCCAGATGCGCCACCCTCAATACTGGATAAAACTAGACAGAGAGTTGGACCACATGCCGATGGTATTGTTGGTTCATCACAAACAAATCTTGCTGAGCAATTGATGAATCAGTTGCAACAGTTATCTATACAACACACAACGGCCAGCCAAACTACTACTTTGGTTGCTCCCGCTACCAAAACGTCGGAGGTACACACAGTGAAATCAACTAACCCAAAGGCCACCCAACAACCTGAAGGAAAGAAAAAACAACGAAAGAAGGGTAAGGGGGATAAAAAACCTACCAATAATCCTGGCGGGGACAACACTGAAAAATGGAAGGCGAGGTATCCATGCAACTTATGTGCGGAAGACCACCTGACCCATCTCTGTTCTAGACTCACAGAAGCCCAAAAGTTTGTAACGCAACAACAGTAGGCTGTGTTGACCAATCCATTTCAACATGGGAAAAATGTAACCCAAGCCTCTTCCAGCATAGAAGGGTGCATCCAAGACCCATCTCCGCCTGTGAACAACCCCACATCCGCGAACGTATATATGGTGAGGGGTGATGCTTTTATATCGACTAGAGCGCATGACTAAAGCAAACCAAGTACTTCTGAGAAGGGTAAAGAAGCTAAACTCCCATCTCTTCCTCTACAGATTGAGAAGATGTTGGGTGAAACAATGACACACATTCCCAAAGGCACATTCAAAAAATCTTCTCATAACCCAAACGCAAGGGCCGCCCAGAACTACTCTATGGTGGAAGATTTATCACAAGCCCCTTGCGTGATGTCCTTTTTGGAGTTCCTCCAAAGCTGCCCTTCCCAGAGGAAAGCCTTGTTAACTGATTTAGGATCTATCGAGACTTGTAATTCGAGTACAATCTTGCTGGATACAACTAACTTAAAACCTCGTCTACCTTACCACGTAGCGTTTCAGATAGTAGTGGCTTATCCCATGAAAACGTTTACTCGAAATATCTTCCGCACGGTGGTTGATGAGGGTGCCTCAACATGTGTTATGTCATTGTCATGTTGGAAAGTTGTTGGCCAACCCGTTTTGTCTTCGTCACCTATTCTCCTCACCACTTTCGACGGTCGTTCATTCCGACCACATGGTATCATCCCTTCTTTCCCCATGAAGTTAGGAGGGAAGACTGTGTGTGTCGAAGTAGAGGTAGTTGATTCTCCCCTCGACTATAACTTATTTTTAGGAAGGAGTTGGACTTATGCCATGCAAGTGGTGGTTGCTACAGTTTTCCAGGTCTTATTGTTTCCACATGAAGGCCGGATAGTGACCATCAATCAATTGTCCTTCTCTAGACCTGAACTTGCTTTGGGGGCATCCATGGTCCCAATGATTGATAATCCTTAACTAGGTGTCGTCAATGTAGGGGTTGGTTTGTGCCCATCTTTGATGGGAACCTTCGATTACCCGCCCCCTCAAGGCGATATCAAGTTTATATCAAATCACCATAAGGTTAAGATTTTTCATGTTTCGTCGTTCCGCACGACTTACTTCAAAGATCCGTGGAAATTTCCTTCCCCATCAGCCAAGATTGATGGGATAGGACACCCAGGCATGTCCATGCCCTTATCCATAGCTGAAGTAGCCTATTCTTTAGTCCAACAAACTTCATCCCACACTGATCCAGCTCCTCCCTAAGAGTTAGATCCACTTCTAGAGCCTGTCTGGGCTTAGGGTTCTCTCCCTCACACCGATTCATTGGACTTAGTCTTGCCCTCTAATGAAGCAATAATTGAAGCACTGATGAGTCTGGATAAACCCTCAGAAGATCTTCATCACAGATCATAATTCCTCCCAGAGTTAATTTGAATTGAAGTGGGAGAATTCACCGTGACTATGACAGGAGATTGGTCTTGTCCTATTAATCCCTTAGCTACACACGAGGTTCATGCTGAGGGTAATATGGAAACTATCATTGCAACCTTACCGATCAATATCTCCCGAAACCCTAGCATTGTGGAGAATGTCTTCGTTGGATATGATTGTTCCCCCGAAGAGATTCATGTCTACACAGATCTTTTCAAAGAATTTTGTGACGTTTTTTCCAGGTCTTATGAGGAAATGCCAGGCATCAATCCAAAAATAGTTGAACATGAAATCACAACATATCCCGATGCCAAGCCAGTTCGATAGAAGCTTCATCTAGTTAATCCTAAGAAAGAAGCAGCCATTAAGGTTGAGGTTGATAAATTGCTAAAAGTCATGTTTATCTATCCTATCCATTTGACCCAATGGGTGTCAAACCCCATGCCGGTCAATAAAAAATAAGGCATGATTCGTGTATGTACCGACTTCCATGATTTGAACAAGGCATGTCCCAAAGATAATTTTCCCACACCTTTCATTGACTAGATCATTGACGAATGTGTGGGTTACGAAGCCTTTTCTTTCATGGACAGTTTTTCAGGATATAATCAAATCCAAATCAAACCTGAAGACCAACACAAAGCGACATTCATCTGCCCATGGGGTACATTCACATATCGTAAAATGCCTTTTGGTCTCAAAAACGCTGGAGCCACCTTTCAACAGGCCATGTCTTTTTCTTTCCATGACCTCAAGTATATAATCGAGGCCTATCTAGATGATTTAGCATCATGATCTCGCAAGAGAACGGATCATCCTACACACCTTCGACCTATCTTCGAACGTTTTCGCTATTTTTGGATTCCCCTAAATCCAAACAAGTGCAAATTCTACATAACGTCAGGACGATTGTTAGGTTTCATAGTGTCAACAACAGGGATCATGGTCGATCCTCTCAAGGTTGAGGCAAAAATTTAGTTTCCCCCCCCATGCACAATCCTTCAACTTCATAGTCTACAAGCCAAGGCGAAATTTTTATGATGCTTCATCGCCAACTATGCCGAAATCACCAAGGGCTTTATGCACTTACTGAAGAAAGACGTTCCCTTTTACTGGGACGATGTGGCTCAACGCTCTTTCAATGCATTGAAACATACCCTCACAACTACCCCTCTACTCCGGCCACCTAACTATAACAAGGATTTCTTATTATATCTAGATGCAGCAGAGTCAACCATTGGCATGGTTTTAGTTCAGGAAGATGACTTGTTCTCAGAATACATGATCTATTACCTGATTCGAGCCCTCGTAGGACTGGAACTTAATTATTCTCACATCAAAAAACTGGCGTTGGTAGCAATTCATGTTGTTCAACGGTTCTGTCATTGTGTTCTGTTTTGCAAGACCACCATCATTGTTGTCGTGAATCCATTCTAGTACATGTTGACATGACGGGTAATAGGCGGAAATATTAGTAGATGGATAACCATCCTCTAAGAGTTTGACTTAGACTTTGTTTCAGCAAAGTCGAAAAAGTTACTGGTCTCCACAGAACTTATTTCAAAACTTTCGGTTGAGTCAGGTGACGTTGTGCCTAAAGAATTGCATATCCAGAGAGATATGTTTTTGATCACATCGTCAAATCCCTAGTATGGAGATATACTTATCTATCTCCAGACTTTGAAGTGCCCCACCACTTCTTCTCACGATAAGCTTCGACGCATACGCCATGAGGCTAAAAATTATCTCATAATCGATGATACATTGTATCGGAGAGGTGTAGACTGTATCCTACATCGATGTCTCACTCATGAGGAAGCAGTTATCGTGATTAACAATTTCCATACCGGAGCTTGTGGCAGTCATTTGTCTGGGTTAGCAACAACCCAAAATATTCTACGAGCAGGTTACTTTTGGCTGACACTTATCAAAGATTGTATCGAATCGGTCAAGAAGTGCCATCCGTGCCAAATCTTCTCTCGGAAGATGAGGGCACATCCTGCTCCCATGTTTCCTGTCATCACAGTTGGTCCCTTCACCAAGTTGGGGATTGATTACACTACTTTCAACCGTCCTTCAGCAAGGGGGCACTGCTATATCATCGTAGCTATAGACTACTTCACAAAGTGGGTCGAAGCTATGCCTATGTTTAAATATGATGGAGAGACTGCAACTCTCTTTTTATTCAATCAGATAATAGAAAGGTTTGGCATCCCGAGGGAGATTGTCACTGATCATGGCAGTCACTTTCAGAACCAGATGATGACCAAGTTAAAATCAAAGCTTGGGTTACGAAAAGAACATTCATCACCTTACTACCCCCAAGAAAATGGGCAGGTGGAAGCTATAAACAAAACTCTTAAGACTATTTTAGAGAGAACTATCAACTCAGCCAAGTCAAATTGGCATTTGATGTTATACTCGGCATTATGGGCTTTCCGAACATCTGTTAAGCCTGCAACCGGATTCTCACCTTTTCAACTCATTTATGGGTTGGAGGCAGTCTTTCCCATCGAATGTCAGATCCTATCTCTAAATTTGGCAGTACAATTATTGCCAGACACTTCTCCACTTGAAGAACGGTTAATATACCTTGAGCAACTCAATGAGCAGCGTCGTGATGTAGCTCTGGCCAACGAGGCTCGCAAACATAAGGTCAAGTGTCAGTATGATAGGTCCCTTTGTCCTAGGATTTTCTCTGAAGGTGACCTTGTCCTGGTCTACGACCAAGATAAGGACCCCTTGGGGGCAGGAAAATTCAAACCCATGTTCTTCGGACCCTTCATCATAAAAGATATTTTAAAAAAGGGCGCTTATCATCTAGTTGATTTTGAAGGGAATGCTTTGGTGCAACCTAGAAATGGGCTCTACCTCAAGAAGTATTACTCATAGGAAGGTCACTGTGGGTAACTTTTTGTAACATATGTATAGTCTTTGTACTATTACTTTTTAGTTTCTTTTAGTATTATGGACGTGTCGTTGATACTATCTTTCGTGACTATGGAAAATGTCAAGTGATTCCAAAGTGTTCGTTGGGTATGCAGACGGTGCTAGTCGACACACTCGGAGGCTTGCCTCTGCAACTTGGGTAATCTTTACACCTCAAGGCCAATTATTATCTTCCACATGTATATTCTTAGGTGACACCACAAATATTGTTGTCGAGTATAGCGCAGTTATTGAGTTGCTTCGTGACACTTTGTCATTGGATATCTCTCATATTTGGGTCTATCTTGATGCTCAACTGGTTGTGTCTCAGTTAAACAGAGTGTACCGGGTTCATGATCCAACTTTACACTGACGATTCCTTTGGGTACGTCTCTTAGAATGAAACTTTGATTATATTACATATTTTCATTTTCCTAGGATATTAAACCAAGTTACAGATACTCTAGCTAATCAAATTTTAGATTGGCATCTTGCACACATATGAAGGAACATTAACATAAGCATGTAAATACCTTTTTTCACACATGATCCATAAGACACAAAAGACCAAAAAAACATATATAATATCATAAAGTAACTAGAGTACATAGATGGACGCGAGTGCCTCAAAAATAAGACCTATAACGAGTTGCAGGGCTTATGCTCTCAAAAAATATATACAAGTAGTGCTCGTGGTACGTCAAAATCTCAAGCTAAAGTCAGGGCATGTGGGCCCTGTTATACTGGTCCACAGCATTGGCTAAGCGTCGAAACAACCAGACCCATGTCCATGGTGCCCCCACTAGATGAGGCTGCATAGATGGTGGCAGGTCCTCAATCTCTGCCATTGGGACTGTGCGAGTGAGTGCAGTAAAGTTACGCTCAACCCATCTCAATACCCTCTCAGCCTCCCCGACTAGAAGATCTCTTGCTACTGTTGGTCCCTCAACGACTGCAGGTGTGGCCCCTAGCTGAGGACAATTCTTATTCCTCACATAGTCAATGAGTCACACTGGTCCCACATCTTCACACAATGAACACATATCTGTCAAATACTCTAGCATAACAAAAAAAATGATATATATAACAAAAACAACATAAAAATTACATATACAACAAAAAAAAGAAACTACAAAGGTGGAGACTTACGCATCTCCCCTTGCGCCTCACTAGGAGGTACTGGTATCTCCGGGTCTCTCGAAAAATCAATCCCGGCATAGGGGTAGTCCTCTATAACTGAGATCTGTCGTGACAACCATGCGAAAAAGTCATCATCAAAGGACTCATTGGTCCTTTCACCACCCTGTCGCAGCAGTAGTACTGCCCATCTACACACAACACGAAGAGAGGCCTGGTGTCCTCATACCACTACTTGAGGACTAAAACTCAGAACTCTCCTTGTGATCTTGTCCTTGTCACACTCATTAAAAAATGGCCGAGATATCTTGTCCTTGTCACACTCATTAAAATGGTTTTGAATAGACGTCTTGTCGGTGCCAGTTTACCCCTTTTTCGAATCGACTAGACTATCTTCTAAAAAGGTACCCCAATGGAGTCTCCGTTTATGTTTTTTCAGACTCTCTAAATATGAAAAACCACCAAGCTTACCTTCTCTTGGCTCATTAAACTTACATTCAAGGACATTACCATTGTGTGTTTTGTTAACCACGTTTGCATATCTTATACGCCAACCTTGTAACAATTTGCTTCTGTGTTTTAACACCCTTGGCCCTTGGAGGATTTTTTCCAAGTATCATTATATTAGAACATCAGTCTTTTCATTGTGCCTTAAACTTGTATGTTTTCAATACTCATTCCCACAATTATTGAAAAAGGCAAAAAAAATAAAATATACCCCAAAAAGAGGAAGGGAAAAGTATTTTCTTTATTGGCAGCATAATGAGTCTCCCTTGGATAAATCACATCAGTACATTTGTTCATCAGACTATGGGATGTAGTATGACCTTAGGAAGTTGTTCTCGCTATATAGAGTTGTGTCCTCCACCATTTGGTTATCCTTCCAAACATATGGAGAGTTTGCATTGCCTCCTTTTTCGTAGACTTATTATTAATTCCATGCTACCTAAGGCTCATCATTTTTCATGCTATTGTCCAAAGGAAGTTTGTCACCAAGCTTGAGTCAACCCCTCTGCAATTTGTCTCTTTCCCTCATACTCGACCATCCTAAATTTCCAATCAAGTCCTTGTTCAAAATCAATGAAGCCTTCAGCCTGATCATCAAGATTATCTAGTCCATGATCAGCGAGTCATCAAAGACCTCTAGGTAGTGAAGTCGTACACTCACATTACACTCCTACCTTGAGTTTTAAAGATTTTGAAGTTGTTGCTCGAGCTCTGAAGATCTCATCTCTAGCCATCAGGTCGTATCAGGTTCTAGAAGATGGATACTCTATATGTAGATCTTTTTGATTTCGAGATGTAGCTCCGCTATGTATTCTTCACGGATAATATTTATATAGTTATATGATATGGATCTACAGTGAATTTGTTTGGTAGCCATGATTCTATTTTATCCCGAGCATGGGCATGCCCGCCTCGGTGAGACATTTGTTATTTTGCAGATGACGCCTCCCGGTTCCTGATCCTTGGGCTCAATCGTTCGACACATCAGTAAAGATTGGTAATGTATTTCGGCCATCAGATGCTCTTTTGACCTCACACATTAGGGGGCATCTGTTATAACCCTAAANGTTTGTGGCCAGCCCGAAATGGTAGAATTTTTAAGGTACAGAAATACCTACTTTTCAAGTATCCTCACAAGTAGTGGTTCTCTTCATATTCTATAGGATTGGGGCCATTCATACCATATTTAATGGAACATGGACCAAGGATGTGCACACATTACAATGCAAAGTATGTTTAGGTGTCTCAAAGTACGTTCTCAAGTGTATTACAACTTTGAGGTAACATCATAAAGCATGTCAAGAGGTCTCTTGATGGAATTTTAAGAAGTTTATTCTAATTTTTCACGATTGTTGGCAAGGAATCCAATGTTACACTCTATTTTTGGGTTTGATAAGAAAAAAAGAAGGTCATTGTAAAAAAAATATTTTGAGCATAAAAAAAGAGGTCCCTGTAAGTTTTAAACCTGTGAAGTAAAACATTGCTTATAGATTCTTAAGAAAAACAAAATTTAATCAATGGCTCATACACAGAGGACAGAAAGATTTTATACCGGAAACCCTCAATCGGGAAAAACTTTCTTATATTCATTATCTCAAATTTCACTATTCACCATACAATATATACAATTTTTTTAGGTATTATGTATATACCAAAACCCTAATCCCTTAATCCAGGATTAATTTAGAAAACCGCTAAAAATAGAAAAATCTGCTAAAAATAACAAAAATCGCCCAAAAACAAATTCGTGGTGCTTCCCTTAATGCTGCACATAACCAAGGGGGAATACCTCCCCCCCCCCCCAGGATCCCGTTAGGAAATCTCCCGACACACACGACACAAAGAGCACTACTAGAGGGATCGTCAGATGCACTTGTCAAATCTGACGCGCCCACACACACACATGCAAAGAATATAACACATACCCAACATTCTCTCACTTGTTGTTTTCTTTTCATCCAGGGGTCAGGGGATTATATAGTCAACAAACCAGGGAAACAATGCCCATTGTTACTCTACACCAACTTTTTTGTGCTCACAAACTTTGTCAATGAATCTACAACATTCTTCAAAGTGTCAACCTTTTCTAGCAACACCTTCTTTTCCTCAACCATGTGCCTCATAAAGTGTTATTGAACATCAATATTCTTTGTCTTTTAATGATAAGATGGGTTCGTTTCTAGGAAGATTTCACTTTAATTGTCACAATATAATCTCACTACTTGTTGTACCAACCCAATACCTGAACACAATCTTTGTAACCATACTGCTTCCTTGCTTGCATGAGTGGCTACCATGTATTCAACTTCTGTAGTTGAGAGTGCCACTATAGCCTGTCTTTTTCTCATCCAACTTATTTCTCCTCCAAATAGGTTAAACACATACTATATTCAATCAACATAGCTAATCAATGTGGAGCCAGAAAAACTTACTCTCACATAGCGGAATGAAAAAACCTAGGATTATTGGGGTCTCTAAGAGTTTAGATCACTTTCTAATTAAAGAGAAGATGTTAAGAGGACTATACATGCATAAAATATAGGTGGGAACCATAGGGGGTTTGGATCATAATACCATTTTCCTTAAACTCACAAAAGTGGAGGACAAACCACCTTCTCCATTTAAATTTAATCTAGTCTGGTTGGAAGATGCAACTTTTGTCAACTTAGTTAAGAGGGAGTGGATTCCTTACAATATATACTCAAGGCTTATRGAAAGAAGAAAATTTCCATATTATMTATTAAAACTCAAGAAKAAGTGGTGGAGTGGTTTGTGATAATACTATAAATCATGSACAAGAATATGAAATATGTGGAGGAAAMAATTGCMRATATTTTTAGTMGCAACACATTTGGGGCATTCTTTGCAAATGWACTTTTGACTCYTGTAGAKCTAGATACAAAAAAGGAAAGGYKTATTAGAKATAGAKAGGTGGACTAGTRGATGAAAASYAYAATGGYGTGGTTGGATTTAGGAGATGATAATAWTAAATTCTTTCATCGCTTCACCAACCATAAAAATTGCATCAATACAATTTGGGAGATGAAAGATTATGAAGACCACAATGTAAGAGGATTTAAAATTTTTGTATACCTAGGGGTTCAACACATTTCCAAAATCTACAAGGAGCCAGAGGTCACTAATGATGAAAATATTGTGAAGGTGTTCTATTATTTTGCTTTCTTGGTTTCTCGGGAGGATGGATTTATAAAGAATTTTATACCCTTCAAACACTAAACTTCACTTATGTATTTAAATATTTGGGATACAAACTGAAGAAAAAATATTATGGAAAGCAATATTGGGTTGTTTGATAGTACATATTGAGAAAATAATTCATCTTTGGTGTAATTTTTGGATGTCCACAGAAGAGAGGCTAACACTTGTGAAGTTAGTTATTGAATCTATTTCGATGTTTTGGAAGTCGTTGGTTGATATACCCAAAGGTGTATTAGAAAATATATGTAAAATCAATATCAATTTTCTATGGAGTGGCAAGGATTGTTAGGAAGGCGTTCATTGGGTCAATTGGTGTTCTATATCCTAGATGAAAAATAGGGAAGTTGGGGCCTAAAAATATCCATCCTTTAGACTCTCCTTGGTAGCCAAGTCACTTTGGACCTAATAACCAAGGATATATATGGAACAGGATGACAAAAGAAAATTTTATGGCCCTAGACAATATTCTATCTTCGATTCAAAAGGAGGCCAAGTCTTGGACAAATGGATCACTCCATTCGAAGGCTCAAGTGTCGTCCTTTAAATTAATTCAAATTATATTAGCTTAGAAATTTGGAGATGTAACAATGTTTAGGGTGGGGATGGACACTATTATGGGGTAAAATCATGAAGATGGGTAACACTTTCATGACAATCAGATCTCTAAAATTCCTAGAGGCAATTTTTCGGTTGAAAAAATGTTGCTAGGATTTTTTTCGTCCGAAAATTTCCACGTCAAATTTAATGGTGCCCTCAAAATTCRTGTACAATGTTTTTCAAATGAATTATTTTCCCGTGGTGAGCATATTTCGGAAGAAACATTTATTTTTAACAAATTCCCTTAAAAACTAGGTTTCRGTMGAAAGAATATTTCGGTCGAAAACATGAAAATGGGATAGTTTGTAGGAAACTGCAAATTCTCTCCATCTKCCGAAAACCTGCAGGGATAGTTTGCAGGATAGTCTGCAGAMTCCTACAAATACTCAAAATTTAGTTTTAGAATTGATACCAACATTTTTAAAATTGAATCTACTTTCATTGGGTATAATTTTTTTCATTTTCATTGTTTTTATCTAATTTTATTTAATTTTATAAAAAAAATCACTCGATAATATTTTTAGGTTAGATTATGATTCTRTGAAATGAAAAGTCCATATCTCAAAAAATACACACTAGAAAATTATGGAAAWTTTATATTCATAATCCTTAAATTGTTCTCTTCAAAAGGGTATTTTTAGATTTTACTTYAAGTARAAATTAAGATAGATACATGGTGGAGGAAAACATGTKTTTAAAATATGTAACTTATTGGTCAACTTCAAAAAATTCTAGAAATTATAATATTCATCCCTTAGATTCAAAACTATAGTCATCACAAAATAGAGTCTTTGTAGATTACTGCAGTATATTTCATTTGTCAAAAACAAAATTTTAATAATTTATACATTGTTGTGGGAAAAAATAACTCATTATCTTTCCCGTCATTTTTAAGGAACATATTGTCAAACAATTGCCAAATTGACACATCGAATCTCAATAAAAAAACAATGAAAAATAGTGAGTAGAAAGCTAAAAAAATTATTCATAAGTTTTGTTTTTACAGTAAAGTAAAATTCTAAATAAAAAGAATATTTGTGTTTACCGGAAGTTGAAGAACTTATTAAAATTAAAAAAAAAATGTCATAAAACCAGCAAAAGTGTTACCCATCTTCATGATTTTACCCTATGGGATGTGGAAACAAGTTTTTCGTATCTCATGACCTAATCCAACATTTACAGCAACAACATGTAATGTTCCTTTCACAATAAGGGGATCGAGATCGGAGAGACTCATGGCCACAAAGGTGAAACAAAATATAGATCTTTAGGTCTTCAAGGGGATTGGGAAATAATTTTGGATGAGTATGTTGAAGAGTTGAAAAAAAAACATATTCTTCTTTAGGAGGAAGAAGATAGTCTTTTATGTATTTCTAATAAGATATGAGGAAATTATGTGGCAAAGATAGGGTACTGAATCTTAATGTCAACAGAAAATCGTCCTTCCATATGGGGGTGGGACAAAATTGTGAAGGTTAGGGCCTAAAAAAAGAACAAACTTTTTATTTTTTGGCCTTACAAAACAAATTATTTACCTAGAAGGCCATGCAAAAAGGAGCAGTCCAAGGTCCTAAGATCTGTGCACTTTTCTTTAGAGAAGAAGAAACCACAACACACCTTTTTGTCCACTATGTATTTTGAAAACATGTTTGGAAAGGTATAAGCCATTGGTTGAGTCTAATAAATCTTTGGAATGAGGACTCTATTGAAATTTGTCTACACGACCAGTATCGATGATCAAAATAGAAACAATATAAGTCCATTTCCTATCTAGTATTGTGGGGTTTGTGGCTAGCCTGAAATGGTAGAATTATTTTAGGTACACAAATACCTACTTTTCATGTATCCTCACAAGTAGTGGTTCTCTTCATCTTCTATAGGTTTGGGGTGATCCATACCCTATTTAATGGAACATGGACTGAGGATGTGCACACATTTTTCACGATGTTTTGCAAGGAATCTAATGTTACACTCTGTTTTTGGGTTCGATAAAGACAACAAAAGGTCACTGTAAAGAAATCATTTGAGCATAAAAAAAGAGGTATTTATTGGAAGTAGACCCAAGGATGTAGCCAAAATTGGGTGAAATTTGTTATCAAACTTGTGTATGTGATATTATCATTGTTGTTCATTTTGTGCTCTGTTATTTGTAAATATTTTATCATGAAAGTGTATTTGGTTAGATACATGTTTCACATGTAAATTGCAAACAATTAAGTGGTCATTATTATTTCTAAGATCAAGTAGATGTTTATATGTATTTAAGAACTAATATCTAGGGATGTTTCAGATCAAGTTGGTATTAGAGCGAGGTTTGACAAGTTTTTGTGAGTGAATTCTTACAAGAGAAAAATTCAAACTTGGTAAAGTAAAGCTTGAAAGTTATAAGTCTAAGATCGAAAGAAGACTTCGTAAACATAGTATGGATTTCAAAGGAAAGGAAGGATAAGACCCTCCCATGAGTCCAAAATAAATTATGGATATACTTATGTCGATGAGAGAGATAATAGATAATTTGCAGTGGAGAATTAAAAATACTGTAAGTGGAGAATCTTCATTTAGAATTAAAAATACCGTCATAATTATCAATTACAATTAACTAAATTTGAAATTCGGAATTGCCATAAATGAAAAATATTTTCCAATTTTCGAATTTACCAAAAACGAAAATAATTTCCTAAGAAAATTGAAATTAAAAAATAATTTATTTTTGGGGATGTTACAACGCCCCTTGGAATAATCATGAGCGACTGTCACAGTATTCCCTCACGACATCTTGGATATCTCAAACTAGGTAATCGTTAACCTACAGGTCGAGCCACGACGAGAGTGCTACTAGGCTACGGCTGGGCTGCTGCCACACCTCTCCCTCAACGTCTCTTGTTGTCGTGCATGACCCCTTTACTCCAAATGTGATTTTGGTTGGATATATATCGTCATCCTCCATACATCAATGAAACATGTTAGCTATAACAAACAACATCATAATATCTAGTCGTACTTGACAACTATACTATCAAAAATAGTCAAACCATAACAGTCCACTCCCTAACTCGATTCAGAGTCCAAGGAGATCTATCAATTCCATCGCATCCTCTAACATCTATATTACTTCACACTTAGGAGAACCTAGTCAATAACACTTGTCAATGTAAATACAACCAAAATAACATATCATCAGATCCACAATATCTCATAATCATAATCAAAACAACCAATCATATAATGAACCAGATCACTTGCATGCAATTGTCCTCAAAGAATAAGTCCACTCAGCACGTGCAAGAGTGTGATGTTACATGGAGAAATAAAGATTCTTTTCATTTCTATGAAGTTTTCAATGATTTTGTCTCAGTTTTTAAAGGATTGTTGTTTGGAAAGGATTCCCCCAGAATATCGGACCAGGAAAGTAAATTCTTGGATAAAAATGGGATGTTGGAGAAAATGGAAAACCATAATGTTATGGAAAATTATTTTGTCTCACACAAGACTCCTCTGAGAAAAAGGAAGAAAAATGTCGTGCAAGAGGAAGAATACCAACACAGAGAGAGTGACATCAATAGATTCTCCCTTGAAGATATGGAGCTTGAGGTGGAAATCGAGAAAATGCCTCCCCCACTGGATCAGTCAAAGAACATGGCTCACCATAATCCATCATTGGAAATCATTGAGAATGAAACATTCAACGAAGAGGAGTCATTTACTTTTCAGAGCGTTTTCTTTGGTAGGGAATCCAAGAAATTAATTATTGAAAAAATTGATGTGAATAATAAGAAAGGAAAATATCGTTCTGAGGTTGACCTAAGAAATATGTGGCCTTCCTAGATTTCCAGAATTCATAGATAAATCGGTGATGCACTGGATGACTCAATTGGTGGTCTTGAAATGCAAAACACAAAATTGAAAGAAAGGATCAAGGAATTGGATCCAAGAGCTATGTGGAGATAAATATTAAGAAAAGAATGACATTGATCACAGAGGCTTGGGAAATTTTGAAAAACATGGTTTCTTTTGTCTCGAGGGTGCATGCCTTTCATACCTTGATGTTGTACTACCCTTTGGAAACAGAGTTTCCAACATGATAGCGATAAGGAGAAGATATGCAGATCTTCCCTCCCCAAGACAGATCAAACAGTTGGACGTGTGTTGGAAAGAAAAGATAAAAGACTTGAATAATATTGTTCAAACGTGTATCCAAGATATATCAAGGAGGGAAGAAGTATTCAAAAGGCTCATGGAGGTGGACCTAGCCAAAAGAACTAACGAATTCCAAGACCCAAAATTAATCTTCAACTCATTGCTCCTAACAAAGCAACAATTTGATGAGAAAGTTGAGATTTTTAAAGGGTTGTCATTTGAAAAGTTCTATGGTATACTTGAATA
>JZKD02S2324490.1:405942-426318 GCA_000966675.3 Picea glauca | reverse complement strand
GTCTTTGTCGCATGTGGGACATATCCTGCGGGAATAAAATTTCAAAAGCAATATACCAGAACAACGCGCTTATCCAAATGTCAAAACAGAATGCATGTTCCAATGGTAAAAGCCAGCGAAGGTGTCGAGGTTAGAGCTCACTCATGAAAGCGTTGGGGATGCCATCACCATGTCCAAACGTCGATGGCAGGTTCAGTGGATGCCAACACCCGAGGATGCGTGATCAAGTTTATTTCTTTGCAAGATATAATGAAATAAACATTAGTCATGATGTTTGGCATTTTAAATAAAAAAATATTGGGCTTTCACACCTAATCTCCAAAGTTCGAGCTTGACTCACAAGGCAACGCACAAGCATCACACCAAAGTCAGTGCAGCTCGAGACCAAGGATCAAACCTATACATCATAAGCACACTTGAGATCAAGGTGATTCAAGCGAATATCGGTGACCATCCACCTATTCTAATTGACTCAAAACAGTTTTCTAGCAACTTACTATGTTTAGCAGTTTTTCGGTTCCTAAACTTCTGGGGCCATTTTGAGGGCCTAAATGATGTTTTTTTTAGGATTGAGCACCCAAATATTTGTTGAAGGTTCTCCTTGAGCCCCCAAAATGAATCTCCTTGGCGATACCTTTCCAACGAGCCATCGTGTGCCCCAAACGAAGATCGTATGCCAAAGTTATGCTCCCGGGAAGTTGATACACCAAACTACCCAAAGCATAGTCCATAAAATTGTTGGCTTTTCATCTTTCGGGGTTAGGGTTTTGGATTTTCTTTATGTTAAAAATGTCTTTAGAGCCTCATTATAACCATCTTCTTGCGAATGTGGGTAGCCATCACATCTCTTCTTAGAGATAAGCTGCCACCATTCTAACGAGTCTTTCATTTTGTATTTATACAGTTTTATACATTTCGCTCATTAATAGAAATTGTGTATTACTGTATCTCTAATATATTTCTGTTATATTATTGGATACCCGAGATATCTCTATACATTTTTTTATAATATCTCCGCTCTCATTTCGTGTTTTTATAATCTGGATCAGTGGTATCAGAGTAGGTTGTTCTTGATCGTTTTTTCAGTGCATGTCCCCGACGAGATTCGAGTATAGCAAGTGGGGTCTCAAGCTTGTCTCTCTTGAGGACAATTGCTCTCGCATGCCTAAGAAACCCTCCATGGCGGAAGAAAAGAAAAATGACAAAGCAAATGATTTTGTTATTTTGTTGCTTGAACAATCTCTCACACAACAGAGGGACGAAATGATGGAGAATTTTACCCACATCTTTCAATGCCTACCAATAACAACAGGTGTGTCTTCATCAAGCGGCCACTTTGAAGGCACCTCGTCTTTCAAGGTACAAGTTAATTTTGATATTCCCATATTTGAAGGACAAAGAGATGCGAATGCCTTAGAAAAATGGTTAAATCTACTAGAAGGTTATTTCTTTGTTCACAATTTCTCCGATGGGGAAAAAATCACCTTCACACTCCTTAAGGCTCTCCCCCATGTCAAACATTGGTGGGAAGCTTATTGGGAGCAAAGTTCCATAGAGGAGTCTGAATATATGGGGTCGAGCCCACTTGGGATTTTTTTGTGGATGCGGTCAAGGAACAATATTACCCTGTTGGAAACTATGATGACCAGTACATGAGATGGACCACACTGTGGCAAGAGAGGGTCCAAGCAGTGTTGTAGTTCATCAATACCTTCCATACCTTGTGCACCAAGTTGGGTATCAAAGACTCTGAGCGACATTTGGTTCTGAAATACCGTGGGGCTCTACATACATACATCCAAACTAAAATGGATTTTCTGAACATCTCATCACTGGGTGTTGCTTATCGATATGATGTTAAAATCGAGCATAAATTTAAGCACCAGAACAAACGAGAGTTCGGGCCTGCAAATCTGCAACAACCAAAGTATGGTAAAGACGACCCTAACAACCAGCCTTCAGAAAACCAGTCCAAGCCACAGGAAAAGAAGGGTAACGGAAAGACGAAGAAGGACACTGGAAAATGGTGCGATTTCCAAAAAAGCCCTTAGCACAACACCGATGAATGTCGCTCAAAACAATCATTGGTGGCCAAGATCAAAGACAAGGAGCCAAACCCTGATTCAAAATCTGATTTAGAAAATACTGGTAGAAGACAGATCATTGACGTAGACCCCACTGCTATTGTCGCGACCACAACAATTCAACCAGAAGAACCAACAGATCCTAAAGAGGTGGAGAGCCTTTTTCATTCACAGATGTGGGTGAAGGGGACCCCGCTGCATTTTATTGTTGATAGCGAAAGCCAAAAGAACCTCATCTCAACAGAGGTCGTCAAACAGTTGGGATTGTTGACAACACCACACCCGCAACCATACAACATCGGGTGGCTTCGTGAGGAACGAGATCTTCGTGTCAACTAGCAGTGTTGATTGTCATATGACACCCAACCCGTCAGGGATTAGGTATTATATGATGTTGCCCCACTGGATGTCTGTGATGTTCTCTTGGGCTAGCCATATATGTGGAAGCACCATACTATTTATTAGTCTCGACCTCGTAGTGTCATTGTTACTCTGGGGGGTCATCTTTACAGGGCACCAGAGGTAGTTCCGACTATTGTCCCACCTAAACAATGCCGCGAGGTAGTATCTCATACTAAAAAATTCAACTTCTTCACAATATGTTCAAAAGGTGAACAGAAGGACACTACAACCACTGCAGCCTCGGTCCAAGCACCTTCTATCCAACATAAGCAGGTCGACAAGATTGCAGCAGAGCGTAAAGATTCCTTCTGCACACATGCATCTCATGTAGCAAGACTGATTAAAAAGGTCCAACTCTTCCAACGACAGGTACGTGACAACCTTCAACAATCTAAGCAACGCAACTTCTCCAGCAAGGCAAGCAGCTCATCAAGATGCATATTCAATAAACGTTTTTCCCGCTTCCTCGATCACTCAATGCAATAGAGACCATTGTTTCCTAAGGAGGGAGGATTGATCCAGGTGGATATTGGTGGCCACCCACCTATTCCAATTGGTTCAAAACAGTGTTCCGACAACTTACTATGTTTAGCAGTTTTTTAGTTCTTAAACTTCCGGGGCCATTTTGAGGGCCTACATGAAGTTTTTTTCGGGATCGAGCACCTTAATGATAAATGAAGGCTCTCATTGATCCCCCAAACTAATGATGATACCTTTCCAATGAGCTATTGTGCACCCCAAACGGAGATCGTATGCTAAAGTACGTTCCCGGGTAGTTGATACACCAAACTACCCAAAACAGGGTCCAAAAAATTGTTGGTTTTTCATCTTCTAGGGTTAGGGTTTTGGATTTTCTTTATGTTAAAAAGGTCTTTAGAGCCTCAATGTAACCATCTTCTTGCGAATGTGATTATCTGTCACATCTCTTCTCATAGATAAGCTTCCACCATTCTAGCGAGTCTTTCACTCTATATTTATACAGTTTTGTACATTTCGCTCATTAATAGAAATTGTGTATCACTATATCTCTATTTGTATGGTTGCATCTTTGATATATTTCTGTTATATTATTGGATACCCAATACATCTTTGTATATTTCTTTATGATATCTCCACTCTCATTTCGTGCCGAAAATAATCTAGATCATAAGGGTTGAGTTTGAGCCCAAGCTGACACTCAAAGGTGTAATTATCTTCATCAAAAGGTTATCAAGCTTATCATTCCATCTAATCTCCAAGTCAAAGGTCGAGTGTATTCGACATCATTCGAACCCTGAAGAGTTGAATTAGAAAGAAGGGCGAATGCAAGGCGCTAAGGAGGGAGCCCACAGGAGCCTGTGGACTATTACGCACTACGCGTCCGCATGAGATTAAAACAATGGTCAAAATAAAGAGTTGCATTTCTGATCGTCCAAGGCATGTGGGATATATCCTACAGGTGAAAAAAATGGCAAGCACCCACATCAAGTGCCAGATCACTCATCAAAATCCCATATTCAATGCCAGATGTAAAAGAGAATAAGATCGTTGAAGTGGTTTTATTAGATGGCAGGAAAATAACAGATTTTGTGCCATAGAATTAGGCACCACAATTCTGATCCAAAATTGTTGGAATGTCATGTTAAGTTATGCAGGTTGCGTGCCAAGGTATGGGTACAAAGGAACCAGACATGTCCCATAATAGATTGAAGTCTAATCACGGGGATTGTGGTAGAAGCGACTCATCCAAATGGAGAAAAACCCACCATGAAATCTTCGGGATCGTTGAAAAGATTGCACCAGATCACTAAGGGTATATAATTGAAGAATAATAATCACATCAAGTGGCATAAAATTGTGTAATAGAGGAAGAAGATCATGAAGGTTAAGTGTCGGATTTGAACAGAATGCAACAATAGTTATGAACTTGTTATGCCATGTTATCAAAATCACGGTTTGAATAGATTCCTCGAGATAACAATGGGATTTAGATCAGATCAGATATTTTCTAAGATTTCTTCAACATGTAATCTTCGTCTCCAACTTTTTTCAACATTAGCAAACAAAGAGAATTAAAGAGCACCTTCCATATTTTCAGGCAGATAAGATGCCAGTCTAATATATCATTCGGGATTTGAAAGCAAGTTCAACATCATTTCTAGAAGATTGACCTCAATACTTCCAGGCATGGAAATAACAAATACATAGGTGGTAGAGTATCACCAACTAGGTGTCTTTGTGTTATGATGATAATTCCAAAATTTTGAGCCAGGTAACTATATGTAATCCGGATGTAACCTAAGCTGACTGTTAGAATTTAGGGGTCGGGATATCTATCTGAATCCTTTCAAAATGTATAAAAGAAGGATCAATTGAGGAAAGAGGGGTCCGGTTCTGTGGGCCCGAGAGAGGGACTTTGTGGGCAGAGGCCTGTTGTTTTGCATTGTAAGCATGAAGGCATTTTTCTTTTGGATATTTCAACATTGGAGCTATATGAAGACCTTTTTATCAGTCTGTATTTTTCTTATCAATTTTCCTCCTGTTTGAATAGAACTCATTACGCTACAGACTTCTTGTGCATTATGCTTTAGTGTACTTACTCTGTTTCAGTAACTTTCTTTCAGATATCAAGTTTTTGTCAAGTTTTCATTCTCAGATAGATTTTTTTGTCTATTTAATATTCAGTCTTATGGATCATGCAAGTCTGATCTGGCAACGATGCTTGTATTTTCCATATTTTTTTACCTCTTTCTTCTACCTATCCATGTTATTATCAACTTCTTATCTATTAGTTGGTTGAATTACCTTTGATCAATGAAATATGTTAGAGACTCCATGCCCAATGGTCTTGATCACTAATCTTTACACGTGTTAATCCATCTTTTGCCTCAATCTTTTTCTTTTAGTTTTCTTGATCCACCAACTCAAACTTAAACAAACTTTTGCAATAAGTATGATGTGTTGGCATGGCTCTATAACAGTCTAGAGACAACTTCTAGCGCCAACAGGACCCACAAAGTTCTTATTTGTTTATTTGATTTAAGATCAATTGTTAGGAAAGCACCCATTGTGGAATGGCTTGGAGTTTAACATGAACAGATTAGACCCTTCATCCAATTGGGAATTGCCACATAGAAAGCTTTGCAAGGCTAATAAGGTCTAGGATAAACAAGAAAAAGAAAGGTGAGTAAAATAGAAAAGAAAATGTAAATAAAATATAACAGAAACTAAAGGTTTCATGTGGGCTTTTGGAGATGCACATAGGCCTATAAATGAAGAATTTTAACTAGTACCCCAACAATACTGCAAATAGGTCAAGTTTGTTATAGAGTGGTGTCAAAGAGGAAATCAAGAAGCAAAAAATACCCTATCTCCTCAATATAATTATAGAAGGGGTTGGGTATGTGACAAAATGGTATAAAAGCTCATGTTGCAACACTTGACCAATATGGGCAAGAAATATAAATGATGAGATGAAATCAAAGCTCATGTTACAACTTTGAGGTTGTTTAGAAAAATTGATGGATGAATCTAACTTCGAAACTCTAGGAATATATGCAATGGTCGAGGTTTCCCCTCATAAAATTAGTCACACTTATGCCCATAGTTCTTAGTTAGAGATGATATATTCATTGGGATCCACTCAAGAGATTAATGAAAAGTTTATTAACTCTTCATGGTATAATGATATTGTTTATTACTTGCAAAATATTCAACATCCTGAACATTTGGAGAAATCTCAAGCTAGGTATTTGAAAGTAAAATCGAGTATTCTATCCTTGATGTTAATATTTACTAGAAAGACCCAATTGGTATTTTAATTAACTATGCAATTGAAGGAAAAACCATTACAATAATCATTGAGTTACATCGAGGATATTATGGAGGTCATTATGTATGGAGAGCTACAACTCACAATATTTTGAGAAGTGTTTTTTATTGGCCAGCATTATTCACCCAGGTGAATAAGAAGGTGAGGGGTTTATAATTTATTAGAGAGATTCAACCTCCTTCTAGTGGACAACACAAATAGATATTCACAACCACAAGTTATTTCACAAAATGGGTAGAAGCAATTCTTGTGAGGAATGCAATTGATATTGTGGTTATGCATTTTTTGGAGGAAAACATCATGACTAGATTTGGCTGTCCTAAAAAGATCACAACTGACAATGCAAATGATTTTTCCTTTGCTATTATCATTTCATTTTTCTAGAGATACAATATAATTCTATACTCAATAGCCTATTATCCACATGGAAATTGGCTACCTAAATCCTCAAATAAAAATTTGATGGAGATAATTAAGAAAATCTTACATGACAAACATAAGTCATGAGATTCTCAACCAAAGTATGCCTTATGGGCAGACACAATGAGTATTAAAATTTCAACTGGAACTTCTATTTTCTAGTTGGTATATGGAGTTGATGTTATGCTACCCTTTCACCTTGGAATTCCGGTAATTAAGATACTACATGAAATCCAAGAAGAGTCGGACAATATGGAAAGAAGAATTAATCAACTTATACATGTGCAACAAAACATAGAACGAGTCAATGTGAGATTACAATCATATCAAGAGAAAATGAAAGCATGATTTGATAAAAAGGCCAAGGATAGGAAATTTTCCTTAGGTGACCTAGTGCTCAAATGGGATAGAAGAAAGGAAGGGCTTAGGAAGCATGGAAAATTTGATAATCTTTTGATAGGCCCCTTTATCATTAAAATAATCAAGGGACACAACTCCTATTCATTGTAGAATATACAAGGGGAAATCCTTGGGGCACCTATCAATGGGCATTTTCTAAAACACTTCTTACTTTACTAAATTTGATAGGTACAGACCATTGTAAATATTCATTTTCCTCTTTAAAGATAACAAGCTGTTGATAACCTTCATCAATACTGTTATGTGTATCAACTTTATCAACAATGTGTTGAGGAAATACTTGTTCTTTATACTCATCATAAACATGAGCTTTTCCATTCAAATCAGAAACTGTAGGTGCATCAAGAACAAGATCAAATGCATCTACAACTATGCAATCATTTGTCCTATCATCAATGGTATCTGACAGATCTTCCTTAATAAAATTATTTCTATCCTTGGAAACAGATGAAAACTCTAGTTTCTACTGAATATGCTTCTCAAATACATCACAACAATTTTCAAAAAGACTTTCAGCTGAAAATTTTTCTTTATAAAATATATTGAAAGTATCATGAAAACTTGCCAATGAATTAATACTTGTAGCAGGAAGCGATCTGCACCAGTCGAGGGCTTCTCCCTTCAACGAGTATCTGAAAACATTGATCTTGACATCCTCATGCACAATTTGATGTCCATGAATAAACTCATGAAAATATAGCAGATGCTCAGCCAGAACCTCCCAATCTTCACCTTTAAACGTAGGAAGGATACCTTCCCATTCATCTATGATAAGAATCACAAAAAGCAAACCTTTGAGCCAGAATGGCTTCCATGCTTGAATCCAATGGAGTCACCTATTAATCTTTAGACATTGGAGTCGCCATGCTGAAATATCTGCTATCATGTATCTATCCCCTTCTTGTTCACCATCAAGAAGCGGATTTGATCATTGTCGTTCTCCCAGGGATAAATACTTCATGTCTCCATCCCCGACAACGACGCCAAAAATGTTAGTTCTAGAAGTCACCCTTAGACTGCAAATGAGGTGATCCTATAGACATTTGAATATGGGTGTGTAAATTTGTTTATGAGAATGGGTTAAAAAATGATGAGAAGGAGAGAAGGGTCATAAAAGTTCCATAGAGTGTTCTATTGGGCATGGAGTCAACATATCCTAAAGATTGAAGGCACTCAAGCTGCTCATCAGACAAAGTTGTAAAGTTGTGTAGATAGAAGAATGAAGAAGAAGACATAAAGAAGAAAATTCATCAAACGAAAGATCCTTTTAGTCAAATGAACTAATCAAGATACTAGAATAATACAATGATAAAATAGGCATTCTACAGTAGAATCTCTGCTGCTCATAGATCTACCTATCAATGGCAAGTTTTGATTCTCAAAATTTGCATTTTATCCTAGTAGAAGAAAAGAGAAACAAAATAGAAAGACATGTTGATAAAACAACCTTCATATATCTTCAATGGCATAAATATATTAAAAGAAGAAGCCTCATAGGCTTACAATGTATCCAGATGACTGTCCTCCCTTCCTCTCGGGTCTTCCCTTTGGTGTTTTCAAAACATGGAATATATAACAAATACATTTCCAATTGCTACCAATTTTTTAGGAATGCAATCCTATCAACAAAGTAAAATGAAAGTAATCGATCTGTAAGAAATCGACTATTGATTTTGGGCTTGTCAAGCAAATGACCTTCAAATCTGGAGTTGGTTTGATGACCAATCTCTTGCTGCCAGATGTGTTGAATTTGATCCCTTAATTTCTTCTGTCAAATCCTCGTGCTGCTTGAAGTCAGGGATGCTCTGCCTTCCCATGCTTTGGAAATATAGAATATGTTGGAATCAAATACCCTTAGGATCTGGAAAGAATCCTTTGCCAACCTATCTTCCTAAACGCTTTGCCATCTGTCTATGGAATGTTTAAATGCTTCTTGAATATGCTCATTGAATTCCTGGAGATTGAATCTTTGACTAATGACATTATGCCTTCAATCTAACAACAAAATCTAATAAGAACAAACTCAGAACTAAAGTTGGTTGCAAGAGTTTCGAATAGTTGAGGTTGCTGATGAATTTGCCATCTGTCTGTTGATTTTACCCTGAGAAAGGGTGAGCATGATATGACTATCTAAGATTAGGGCCATTTGTCCTGTTTTTATCCTCTAACTGCTAATTTTATGCCTTGAGAATCTCAACTGTAGCTTAAATGCCCAATTGTTGCCTAAAATCACTGATTGAATTCCCTGTTGTGAATCTGGAGTTGGACTTTGATTGGTGATTCATTATTCCCAAGTGTCTTGGTAATGTTCTTGCATCTTCTTAAGTGAAACAAAAAACTCAGTGATAGTCCAACTCAGGATGTTTAAACAAGCGATTAAGGAAAGACACAAACAACTTTTCATCCAAGTAGCACACCAGTATAGCTCGGCTCTTCATTTCTGTTATCACAATTCGTGGAAATAATATGAGTAAGAGCTCGACAATTATCATTTGTGCCAATGAAATCAAGAAAGGCCAGTGGCCAAGTCTTCATCAGAACCGAAAAACCTTCGCCGATTGGCTGCTTTGGCCTCTGCGAGCTTCTTGTCGAAATCTTCCTGTAGTTTTGCCTCCCATAGAATGAACTGGTTGGTGAAAAGCGTCCCTGGCCCCATGCCCATTACATGCTCCCAAGAACGCCTTATCAAAGGGAGCTTGCACATTCCATTGGAGAGCAATTGAGTGGTCAAACGCAGGCATGCCCCTTGACATTTGGTTATTATAATCTTGTTTTTCTATCCAATGGTCTTGTGCTTAGCCTAAACATTGAAGATATCATGGCATCAAAGTTAAATCACGTTATGCATATGGAAGCAGGTAAAAAAACTTCATATTTTCCCGACAAATGTTATTGCTGATGGATTATGGATTCTTTGCCTCATCAAATCCTTATGACAAACCATGATTCTTTCCCCTTCTCATGATTTGCAGGTTGTAGCTTCAAGCGTGAAACTATCATATGATAGGCTTCTTCGTTCTCCGATTGTTGAGCAGATGATACAGGAGATGTAAAAAATCTGCTCGCGATTCTGCTTGGCAATTTGTGCTTTCTCATCCATTGGCCCTCTTACAATGTGCTATGCAATGGGGAATTACCACGGGGGTTTTTCCATGATGTCAGAACAATTTTAACATTTGCAGAATCTGGATTGATGTCTACCATATTGGAGCCTTTTCGACAATCGATTGAGAAGACATCACCATTTTCAAGTAATCCATCCTACTGCAGGGGTGAATTCTCCAGTGACATAATATGGTTCATCAGGAGCAGTTCTCAGAGCCTCTCATGCTTCTTCTTAAGGTGCCTGAGTGCTATGACTTGGTATATGGTAGAACCAGAAAAAGTAGCCCAATGATGATGGCCACAACCCTATTGGCGCACTGTAAAGATATTATAGATAACTTGGCTCTCAATCCAAACTGTTCCCACCTGCAAATTGCACAACTGGCTACCTTGATTCGATATCAGACATTTGGCATTTGAATACTTGAAAATTTATGTGAACTCGAGCTGCTGCATTTGGATTTTCATCTAATAATAATACTGACCAGACACCCTCTTTGGCACGATGCATCTCACACCTGGGCATTTCCTGTTTTCTCAATGCTTGACAATTGGACTCGGGCTGGGGCGTTAGGCTTTGAATTGTGTTGTGTGTTGTGGTTGATGCTAACCCATCGTGTTGATTGCAGGTGTTAGACAGTTTAGAAGGTTTGGAGATTGGCCCTTGGGCCAATATTTTATTTTTTGGCTAAAATAAGCATTAAGTAAAGGACTGAAAACCAAAATTTTGCCAACATGTTTTAATGAAAATAAACGAGGAAAACATGAAAACTAGCAGTACCGCATGAAAGTCATAACACAAAAATCATATGCCCTCGGCTATACTTGATGCTTTGCAAACTCAACTATTATAACAACTCGTCGAATTGCTTTTCTCCCTGACAGTTGTTCATGTACAACAAACCTCCACATAGCATCTTGAAGCTCGATATCATCATGAATATCCTTGAGGACCAAGCCATTTGTATCATAGATATCAATCTCGAAAATGAATTTTATACCTCCAATTAGAAGCCTTCAAAACATCTCAACTTGGTCTCTACCTGTGTTATGTTTGATGACAGGTGTTGGAGATTGGCTCCCGACCAAGAAATTTTAAAATAATCGTGAAGTCTTGATCAAGGCATCATAACACTATTTCAAAGGTGTATGGAATAAGGATTTCCACCCTTCTTATACCTCCCTCCAATGAGGAAATTTAAAAGCTCAGTACTACTTCTTGCATATATGATATTGGTGCTCAAGAATGACACTTCTCGGTGCTACGGGAATAACCCCATTCCTGCAACAAGGAGAAAATTGAAAATTTAGTATCTGGATACTAACATTGGCTCCTTCTGGAGGATGATGCTCTCCCTGTGAGGCATCAAGAACAAGCAAACCACTGTGCCTTTTCCTCTGTGCAATTCCGTCCTTGCAAATCTTCCGCTCTGCAGACATCCACAACTTATGTGTTGTGCCTAGTCCATTGGGTTATGGAGTTAGGCAATGTCATTCAAATCTGGCTCAAACTTCTGCAACTGTACTCCTCATTTGAAGCCAAACTTCCCCTGCCAATAGTGTCTTATATGCATTGGGCATGGAGTCTTTATTTCAAAATCGAAACCAAATACTAGATGAAAATCCCATGTATTGTGAAAACTAGAAATGCTCAGCCATGAGCTTATTCATCTATGCTACCCTACTCTAACTGCCGAGAGTAAATGTTTCAGGTATATATAAATTTCCAGAAAAATAATTCAAGCAACAAATTGCTTGACTTGTCTTTATATACATAGTGAAAAACATGAAAAGAGAACAAAATATACAACAAGGAAACTGCAACCAGCTCATGTTTGTTGCTGCAAACCATCATGCCAAACTTTGTAATATATGGCATTACTGAGAATAATGACTCTATCCATATAGAAACTGGATCATAAAATTCATGTATGATCTTACTTGGTTTTTAAAATCAAAAGGGTGCTTTTCCTCATAGTTGATCTCATTACGTTGCTTATCATGAATGTCATTTCCAAGTTCTATAAATCCATATATTGACTGCTCAACAACTGACCTAGAAGCAAGCATCAATTGTTGTTGGAACATTTCTCTATCAGTTTTGTGATCCTCATGATGCTCCTCATCAGATCCAAGACTGCTGCCATATACTGGTTTCAACCGTTCATGACTAATGTGTAGGTTGTTTTCATAAATCTGCTGCGGCTCAACTTCTGTCACCATAAAGATAACAGGTTGTTGATAACCTTCATCAATACTGTTATGTGTATCAACTTTATCAACAATGTGTTGAGGAAATACTTGTTCTTTATACTCATCATAAACATGAGCTTTTCCATTCAAATCATAAATTGTAGGTGCATCAAGAACACGATTAAATGCATCTACAACTATGCAATCATCTGTCCTATCATCAATGGTATCTGGCAGATTTTCCTTAATAAAATCATTTCCATCCTTGCAAACAGATGAAAACTATAGTTTCTGCTGAATATGCTTCTCAAATACATCACAACAATTTTCAAAAAGACTTTCAGCTGAAAATTTTTCTTTATAAAATATATTGAAAGTATCATGAAAACTTGCCAACGAATTAATACTTGTAGCTGGAAGCGATCTGCACCAGTCGAGGGCTTCTCCCTTCAACAAGTATCTGAAAAGATTGATCTTTACATCCTCATGCACAATCTGACGTCCATGAATAAACTCATGAAAATATAGCAGATGCTCAGCCGTAACCTCCCAATCTTCGCCTTTAAACGTAGGAAGGATACCTTCCCATTCATCTCTGCTAAGAATTGGGTTTGGAAAACCAATGACATCTGAAAAATCACAGAAAGAAAACCTTTGAGCCATAATGGCTTCCATGCTTGGATCCAGTGGAGTCGCCTATTAATCTTTAGACATTGGAGTCGCCATGGTGAAAGATCTGCTGTCATGTATCTATCCCCTTCTTGTTCACCATCAAGAAGCAGATTTGATCATTGTCATTCTCCCAGGGATAAATACTTCATGTCTTCGTCCCCGACAATGACGCCAAAAATGTTAGTTCTAGAAGTCACCCTTAGACTGCAAATGAGGTGAGCCTAGAGACATTTGAATATGGGTGTGTAAATTTGTTTATGAGAATGGGTTAAAAAATGATGAGAAGGAGAGAAGGGTCATAAAAGTTCCATAGAATGTTCTATTGGGCATGGAGTCAACATATCCTAAAKATTGAAGGCACTCAAGYTKCTCATCAGACAAAGTTGTAAAGTTGTGTAGATAGAAGAATGAAGAAGAAGACATAAAGAAGAAAATTCATCAAACGAAAGATCCTTTTAGTCAAATGAACTAATCAAGATACTGGAATAATACAATGATAAAAAAGGCATTCTACAACAAAATCTTTGCTGCTCATAGATCTACCTATCAATGGCAAGTTTTGATTCTCAAAATTTGCATTTTATCCTAGTAGAAGTAAAGAGAAACAAAATAGAAAGACATGCTGATAAAACAACCTTCATATATCTTCAATGGCATAAATATATTAAAAGAACATGCCTCATAGGCTTACAATGTATCTAGATGACTGTCCTCCTTTCCTCTTGGGTCTTCCCCTAGGTGTTTTCAAAACATGGAATATATAACAAATACATTTCCAACTGCTACCAATTTTTTAGGAATGAAATCCTATCAACAAAGAAAAATGAAAGTAATCGATCTGTAAGAAATTGACTATTGATTTTGGGCTTGTCAAGCAAATGACATTCAAATCTGGAGTTGGTTTGATGGCCAATCTCTTGCTGCCAGATGTGTTGAATTTGATCCCTTTATTTCTTCTGTCAAATCCTCGTGCTGCTTGAAGTCAAAGATGCTCTGCCTTCCCATGCTTTGGAAATATAGAATATGTTGGAATCAAATACCCTTAGGATCTGGAAAGAATCCTTTGCCAGACTATCTTCCTAAATGCTTTGCCATCTGTCTATGGAATGTTTAAATGCTTTCTGAATATGCTCATTGAATTCCTGGAGATTGACTCTTTGACTAATGACATTATGCCTTCAATTTAACAACAAAATCTAATAAGAACAAACTCAGAACTAAAGTTGGTTGCAAGAGTTTCAAATAGTTGAGGTTGTTGATGAATTTGCCATCTCTCTGCTGATTTTACCCTGAGAAAGGGTGAACATGATATGACTATCTAAGATTAGGGCCATCTGTCCTATTTTTATCCTCTAACTGTTGATTTTATGCCTTGAGAATCTCAACTGTAGCTTAAATGCCTAATCGCTGCCTAAAATCACTGATTGAATTCCCTGTTGTGAATTTGGAGTTGGACTTTGATTGGTGATTCATTATTCCCAAGTGTCCTGGTAATGTTCTCACATCTTCTTAAGTGAAACATAAAACTCAGTAATAGTCCAACTCAGGATGTTTAAACAAGCGATTAAGGAAAGACGCAAACAACTTTTCATCCAAGTAGCACACCATTATAGCTCGGATCTTCACTTCTGTTATCACAATTCATGGAAATAATATGAGTAATAGCTCAACAATTATCATTTGTGCCAATGAAATCAAGAAAGGCCAGTGGCCAAGTCTTCATCAGAACCGAAAAACCTTCGTCGATTGGCTGCTTTGGCCTCTGCGAGCTTCTTGTCGAAATCTTCTTGTAGTTTGGCCTCCCATAGAATGAACTAGTTGGTGAAAAGCGTCCCTGGCCCCATGCCCATTACATGCTCCCAAGAACCCCTTATCAAAGGGAGCTTGCACATTCCATTGGAGAGCAATTGAGTGGTCAAACCCAGGCATGCCCCTTGACATTTGGTTATTATAATCTTGTTTTTCTATCCAGTGGTCTTGTGCTTAGCCTAAACATTAAATATATCATGGCATCAAAGTCAAATCACGTTATGCATCTGGAAGCAGGTAAGAAAACTTCATATTTTCCTGACAAATGTTATTGCTGATGGATTCTAGATGCTTTGCCTCATCAAATCCTTATGACAAACCATGATTCTTTCCCCTTCTCATGATTTGCAGGTTGTAGCTTCAAGCGTGAAACAATCACATGATAGGCTTCTTCACGCTCTGATTGTTGAGAAGATGATATAGGAGACGTAAAAATTCTGCTTGTGATTCCACTTGGCAATTTGTGCTTACTCATCCATTGGCCCTCTCATACAATGTGCTATGCAATGGGGAATTACCACGGGGGTTTTCCACGATGTCAGAACAATTTTAACATTCGCAGAATCTGGATTGATGTCTACCATATTGGAGCCTTTTCGACAATCGACTGAGAAGGCACCACCATTTTCAGGTAATCCATCCTACTGCAGGGGCGAAGCCTCCAGTGACATAATAATGTTCATCAGGAGCAGTTCTCAGAGCCTCTCATGCTTCTTCTTAAGGCACCTCAATGCTATGACTTGGTATATGGTAGAACTAGAAAAAGTAGCCCAATGATGACGACCATAACCCTGCTAGCGCACTGTAAAGATATTATAGATAACTTGGATCTCAATCCGAACTGTTCCCACCTGCAAATTGCACAACTGGCTACCTTGATTCAATATCAGACATTTGGCATTTGAATACTTGAAAATTTATGTGAACTCGAGCTACTGAATTTGGATTTTCATCTAATAATAATACTGACCAGACACCCTCTTTGGCACGATGCATCTCACACCTAGGCATTTCCTGTTTTCTCAATGCTTGACAACTGGACTCGGGTTGGGGCGTTAGGCTTTGAATTGTGTTGTGTGTTGTGGTTAATGCTAACCCATCGTGTTGATTGCAGGTGTTAGACAGTTTAGAAGGTTTGGAGATTGGCCCTTGGGCCAATATTTTATTTTTTGGCTAAAATAAGGATTAAGCAAAGGATCGAAAACCAAAATTTTGCCAACATTTTTTAATGAAAATAAACGAGGAAAACATGAAAACTACCAGTACTACATGAAAGACATAACACAAAAATCATATGCCCTTGGCTATACTTGATGCTTTGCAAACTCAGCTATTATAACAACTCATTGAATTACTTTTCTCCTTGATAGTTGTTCATGTACAACAAACCTCCACATAGCATCTTGAAGCTCGATATCATCCTGAATATCATTGAGGACCAAGCCATTTGTATCATAGATATCAATCTCGAAAATGAATTTTATACCTCCAATTAGAACCCTTCAAAACATCTCAACTTGGTCTCTACCTGTGTTGTGTTTGATGACAAGTGTTGGAGATTGGCTCCCGGCCAAGAAATTTTAAAATAATCGTGAAGTCTTGATCAAGGCATCATAACATTGTTTCAAAGGTGTATGGAATAATGATTTCCACCCTTCTTATACCTCCCTCCAACGAGGCAAGTTAAAAGATCAGTACTACTTCTTGCATATATGATACTGGTGCTCAGGAACACCACTTCTCGGTGCTACGGGAATAACCCCATTCCTGCAACAAGGAGAAAATTGAAAATTCAGTATCTGGATACTAACAGGAAGTATGACTTCAATTAAGCAAAGAAGCTCATATGGACAGATTAGTGTAGGAGTGTATATAAATAAACTTGCTATGAAAGCATTTTGGTTTGCAGTGAGTGTTTTTTAGTTTTCAATAAATGATCAGAGGTGTTGTCAAGGCATAGACAGAGTACATATTGCAGAGATGAGATGGATAAGGCATTGGAACTGCATGTTCTTGGAAGCTCACAGGGAGCATGCCATCCCCTGTGGAGCCAGATGTTAACACATATAATTGTAGGGGTCAAAATGAGTCACACCTTTGATTTTTACAATTTTACCTTGACATGTCACACCTCCAGTTGTACACAAAGTTCCCTTTGTCATCATATATCTGTTTAAATGTCAAGTTAAAGACACTTGTATGTGATGCCAACTCATATGAAAGTTCGTAGCGTATCCATAAGTATCCCACACATTCAATGGTTATCATTTCATTTAAGGATTGTGTCAAAGAAGATCTTCTTGTTTTCAGATCTTGTAATTTAAACAAATTCTCAAGGATTATGTCAAAAAAATTTCTAACAACTTCCTCCAAGTGTGCAAATTGTGTTTAATCCAAGTGCTGCGAACTGGTTGAAGGAGAGTTTTGGAGGTTGAATAGTTTGCAAACACGTGTGTTCAAATCCCCAATTATTTGCATCAAGCTCAAGTCTACTGGATTCTTCATTAGGGTTATCATGCTATTTGAAGGTTGAGAGGAGGTTCCTTTACTGATATATTTGTTGGCGTTGCGAACTGTGCTACAAACATGTTGTTAATGTTGTTAACCTATTTTTATGCATTTTACAACATTTTTTGGGTGATGGCTATGAGTTGTAAGCCATGAGTATGAGTTGTGGTGCTTTCCTCTAAGTCATATATCAATATAATGAATATTTGCATCATAGTTGGACACCTGATATAATTTTGAGATGATAAAAACCTTGGTAAAGTGAAATAGGCTGCTACAGGAAAGTTCACGGCGCCGACGCTGCGAACTAGTAATTTATGACAATTTGTAAAGAATTAACACACAAGAGAGGATTGTTTTGCATGTAACTTTTGAATTCCCATTTGGGTTCCATTGAAATTTGGTGTGGAGGACAAACATGGTATTTTTTACTTGCTGACAAAAATTCACCCTGAACCACTTCGTATTTTTGGATAAAATGTAAAAACATCACCTACATGAAAGTTCACAACGCATGTTGTCACAGGCGTTGCGAACTCTAACAATTTGACAAATTTGAGCTATGAGAGGGCTGCCAGCTGTCAAAGAAGGTTCAAATGGTCTCCTATGAGTTGTTTGGGTATGAGGGACATGTGTTCCATCTCTAGATCAAGCAGAATGACCTGTTTGAAAAGACATTTATCACAATAGTCAAAATCCCCCAAAATAGGATTTTGTTAGGTTTTTGCTGGAATCTTTTGTAAAAAGACTGTTAAATGGAGGGGGATCCTATGTAGCTCCTTTGTTTCGACCTCCTTAGGGTAGATAGAGATCATTCACTATACATGAGCATGTATTTTGAGAAGGAAAGAGTTGGATTCATGACCCAAGAGAGGAGAGAGCTGCAAGGGCAATTTATCTGTGTATTTTTGTAAGCATGAGGGCATGTTTTGTAGGCATTTCTTCCATTAGAGATTCATGAAAGTTGTGATACCAGAATGTTTTTCACTTGTTTCCATTCTTTCTTATCATCTTGATTGAGTAATATTTATAGATTTTGAAGATCAAAAGCTGCCTTTGGTTAATGGATTCATGAGTTGCAAAGGATTTGTGGTAATTTCATGTTAATAATTGATTATTGTTCAATCACTCTTTAATCTATCTTACAGAAAGGATCTCTGTTATGTGACTATTGTTTTTTTGTTTACCTTCTATTCTTCTACCCATCTTTGCATAATCCTTTTGTCTGGTAGGCAGCCTGATTGCCTTTGATCTGCAGAATGTTTTGACTCCATGCCCAATAGAATGTATTTGCAAACAGTTTGATGCCCTCCCTTTTACTCTTCTCTTGTTGATCCACCAAGTATAACTTGTTTTAATCATTTAAATAAAATGGGTATTGGGCTTATCCTCTAGTAGTTTGAGGGTGATTCTCAGTGCTAACATAATCAATACTGATGTTGTGCTTCTTCATTGTTGCTTCTAGAGTTGTCATCTTCTTGAAACATTTGGACTCATCATGACCATGTTTCCCACAAAAATTGCAATGTTTGTCAGTCTTCTTATTTTTAGATTTTGCTCCTTTGTCACCATTAGGATCTGAAGCTGTCTGAGTGGGTTTGGGACCTTTGATTTTATTGTTGTCGTAGCAAGGATGTTGCTTCTTGAGATTATTTGGTTTATATTTCTATAGGGATACTAAGGCTTTGTTGGAGGTACTTGCAGTGCTGATCACTCTGAGTTGTACAAGCTTATCTTGATCTCTAATCTAAACATCACAAAAGGAATCAAGAGTGGGTTTTTGATAAGATTTCTATAGAGCATCTCTCATGGCATAAAAGGTAGATACAAACACATAATATACACTACCTAGCTTAGAAAGAATAATATAGATGCAACGCTCTTCCTCCAGCTTTATGTTACACTCTTCACACAAAATTCTAAGTGTTTTAAACTTAGATAGATAGTCTTCAATGTAAGAAAAATCATTTGGAATTAAAGTCAATATATGATTTTCTAACTGGTATGCTCGAATAATATTGTGTTTACCAAATATAGATTCAAGCTTTTCCCAATCTTCATCGGGGTGATCAATTTCTTGAAGGTGGAACCCTAAATCAGAAGAGATGGACATTCCAATCAGTCCACATGCTTCATCATTCCTATTAGCCCATTTGAATTTATTTTCATCATCAGTGGGTTCTTTTTCCTTTACCAAGGTAATACGATGCATGCCTTTACTTTTTAATAGATCCTCCATATTGGATTTCCATTGGAAGTAGTTGGTGCTTGTGAACAAAAGATCACTCGAAGAAGCCATATTAAATATGCTGATAATATGGATTTAAAAATTGAAACTGATGATCTTGATGGAAAGATCTCGAAAAGTTAGGTGGTTTTAACAAAAATGGCAATGAAAACGAACTTCAGATGTGAAAGTTACACCCTTTTAAAAAAAACATAAATGATAACCAAAGAGTCACGTGGAAAGTAGAAGTTGGTCCATGCGGTGATACCCCTCCAAATAACCTCACTTTTACAAATAAGTTGTTTTATGAAGTGACCAACTTTTATTAAAAGAAGCGGGGATCACTTTTACAAAGAAGTTACTTATAAAACAAAGTTGCATACAAAATAAATAACTTTAAAATAAAATATTAAAGCTACTAATAGTGATTCACTTTTATATTTGAAGTGAAATACAATCTACAATGGATGCATGGATTTTTTCAAAAAAAGTAACAAAAAAAGAATTTGAACTCAAGACCTCTTACTTAACAAGACGACTTTTGACCAAGTGCGCTAGCAAAACATATGTTAAGCCCTAATATTGGCTCATTAACCCTTAATTGGGGCAGATTATATTAGTAATGTTATTTTATTTATGTCGGCTTTAGGCCATTAGTTGTAATTATACCTCCTAGTCTCCTATATATACCAAGGAGACATTTTTCATTTTGAATCATCTTGTAC
>JZKD02S2324490.1:390314-401533 GCA_000966675.3 Picea glauca | reverse complement strand
GGTAAAAGGAGGTTGCCCCCTCGAAGAGGCTTATTATCTGAAATTATCTCTTTTTCAAGGCGTTGAGTACTTTTTCTGAGGATTTTCTATGCTATATTGATATTTGGTTCTTAACTATTGTGTTGTTTATAAGGAGGATTGGGGGTGTTGTTGTTGTGGAAGACAACCTTGGAGAGCGTGCTTAAAAAAAACTATTTTCACAGAAGAAATTTTTTTCGTTTCTCGATGACAACAAGGGTTAGATCTTGGTTAGCTTATCCGGAAAATGCACCATTTTCTATATGTTTCTGATTTTCCGAGATCACACAGGGCACGGGGCAAGGAACATACATAGATCCAAAAGAGTAGCAACCCAGAAACAAATATTATAAAATCGAAATAATACTCTGCAAAAATTTAAAAAGGGCGTATTTAGGCTTTATACCTCAGGATTTCACTGAAATGGCCGTATCTTGGGCAAATAGAAACTTTTCGAGTGAAATGAAAAACGTTCATCACTAAAAGGAGCGCTCCGAACGCAATGGAACAATCCTCTCAGCCCATAAATGTATGAACATAGAAGAAACTAGATATGAGGCAACTCAACTTCACTATCTCGATCTACAATGAGAGTGGGTCTTCAAACAGACTCTGATACCAAGTTCAACAACACAGGTATTCCAACAGAGGATGAATACCTTCACTAACCACTCACACAACTAGATCAAAGATCAAAACATCGATATTTTGACGTGGTAAAACCCCTACGGGGAAACTTCTACGGCCCCAACAAACGCGACCACTTGGAGAAATTTATTAATGCAAAATAAAAAGATTACATAGAGATTTTACAAGAGAGTTTCTCACAATTGATCATCGGAAATGACCCTCCATGCTCTTTAAATAGAGATCAAGGACCAATCGGGTGTTAAGCCACAAATAAATGTAGCCATTAAGATCGAGGAGAATATGAACCGTCGGATCACTCTATGTCGGGAACATATCGTGATCGTCATATTTCCTAACTACAAATGCATACTAATGCATACTAAAGAAACACACTAATAAACACAGTTTAACCTAATGACACATTAGACCAAGTAGATCTTAACTAACTCCTAAGTGTCTAAATATCCTAACATATACATGGCTACGTAAATAAAAAAACATACCTTAGCACCAAGCCTTTCATAAATAATACATATTTTTTCGAAGCCATGCTTCATGCATTCTCTCAAAATCTCCTATGTTGGTTGCATTCCATACTTTGTTTCCTGCATGTTTAATACACTATGACAAAGCACAATCCATATAATTAATATAACATTTTCTTTTTGTTTCATTAATTATAAAACAAAGGAAGTTAAAGAACATAGCTACATACTAATTGTTCAATTAAACTTTCATACTTCAACATATACTCACAACCCATGCTTAACCCAATGTTTATCAATTCATGGGTTGGCTCCTCTTCTTTTGTTAGCACATATTATAAGACATCCATGGACAAGCGTAAATTATTTTTTTAAATATAAAGATCACAACAAACATGAAATCTTAATAAAGATCGAAAACATAAATACTCATAAAGTTTGTAATCGACCCTTTTATTCCTTGTCATCCTGTCTTACGTGTTGAATGGTTTCTATTTTTTTTCCTACATAAAAAAATTGAAAATTAGTATTTCACGCAATAATTAAATTTAATGTACACAATAGAATAAATAAATGATTTCATACCTCTGTGGCACATTGTAGTTTGGATGGCTCATCTTGCAACGCAATTATGTTCATTTCTTTTACCATCTTCTTCTACATTTTTTTGGACATCCCTACTGGCATGTCTTGGTTTTCTCTTTGTTTGTCCCTTGGAATTTTCAAAATCTCCCTAAAAAAAAACCCATGAATCATCATATATACATATTACATATTTTTTTACAAAATATGATACTGGTGCATATAGTAACTTAATACGGACTACGACATCAACCATATTTATATGCACCAGAGCGTCAACCATATTTATATGCACTGATATATTATAACAATGCCATTATGAAATTGAAAATGTTTTACAAATTTTTGTATTCAACCAGTGCTTTATGAATTCAAAAAAACACGACTTCCTAAGTACTGTTTATTAAGCACCGTCGACCTGTGAAATAATTTAAGACATGACGGTTTCCATATGAAAAACAATATTATTTCTTTTTAAAACTCAACGGTGTTCTTTGTAGGAAAATGCACACACGTGCTTATCTAGGTACAATGCGCACTGTCAACCGTGATTTTTTTTTTTTTTAAATAGTATTTCTAATTTAAATTAAGTGGTGTTGTTGACATAAAAATACACACCGGTGCTCTTCCTATGTACAGAGCGCACCGTTAACCATGAAGGAATTTTTTTAGAATAAGACTGACAACGACAAGACTTTATGGGATCCAATGCAATGAGTGGTTTCATTGCAACGGATAAAAAATGTCCATATATAAACAAACAAACGCTATAAAAAAATTGCTTTAAAAATTCTCCTTGTGAAATATAGAAAGAGAAAGCAAAAGAATAGTGAGAAATTAGGTCTTCCAATACTAAAGGTAATTATGAAAGCAAATTCCTACTCATTTTTTCGTTGTATATTTCGACACATTGATGATACACATGGACATTGTTTTTTTTTCTTCGAAAATTACTTTTTTGATGCGCTATACAATGAGTAGCGCACTGGTGCAGTGGGTACGTATAACACACCAATTTGTTTTTTTAAATAAATTTCAATGCATTGATAGTAGCCATGCGTTATTTTTCTAACTTGTTTTAGTCGATGCACTATACAGTTAGAAACACACCTATGCGGTGTGTAATTAATAATGCACTGTAAAGCAGTTTAAATTGCAAAAAGCAAATGCAAACGTCCACATTTAAATTTTACAGAGGTTTGACTTTGCAGAGGCAATAACGGAGGCCAGTCTTCGGTGCTTCGCTCAACTAAATGCATCGATGCGTTTAGTTGATCAAAATGCACTGGTGCATCTTTATATGATTAAGCGCACCATTAATTTGTACAAGTTAATCAAAATTATGTTTGAAGTTAGATTGTTCTATGATTCCTGTCAGCCCCCATTCCTAGGGATAATTAAGGAGATGATGTCTCAAGCCCCCCAGGTTGCAAACATGGAGTGCCGAGAGGAAGATGAGCAGACATGGACCCTTATCATACCATGCATCACCATCTGTTTGATGGCAACAACATCCACCACACCTTCTTGGCCCATACAAGACAACAAGTCTTGCTGCATAAGGTAACAAGTCTCGTATTGTGGTAAGTGTCATTTTAATATTTGAGGCATTTAAACATGTTCCAAAGGATCCTTTATTGCTTTTGAAAACATTTGCTTGGAAATTATTCCTTTTGCCCTATTTCACCTTGGTGAGTGTCATGGTTTCCTACTAAGTGGCCACCCTTAGGGAAAGGGTTGCTAGCAGGGGGTCTCCTTGAAGGGTTATCATACCATTCCCTCTAATACTTGCCACCTTCCATCACTTCTTCCCCTCCATTTCTTGACCTTTTAGGTTTTCGAGCTTATTGACCCAAGAAGGGCATGTATCGCATTTCATGGGAAGAAGGGGTCATTCGGCTCGCAGGTGCCCTAGCAAAAACATCATGCAATAAAGGCTCGCCCCAGGATCCCGAGAGAAATGAAATGCTTCTAAAAAAAATAAATTAAGGGACCCATAAAATAAATAATTAATCAATTACTTAAACTTTCCAAGGTAGAGCGTTTGTGGGCTATGCATTTCCTTGTTAGTGCCCCTTATTGACTTAAACTTGGAAAGGCATGCAAATCAAGGTAGAGCATATGTGGGATATGTATTTCCTTTTTAGTGTCCCTTATTGTCTTCAACTTGGGGAAACATCCAAAGTAAATGGCTAATAAAGGGTTTGGAAAAAATATGCATTCAAAACAAAAAAGAGAAAATATATGTTGCTATATCTCAACAAAGGCACCCATAAACGAGACAATATGAGCCCTTTTATGTCATGAAACCCCATACCTAGAAGTCTAACCCCATTCACCTCACATTCACTACATGACTTAGAGATGTTTCTCCTTGGGAACATCCCCTACTTGAGGATTCATTGGTTTACCCAATAGGGCACTATGACACCCCTCCCATATCTAAATTTGGCAAGTTGTATATGGTCTTTGAGCATTTGTTTATTTTGAAAAGGAGGATTTGATGCACATGTTTGGGTGGTTAATTTATTAGATATGGCTTACTTGGCATGATATTATGACTTGTGGACCCTTGGAGGGCGTATTTGTTTGTCTTTGCAGGTCTTTGATAGGTGAAAGCTTGATCATGAAAGCACAAGGTCACTTGGAACTTCATTTCGGGCATGAAGCCCACAGGTTGGATGGTGCGCCCCCTCTCCTTTGGAGCCTAGAAGAGGGATGTTTCCTTTGAAGGCACTTGATTATTCCTTGGAGGTGACTCGCTAGCCCTCTTAGCCCCAATGTTTGCCATTGGAGGCCACATTCTACTCTTCTAGGGCATGATATCACACTTGGAGGGCTAGGGATTGGTGGTGTTGGATGATTTGATGGTGATTTGGTATGTTTGGATGGAGGAAGACCCTTGCACTTGAATATATGGCCTTTGTAGGTCCAACGTCTCCTTCAAAAAGCTCAACGACTTGCTCATTATGCCAAAACGTCATCACTAAAGGGCATGACATCATCTCTTAGGGATTTCTTCTTTTTTAAATTCAATTTATAATTTGTAAAGGGAAAAATTAAGGAGGTCGACCTCCCTAATTTGTGTTTTACCCTAAGTATGTGGAAAATTTTGTTTTACAAGTTCTTGTTTAAATAAAGGCCTTGTCACTTTCATTTAGGACAAATCACACTTGATAATTATATTAGTATTGGCTGAAATTTCTCCCTACTTGGGAATTTTTCACTATCTCTCTTGTGGATGCTAGTACTTATCTTTTGGTCATTGAAGCTAAGGCACTATCTCTTGGATGTCTTGTTCTTACTATTGTGGTGGAAGATTTTTGGTAGAGAAGGGTTTTACTTGCTATCTATTGGAATTGGTAAGGAATTTTCTATATATTGTTGTCATTTCTTCTTGTTTCATGGTTATTTTTGTCTAAACCCTTGGAGTAGTATAAGGGCATACACCCTCTACCAATATCTATCATTTCTTCATTGAATAAGCTATTGCAAAGGTTGATTGGAGGAGTAAACAAGCTTACACCCTCCTAGATTTACCTTGCTAGATTTGTTTGCTCTAGGGAGTAAAAAGGCTTACACCTCTAGAAAGGTAACAAATCTAGCTCTTACACAATAGAATCCATAACCCAATTGATAAGTCACTAGTCTAATTTGCATTGGAGAAATAAAATCATTGCATTGGTATGCATGAATTGTTGAGATATTGCAATTGTCTAAGTTGGAATTGACTTCACATGTTATAAGCATCACTGTGCCCTAAGGGTGCCTTATTTACCCTAGTAATTATTATTGTTGTTATAAATTAAAACTATATCTATCAGGGCTACAACAAATCATTCTTTCATCACCTTTTTCTACTCTTTCTACCGCTGAAAATTGCAAGTAATTAGTGCTAATTATTCTTCTTGTCAAGGGATTTCATTTGGGTACATTGCTTGTGAATTTCAATGGCTAGAACTTGTTGTTGTAGCAAAAGTTTGCTACAGCCACAAGGATGCCCTAATATATTGCTGATAACATCTTTTTGCGGCCTTATTTTGCCATAAAAAATAGAGTTTAAGTATTTGAATATTATCTACATGTTTAGGGCTTGATCATCCAATAATTATTTGGTGATTTTGATGGTTAATTGTGCAACTGTTATAATTTATTCTTTATTGTTGTAAATCTGATATATGTTGCAGTTCTGGGACAACAAACTTATCTTGTTCATTCCCCATTGATTAGAGGCTTGGTTTATCATCATTTGTCTTGTTTCAGACATGGCTAGCATTGTTTTACCGGTACTCGACACTTGGAAACCATTCTCCCTCCACAAAATTCATCTCCAAGCCCTATATTCATCTCCAAACATGACCTATAGGGAATCCACTCATCATCGTCTCACTTTCCATCTCAATCCCCCCAGGGTCACCGAGATTCCTCTCTTGTGGTGATTTCATCATAACTAAAGTGAGGGGATTGTCTATCTAATGTGAGAGTGGGTAGGTACTCCCATAGTTTTAACACTTCCATGGATTGATTTGGGATTTTTACTATCTAGAGTTTGTTTGATAACACTTTCCAAGATGCTGATTTTGGCTCAAATGCGGGAAAATATGAATTATAATATCAAATGACCAATTCTTCAAATTCCATATCATTCCATATAGTTGGAAGTCCTTTAGGTTCTCTCACGCCTATTTCAATATGTCTAGATTTAATTTATAATTCATTTATCTCATTTAATTTATGTTATGTATGCAAGCGTAGTTGAACACATTTTCATTGAATTTTGCAGGATCAAAATTCATGATCGAGTTCAAATGCTCAAGATATTCCAGTAGTCCTAAAATTCTGCAAGCAGATGTTTGATGAAAATAGATAGATTCTTTACCCTACCAATCACAACATGCCCTCTTCCAACAACCAGCCCGGGTCAATGGTATTACATTGTGAATTGGATCTCTTTTATGTAGACACATCGTAAGGCATAAGAAAAAAGATGTTTGAGTAATCGTATTTTTGGATTTTCAATGGAACTAATGCAAATGTATTGATTAATTCAATTTTTTTTTATAAAGTGGTTGGTTGCATGTTTATTATTTAGAAAAAAATTCCATGCTTCTAATAAGTGTTTGGTATAATGTTTGAATATATTAAATGCATTATGTTATTGATATTATCGATGTAATGTTTAATATTTTTATAATCAAGATTCTAATGACGAGCGACCTGTTCAACATCTACCGTTGCACCCCACTACGGTGTCAATTCATGAGCTTGCTGCTAAACGAGCAAAACTCAAAGAGGAAGCATACTAAGAATGTTCGAAACAACCACCTATTCAATTCCCACTATGTCCCGAGTCACCAATTCAAAACCTCTATAGTAACACTAGTTCTTCACATGTTGGGAACAAAGGAAATGATATAGAGTTTAGTATGGATGATTTCTTGTGGGATACCCAAACCACGGAGGGAATGTTGTTAGATGCATTCCAACAAAATGCACTAGGGGATAACGTTGATGTCATAGATACCTTATTTGAAAGCTTGAAATATGCTTCCACCACCCCTCTCTCTGGTTGAGTAGTGAATGGGTAAATGTCTAACCAACTAGGGACAACAATGTTACTGTACAACTTGAAAGCAATGTACGGTATGTCAGGCATGTGTTCTCGACACTTTTGAGGTAACTAACCATTGAGTCCCCTAATTTTTTAAGAAATCTTGTTACACAATGAAGGAAGAAAAGGGTTGATTTTATTCATGCTCAATGAGAGTGTACATTTCTATTGCCTACTAATTACAGGTTACTCAAAGATAAGGTACTTCTGAGTGATAATTTCTTGCCCGATAGTCGTGCACCTTCGCACTCCTTCCCTGTCTTAGACTTGCTACCTCAGGTTCGCCAATAGATCAAGTGTTCAATAGATAGATATTCAATGTACTTGTGTGTCTGTTAATGAGAGTCTTCTTGAGGTGTATTTATACTTTTCAAACCAACTCCTTTACTTGTCTTTAGGGATGACATGTAGCTTTTAGTTGCAACAATTGTTTCTCCTTTAATTAATTTTGGGCTGACTTGTAACTTATTTTTGCAACCGTTTGGTGGCTTCCTAACCATTACTTCGGGGCTTCAACTTTAAGAGCGCATAACTTATCAATCGTGAGGAACCACATGGAGTACCACCTATCATTGGGAATGACATGGCAAGGACTATCCATTTATCATGGTTTTACATGCATGTGTTGTGTTTTTCATCCTCTTTTCCTCATATAGTTTCAGGCTTCATGACCACAACTCTGGGGCTTCTCAACCACTTAACCACTTAGCCATCTTTTTAGGGATTCTTATAGACTTATTCAAACAATATTCCCATGAGGGCCATGCTTAAAGCTATGCCATAAGGGTACCACTTTGGAGACTTTTCCAAATACACCCATTACTTCTAGATGCTTCCAAACTTGCTTCAGGGCTTCTTCTAGGGTTGACATAAATGCCAACCTACTATCCAACAATCTCCCCCTTTGGCGTTGATGGAAACACTCATACTCCACTTGTGACAAATGCAACCGATCTTTCTCTCCCCCTTTGACATTAATGGAAAAGGGTAACCCTCTTTGGGGCTGCTCCCCTTGCCTTCATGCTTATAATATTTATCTTCTAATCTTTCTAGATTCCCTTTTGATATCAATAACAAAGAGTGAATCCCCATGAAAGTATACATTCTTTGAACAATCTCTCTTTGTCTTCATGTACTTCCCCTGGCTTCATGCCTCTGATCTCTCTCTTCTACTTTTGTTCTTTCTCTTCTTCTTTGACATTAAGCGTAATTGTTTCTGATGATTTATCTCCCATGTCTTCTTTTGCAAGATGTCATGTAGATCAATGTGGGGCTTCCTGTATATGCTTTCTTTCCTCTCTTTTGGTGTTTTTTGTCCATTGGTGATTTTTGTTAATGTAATCTGGTGATGTATATGAAAAGCATTCCTGTTAAGATTCCTTCATTACTTGACTTCAAGTCTTCAAGGCTGGTCATATTTACTGAATTGACATCAATGACATAATCAACCAACAATATTCTTTTAACAATATAACTTTTCCTGATGGTTTCCTTTTGTCAATACGCTTTACTTCTGAGTCATATACTTTACAGTGAGTCCATCTTCCTTTCTGCAATTCCTTCTGAGCTCATGCTTTCATCCACTGTTATGTACCTTCTCTGATTTCTATCAAGTATTGTCTTCTAGACCTGCCACATATCTCATGGATTCATTTATGTCCATATGTCACGAAACTGTCCATGAATGTACTACACACGATTCTGACCCATCATTCACTTTACTTTTATGAAGACTTCTTCAACTTTGTTGTAACTAATAACTACATAATCCTACTTCTCAAGCTGTCCGCTCAATTTGCAAATCAAGCTCTACATGTCTGCAACAATCTGTACTGAATATGTTCATGCTTGAATTGATGCTTGAAATATTCCATACAATCATGAATCTCCACCTCAAAAGTGTGTTAATGACATTCTTCGTAACTGCCAACTGACTTCTTCATACCTACATGTAGATGTGTTCTAAAAAATTGCTTCTCAATCAACCAATCTATCAGAAGACATTCCACACCTTTGCCATTCTGAATCTTCTTTCCCAAAAAATACAAACACTTTGGATTGCCCGAAAGATAGTTCTTCAATCTGTAACTACTGCTTAGACTCCCCCTCTTCAATATTCACAATGTTGGGAGTCTCCAAGTCAGATGGCTTAGAAAAATGGCCGAAGTTGCTTTGATTTAGAGTAATATTCCTCTTCATATGTAGATTTACCATGATATCGTACTACTATAAATCCCAAGAGTATGATTTGTGGGAGTTTTTCATTCACCCATTCTTTTTGTTCTTGCTTTCTTCTCCAAATCTTCTTATACCTGATATCAATGTTTTCTTTCATAGAAGTATCCATCATGCTTCTACAATCACGAGCTATTTTTCCATAGTGTTGGAATTTGTAACATTCAATATTGCAGGGGGCCACATAAACATTTCTTTCTTGAACATTTCTTCCATAAGCTCTGAAATCTACAACTTAATGTCCAAAGTTATTACAAGTAAAACAATAACGAGAAAAAAAAATTGATACCTGAGAGTGAATGATATTCTTTGTGATGTAGTCCTTCTGAATTCATGCCTTGGATGATCACGATATTCTCTTTTGTTGTTTCCTTCACAATGATTGAAGCTTCTTTGATACCTGGAGGTAGAAGGTCTTCTCTAAAATAAGTCTCTTCTGCATTCATTCCTCTTTGATTCTTGTTGACCATGATTCCTTCCTTTGAGAATGTCTGCATAATTCTTAGCCTTGTCTTCATTCTTCTTTTTCAGCAACCTGGAACTCTTCTCTTCAACTTTCATTATTGTCCGTGTGGAGCTTCCTCTCTCTTCGACGTTATTTCTAGAATTGGCATTTCCATATTCTTTGTATGAGGTCTCACCAATGTATCCAAAACCTGTTTTATTGAATTGTGACCTTTGACAACAGATAATATCTTCTAGTACTTGAGAGCTCTTCAAGTTCTTGTTGAGATTTTCAACTTCAACCCTTAATGCAACCACTTCTTCTTCATGATTTTCACATTCTTCTTCTTTCTTCATCATCTGGGTCTTTCTTACTTCTTCTATTCTTTTTGCTTCTTCAAGCTGAGTCTTCAGGGAGATGATTTCTTCTTCGAATCTTCTTTCTAGTTTACTCAATTCTGCTTTAATATTATTTGACTGAATTGTCAAAGTCTCTTCCCTCTTCTCTGCTTCCTTTCTTTGTGATATGATTTTGGCTTCCAAACACTTTTTCTCTTTCAATTGATCCTTGAGAGTTTCTTCAATCACTTTGGCTTCTTCCAACTGGGCTTTTAGATTTACGATCACATGCTTGAATTATTTAGAACCTTCCTTTAGCTTGATCAATTCTTTCGTGAGGGACTTGTTTTCCCTCCTTTCCTTTCTTAGCTCACTTAAAGAACTGATTAGTTCAACCTCAAAATCCACTATGCATTCTTCACAATCTTCTACTTCTGGATCTATTTGACATGATGCACATATTTCTTCTCGTTTTGTCCCTGTATATTCTTTAGCATGCTCTGGCTCTGTGATGCTACGAGATCCCTTGTAATAGAGATTATGTAGGTCATCCCAAAGTTCTTTGGTTGATGAACATTCTCCCACTTTGTCTTTTACTGGATCAGGTAATATTTCGAGCATGAAATCCATTGTTATTTTGTTGTTTCTTTTTAATTCCTTCTTGGTTGTAGTCTTTGGTTTCTTTGAAGCGGTCTATCCTGTAATGACAGAGTACCAAACATCATAACCCTGAGCCTATAAAAATGTTTTCATTCTTGTGCTCCATATCTCATAGCTCTCACCATTATGACCATCAAACCTTGGTGTTCTATTATTTGTGTATCTATTATCCATAATATACCTTTCGATGGTTAGACTGGTTCTTGAAGGACCCG
>JZKD02S2324490.1:363514-390264 GCA_000966675.3 Picea glauca | reverse complement strand
GTGTTGAATCAATATTGAGCACTTTTTACCAATTTCAATCACAACATTAACTTATCAATTATTCCATTCACTTATGATTGCATTTAATATATCATAAACATATAACTATAAACAATGCATCACATCATACACAGATACACAATACACCAATATTTTACGTGGAAACCCAAATGGGAGAAAACCACATAATGGTTTCTTATATATCAAAATTTTACATTCATAGGAAGCACCAACTTCCAAATTCTCCAGTACCATTTGGAAGGAGGCTCCAACCTAAAGGAAGCTACAACTCCCCAAATTCTCCAGCTCCAACGAAAATGAGGCTCCAACCCCCTGATTTACAGGCTCCAATCTGGAGGAAGCTTCGACTCCTTGTGTTCTTCAACTCCAACCGAAAGGAGGCTACGACCCCTTGATTTACAGGCTCCAACCTAAAGGAAGCTCCAACTCCCTATATTCTCCAGCTCCAACCCGAAGGAGGTTACGACCCCCTTTCCTTAACCCTTCCTTCCACCCTGAAATACTAAGTGTAGACTCAACCTATCACCGACACTGTCACTAACAATCAACTTGTCAACGATGATCAACCCGTGACTAATAATAAACTTGTCATTGATAATCAACTTGTCATTGATAATCAACCTATCATCCAACTTGTCACTATCCCTGTTACTGTCTCTGTCACTGTCACTTTCATTGTCACTGCCACTGTCACTGTCATGATACTGATATCTCATCATCAACATCATCATGAAATAAAACCAAATCCACTCACATAGATCATATGCCAATATCACCAATCATGTGCTAAGATATGTGTGCCATAACATCCGTTAACCATGTACCATAACATCCATCAACCATGTACCAAGACATGTACCATAACATCCATCAACCATGTACCAAGATATGTACCATAACATCGATCAACCATGTACCAAGATATGCCTCAACCATGTATACATATACCAAAGTACATCTCAAACCACGTGCCCAATATCCATGATGGTCCTCAAATCATGTGCCAAACCATCCAAGATCTGTACCTCAAACATATACATCCATGTGCCAAAAGGGCCTCCAAGACACGCCTCAAGCATGTACCAAAACAACCAATGTATATACCTCAAACGTGTGATGTAACATCACCAAGAGGTGCCTCAAGCATGTGCCAACATCACCATGACATATACCAAACCAGATACCAAGATAGCTAAGATATGCCTCTAACAATGTACCATAACATTACCAAGATGTACATTATCATGTACCATCATCATTAAGACATGCCTTAAGAATGTGTCAAATCACCAAGATACATACCTCAAAAACACATAGAAAACCATACCTTGATTCTGTAATAGACCTGGTGCATCAGATCACAGACATTCAGACCTTTATCAAATTCAATATCTAGGGATGAGCATATTTATCAAATCAGTCATAGCCTCGTGGGACTAACCCATGCAACCAGCGGTGCCTCGCATGAGGAGCATTAGTCAACCCGTGGGGGTGCCTCACGGGACGCCCTAAGCCTGACCCGCGAGGGTCAGCTAAATTAGGGTTTATCAAAAACCCTTTGCTCTCCTCCTCGGCTTCGAGACTTCACCTTCCCGCTCCTTCGCTACCCTAGATTTTCTACCTCAGATTCTCCAATAGATCAAGTGTTCACTTGATAGATATTCAATGTAATTGTGTGTGTGTTAATGAGAAGTTTCTTGAGGTGTATTTATACTTTTCAAACCAACTCCTTTACTTGTCTTTAGGGACAACCTGTAACTTTTAGTTGCAACAACTTTTTCTCCTTTAATTAATTTTGGGCTGACTTGTAACTTCCTTTTGCAACCATTTGGGGGATTCTTAACCATTACTTCGGTGCTTCAACTTTAAGAGCACATAAATTCTCAATCGTGAGGAACCACGTGGCATACCACCTACCATTGGAAACAACATGACGAGGACTATCCATATTTGAGAGTTTTACATGGATGTGCCATGTTTTTCATCCTATTTTTTATCAAATAGCTTCAAGCTTCATGAACACACCTCTCGGGCTTCTCAACCACTTAACCACTTATCCATGTTTCTAGGGCTTCTTGTAGACTTCTTCAAAGAGTCTTCCTGTGAGGGCCATGCTTAAAGCTATTCCATAAGGGGATCACTTTGGAGACTTCTCCAAATACACCCATTACATCTAGATGCTTCCGAACTTGCTTCTGGGCTTCTTCTAGGGTTGACCAGGGTTGACATCAATGACAACCAACTATCCAACATATGCTCAAGATATTTCTGTAGTCCCAAAATTCCGCAAGCAGATGTTTGATGAAAATGGATAGCTTCTATACCCTACCAATCGTAACATGCCATCTTCCAACAACCAACCTGGGTCAATGACATTACACCATTAATTGGATCTCTTATATGTAGACACCCTGTAGGGCGTAAGAAAAAAGATTGTTGAGTAATTGTATTTTTGGATTTTCAATGGAACTAATGTAAAAGTATTACTTAATTCGACTTTTTCTTATAAAGTGGTTGGTTGCAAGTTTATTATTAGGAAACAAATTTCCATGCTTCTAATAAGTGTTTGGTATAATGTTTGAACATATTAAATGCATTCTGTTATTGATATTATCGATGTAATGTTCAATATCTTTATAATCAAGATTCTAATGACGAGCGACATGTCCAACATCTATTGTTGCACCCCACTATGATGTCAAGTCATGAGATTTCTTCTAAATGAGCAAAGCTCGAAAAGGAAGCATACCGAGAATGGTTGAAACAACCACCTATTCAATTCCCACTACGTCCCGAGTCACCAATTCAAAACCTCTATAGTAACACTAGTTCTTCACATGTTGGGAACATAGGAAATGATATAGAGTTTGGTATGGATGATTTCTTGTGGGATACCCAAGCCATGGAGGGAATGTTGTTAGATGCATTCCAACATAATGAACTAGGGGATGGCGTTGATGTTGTAGATACCTTATTCGAAAGCCTGAAATCTACTTCCACAACCCCTCTCTCTGGTGGAGTAGTACAAGGGTCAAGGTCTACCCAACTAGGGACAACAAGGTTACTGTACAAATTGAAAGCAATGTATGGTATGTCAGACATGTGTTTCTCAAATTTTTGAGGTAACTAACCATTAAGTCCCCTAATTTTTTAAGGAATCTTGCCACACAATGAAGGAAGAAAAGTGATCCAAAATGGATCCAGGAAGGCCTAAAAATCAAAGTTCTCAAAATTGGACGAAACTAGTGCCATTGCGTCGGGCTCGTCACGGTGATTCTAGCCATATAATATTTTCCGAAAATGGACACCATATGCGAAAGTTATCGCATTCTGATCGATTTCCCAAACATGCAAAAAGTCAACTTGTCAAAGTCAAACATGTCGTACTACTGACGTCAATAGTACGACATGTGACATCATGATGATGTTAGTAGGGACATGTGGCAACATGAGGAGGTGACAAATGTCACTCATTTTTTTCATTTTTAGGGCCTTATGTGGACAAATAAAAAATTGACACATGGCACTGTACGAATGTGACACGTGGTTGTATGGAATGCTAACATGGGACAATGACCGACCGACACGTGGTAGTACAAATGAAAGGTGGCAGTATGGATGGTGACATGAAAACTAACTGGGTAGGTTACTTGGCTGTATGGATGCTGATGTGGCAGGCTGAGGGTATGACACTGACGTGGCAGGTGACTATGCATGTTAACTAGATTCTATGGGCCAATCCAGAGGTGACACATGGCCCAATCATAGGGTGCCCTGTGGCACCCCAGATTTAGCCAATGTTGGCTATGTAAAAATTTTGTTTCCACCTTGGTCGAGATCGAACTCCTAACCTCACAGGATGAGCAACATACTACAACCAATGCTCTAACCAACTCCCCACCGACGTTGTTAAAACAAGTGGCAGATTATGGTTTTAACTTGAGAGTTGGCAATTTTTGGGGCTTAAGCACTGGTCGGTAGGGCTAGCCCGCCGACCAAGGTGCCTTCCAGGTGTCCATTGGCTAAAGACCAGGAGCTCTCGAAAGAAGGGGCTACTACCACTCCAACAAGAGGCCACATGGCTTGGCACATGACCAAGGGCATAAGACCAGGTAGAGGAATAGGGCACCAACACTTAGCACATGGCCATATGGCGCTCCCATGTGACCTAGAGCCCAGAGAAAAAAAGGGGTTGTGCCCAAATTTTACCAATATGTGGGTTTTTAGCTATATATTAATATTTTTTAATGTTGTTTTGGTAGATTTTTGCTCAAAACTGAGGATCTGGAGCCCTTTTTGAGGCCAGATCTTGGGAGGAAGTTGGGATAGATCCCCAAATCCATATATATATAATTCAGAGGTTTTTGAAAGACCAAGAGGTTAATATTAGAAGAATTATGATGATTTTGTGAAGCTTGAAGCCAGTTTTATGCAGGGAAGCCATTGAGGAAGGAAACTTTGGAGGCCGATTCCGGGAGCTACGCTCAACCTTTTCAGCGCCGTCAGTTATGTTGGATTCTTAAGGTCGAAAATGACACAACTAGACTAGTTTGTAATCCTTTTAATGCATTTATGATGTAATTTTGAAGCATTGAAGAGAAATAAGAAAGCCTCCCTCACTGAGACAAAGGCCCAAAGATGTAGGCAATCTTGTCGAACTCCATTAACAACCTTGCTATTATGGTTTGATGTTGTTTATGCTTATATTCTGATCTGAATTCTTTATAATGGTTGCAATATTATCTCATTAAGTTCTTCTTCTTTCCTTAATTCCTAAATGGTAATTGAACACATGCTTAAAACTCAACCAAGTCTTTAAAGATCATTTTCAGATCAAGTGGTATCAGAGCAAGTTGATAGTTCGATGTTTGAGTTTACATGGTTACCGAGGAAAAGGTAAGTCATGGTGAAGGTGAGCTTGTAGAAGGAGATCCAGAGATTGGATCAAGAAAGAGGACTTCTCAAAGTGAGAATATGGCATCAAAAGAAGGAATGTCTCAGAACGAGATAGAGTTGCAAAAGACTTTTTTCTCCATGTCTGAGATGGTAAAGGTCTTATATGAGGATTACTTGGAATGAAAGAGGCCTTTCCAAGGGGAATATTCAAAATAAGACAAAAGTGAAGAAGGAGAGGATCCTCCTAAACCTCCTCCTTCATCTCCATCATCTTCTTCTTTTTCAAGTACAAGTGCAACTTCTACCACAAGAAAACATTCCCATAAACATAAGCATGATATGCCTTTACTTAAGCTTGATGTGAAATTTGATTTCCCATGTATGATGGTGAAGTCAATACTGAGAGGATTGATAACTGGGTAAGACAGATGGAAGTTTATTGCAATGTGCAACAAATCAAAGATGAGGCAACCCAAATCAAGTTGGCATCGCTTCGACTTGCAAGCACAACACTCATCTGGCGGCAGAGTAAGTTGCAACATGGTACACAACAAGTTGGTAATGCATTTCCATCATGGAAAGATTTTGTTTTTGCACTTAGAAATCAATTTTATCCTTTGGGTTATAAGGATAAGGATTTAATTAAATGGAAAATTATTAAACTAAGAAAAGTACAAACAATGCAAGAATGCACAGATGAATTTTGTAAGATGGAATTAATGTTAAATATTTCATTACATACATAAGAAACTCTTATGAAGTATATAGGAGGTTTACCTGCACATATTCGTAACGCTGTATTTATGTTTGGACCTACTAAACTTGATGAGGTTTTTGTTCAAGCAATGTATATTGAAGCAACAAAAACATGAGTTGGTGTATCAGGGGAATCGTCTTCAAGGAAAGAGGACAAAAGAAAGGGGAATGGAAAGAAAGAAAATTCAACAACAAGGAAGGAAGATAATCTCTCTTGAAAGCATTGCAAGAAAGAAGGGCATGATGATGACCATTGTTGGCAATTGCACCTAGAGACGAGACCAAAATTGTTCAAAGAAAGGAAAGGGAGGCAAACAGTTGCAATAGCAACACGACCAACAAACTTGGGATATGATTCAGTTGATGAGACTAAAATCACAACAGTTGGTTTGACAAGTAAAATTGGTGATGGATATGATTCTAGAAGTAAATTGTTTCATATATGGGTGATAATGAAACATACTAAGATCGACACATTGATAGATAGTGGATCTCAATCTAACTCGATTTCAGAGGAAGTGGTTAAAAAATTGGAATTGAAAACCAAGCTACATCATAAACCTTACTCACTTAAATGGATAAGCAACAATAGTAAATTGCACATAACAAAACAATGCACTTTAAAGTTTGCAATTTCATCAAAGTTTGTGGATGAGGTAACGTGTGATGTGGTGACACTAAATGAATGTGGAATGGTCTTAGGAAACCCTTATTTGTATGATCGCAAAGCAATATTCTACATGGAACATAATCAATATCACTTAACTAAAGAAGGCAATGAATATGTTGTACATGCTCATCACTTAAAAGCAAATCAATCTCTTCAAACAATGGAACAATTAAGGAAGGCAACTTATGCAAGCAACACACCTATAATTATGCCAAGTAAAGCAATTGATCTTAAGCATGGACATGAGATGGTTGTAGAATGGAAATTAAATCATACTTTGCTTCAAGATAAGCTAATGTTGTGCAAGCACATCAAACATATTAGTTCATTTCCAGTCATATTTTTGATGTTATCGCTGCTAATGTTTTCAACATGGATGGTAGTGGCTTCAGTAAGATGTGAATGAGTTCAATTGGCTAACAATATGCTTTCAGTTGTCATGGTTGTTTTGCAATTGATTATGATGTGACAGGTTTACATGACAAAGTTTAAAAACAAAGGACAAGTGGGGTGGCCTATCTTGCACTTGATGACTGGTTAATATCCTTTTGGAGGACCAAAAGGTTTTAGTGGGGAGGCATGATCCAAAATGGATCCAGAAAGGATGAAAAATAAAAGTTCTTTGAATCAAATGAAACCAATGCCATTGCGTCGGGCTCGTTGCATTGATTCCATCCATATATATATTTTTTTCCGAAAATGGACACCGTATGCGAAAATTATCGCGTTTTGATCGATTTCCCAAACATGCAAAAAGTCAGTTGGTCAAAGTCAAGAAAGTCGTACTGCTGATGTCAATAGTATGACATGTGACATCATGATGATGTCACCAGGGACACATGGAAACATGAGGAGGTGACACGTGTCACTCATTTTTGGCATTTTTAGGGGCTTATGTGGACCAATAAAAAATTGACACATGGCATTGTACAGATGTGACACATGGCTGTACAAAATGCTGACATGGCCCAATGACCGATTGACACGTGGCAGTATGGATGATAGGTGGCAGTATGGATTCTGACGTGGTAGGTAACTTGGTTGTACGAATGCTGATGTGGTAGGCTCAGGGTACGACACGTGGCTGTACGACAATGACATGGCAGGTGACTATGCATGCTGATTGGATTGTACGGGACAATGTAAAGGTGACACATGGCCCAATCACAGGGTACAACGTGGCACCTTGGATTTAGCCAATGTTGGCTGTGTAATTTTTTCTTTCCACCTTGGTCGGGATCAAACTAATAACCTCACGGGATGAACAATGAACTACAACCAATGCAATAACCAACTCCCCACCGACGTTACTTGTTAAAACAAGTGGCATATTATGGTTTTAACTTGACAGTTGGCAGTTTTTGGGGGGTTAAGTGCTTGTCGACAGGGCTAGTTTGCCGACCAAGGCGCCTTCTAGGTGTCCATTGGCTAAAGACCAGGAGCTCATGAAAGAAGGGGCTACTACCACTCCAACACGAGGCCACATGGCTTGGCACATGACCGAGGGCAGAAGACTAGGGAGAGGACTAGGGCGCCAACACTTAGCGCGTGGCCATATGGCGCTCCCATGTGACCTGGAGCCCGGAGAAAAAAGGGGTTGTGCCCAAAATTTTCCAATATGTGGGTTTTTGACCACATATTAAGAGTTTTTAATGACTATAATGTTGTTTTGGTAGATTTTTGCCCAAAACTGAGGATCTAGAGCCCTTTTTGAGGCCAGATCTTGGGAGGTGTTAACTCCTCAAATAAATTGGTGGATTTATTTGCTTTTTTAGGTGATAGGTTGTAACCTCAAGTCATTTTTGAGTTTCTATAGTTGCAAAATTTAGGTTTCAGTTTTTGTCTTAGAAAATAATGTGATCCATGAAGTCTTCTTTTTCAAAATTTGCATAATTCACTTTCAACAACTAACATATGTCCAAAAGTTGAGTGTGCGTTGTGGAAAGTGGCGACTTTCAGTAGCTAAAGAGCGCTTTTCATTAGTCGGTGCGCTGTTGAAAGTGTTGAATTTCAAAAGGTCCGACAATCAAGTTCGCGGGTGGCGTGCTATTGAAAGTACATACTTTCCGCAGCTATGGAGTGGTGTTTACAAGGTCGCGTGCTGTTGAAAGTGCATACTTTCCACAGCTAAGGAGTGCTTTTTACAAAGTGGTGCACTATTGAAAGTGCATACTTTCCGCAGCTAACAGGGGTTTTCCATGGGGTCATGCGCTGGCGTAAGTGGCAAGTATGAACAGGTGACAGAGGCATTTTCCACGGGCCGTTATTGAAGAAAGTGGGAATCACGTGCGTGATATCCACGTCTGAAGGCAATGATGATATGATCATCCCATGTCAGGCAAATCCAAATCATGCGCTGATGAGAGTGGGTAATGATGGAAACTCAATTCTGCACGTCAGAGTAGGATTGTGATGCGAATTCGGCTCAAAACTCACTCTCCATAATCATGGCATCAGGGATGGACAGTTCGTGTTCAGTGATGCAGGTACAGAGGAGGTACCGCCGACCTGACAACATCAAATCAAACAGTGGCTTCCATATCACAAATCGTCTCCGGAAGTTTGTTAAAGTTTCATTTGTTTCAAAACAGAGCTGAAGCCCGAACTGCTTTCAATAGCGTAGAACCTTGGCTCGACTGGCAGTTGCAGGGGTTACAAATTGTCATGTTTTTCGAGCTACAGAATGGTGAGAAAACGCAGTGGTGCTCTACTCAAGAGAGAGCTGGATAACCTGTCCTTTTTACAATCACATCCCGAAGTACATAATCATTTTTCGAATGCAGGGTGTATGAAATTCGTTGAAAGATTGCAAGTTGGCTGCCACCAGGCTACAACAGAAGCCTTTGCCAAGACTTTCGATGGCAATAAAGCTCGCGTCGGGTCCATGGAAATTAGAGTGGATGAGGCTATCATTGCCGCAGCTACAAGTTTACCAAGAACCGGTCAGAGCTGGTTTAAAACCACTGCTCCCAAAAATTTGGATTTTAGAGTTTATTTGAAAGAGGGGTACATGCACAAAGCATGGAAAAAAGGTATGCTAGTTTCTTATCTAGATGAAGAATGGGAAGAATTGTTCAAAGGTATCCAATTGTACATTACCTCGGAGGGAAGATATGATAAACTGATGATGTACCAATTTAAACTCCTGGATCACTTCATAGGCAAGACCCCTATTAATTTGCCTTATTTCCTATATCAAAGTTTGACTAAGGTTTGCAAGAGGATTAGAGTTCAACCATTGAGCATGAAAACTACTCTGTGTCACCTCGACCTCATAAAATTGATTATCCAAGAGGAATTGAAACAACAGGGAAGGAGCTGGGAGCACTTTCTGTTCTGGGAAGGTTTTGAAATCCAGAATCAGACTGCAAATGAACAGATGAAGGGTTCAAAGAAACAATCATCTCCTCAAAGCAGTTCAAGAAAAAGAAGGACCTTGCAAGGACCTCCAGAGGACAGAATATCTGGAATGAAGCCTCACAGGTTGAAGAGAAAGTTAAACTTTGAGCCAACCACAGAACAGACCACAGAACAGAACACAGGGCATCCTATAGAGTAGAGTACAGGGAAGAGAATCAATATACTAAATTTGCCCTATTCAGATTCAGAATCAGAGCAGGAAGATCAATGCCCTGTCATCAAGAGTTCTGAGCAGTCAGCTGAGTGTGCACATAACTATGAAACCTTCAATCAGACAGAACAGGGAGAATGATAAAAAAACCCTAGATCAAAGAAGTCTCAGAAGATCAAACATCTCAAGGAGGTAATTGCCCAGCAAGAGGTCTTGGAGCGGGTGATTAAAGAAAGGTATAAGAAGTTATCTGATAACTTCGCCAAGACCAATGCTGCGTTCGAAAGATTCGCTAAGGAAAGTGTTAGAGAGAAGAAGAGGAAGAAAAAACTCACCAAAGACTACAACAGTTTGTGGTGGCTTGCCAAACGTCTCAAAAGGCAGATAAGGAGGTTGAAACAAAAACTAAGCCAAAAACCCCATCCAGATCTGAAGGTACTCGCTCAAGTCGTCGTTAATATGCAAGGTGAGAAATCGGATACCCACTGATTTTTGTTTGAAATCAAATTTTGGAGGTGAAAACTCATTTTGAGCGCAATCGGGACTTTCCCTAGCGCAAAGCTATTATTCTATGACCCGTTAGCTGTGGAAAGTGACAGCTTTCAACAGCTAACGCGTGAAAAAATTAAACGGTTGCGCTGTTGAAAGCTGGGAAAGTAATTTTCGAAGCCAAAGACACGACAATTCATTCCAAACATGTTTTGAAGGGATTCCATTGTATCAGTGGGCTATCAGATCGCATGCAAAGGGTTCAACATCAAAGGTTCGAGTGAATTTTGGTAACAAATGCAAAACCATTTCCTCAAAAATCGACCATAAACATTGGGAGATCCAACTGTCAAAGACAAGTGTCCTGTTATTCTTCAACACATTGCAGAGATCAGGAGCTGAAGGATGCAGCTGGCGATTTTGGAGATTGAAGACAGTTCGACTTTCTAGTTTAGTTGTTAAAGACTTTACTTTCAAGTTGTTTAGATAGAATTGAGTTGTCTTTATTAAATACAGATCCATGTTTTTAGGATCTATAAAACCGTTTGTAAGACTATAAATATCTATTTTTGAGATGAACCAGGGGTTCGATTTTGGGTTCTACGATGCTGCTACTGTAATCAAAAGACTTATTCTTATTATATGAAAAATTGCAAGCTTCCTTCAGTTGTGCTGTCAGATTTTTCTCCTCTGTTCTCTGATATCTTATGAGTGAAAGTTCTTTATTGATGCTCATTCAATCTGCATGTGACTGTCATCTCACTGGTTGATTGATTTAGTTGATAATCATAAGTTATTTCCTTGGTTATTAAACCCATTGTGCTTGTTTATATGAGTATAATCTGGTTCAATATCTGTTTTCTTCTCCATTTAATCAAACCTTGTCTGACTGCATTATTAGAAGGCCTTGTGAGATTTTATATTTCTAGACAGTCTTGAACACACAGTCCAGTCCCTAGATATTCATCTTGATCCAAAAACCACATCAAAAATTAAGATTTTTTTTACAAAAAGAGTAAGTTACCAGACATCTCCGACTTACAGCCTAGGAGAGTTTCCTGGAGTGATAACAAATTGGTGCCTTTGCCCGGGAGAGGAGATCGAAGCTTAGCTTCTCTGGGAGACGACATAGATCTAATTCTTGATGATAGACAAGAAGTAGACACTATCGGGTTGTACATTTTCTATCTGGCAACTCCATTGAAACGAAGTGGCTCCAAAAAGAGCTCACACGAGGGGAAACCCAGAAGGCCCATTGACATCAGTTCCTGATCTAGAAAAGATCATCAGCAAGGGCAAAGCTTTGCAAAGACAGGATTCCGGATCTGCAAGTGCAATTGATTCAGGTATTCCAACTGATACTCATCCTTCCATATCTGAAAAGTCTTTGGTTGAATCCCTTGCTGAAATTCAAAATTCCCAGGAAATAAAAATTTAATCTCAAGTTTCTAAGGTAGAAGAACCTTCATTTTCTTCTAATATTACTGATTCTGTTCCTGAGATTGACATTTCATCCCATCCAAAAGAATTGAATACAGAATCCTCCCAACATAAAGAAAATTCCTCTTCATCTTCTTTTGATTCATCACCTATCAAACCTTCGAAAGGTGTCTTATACACTTGCACTAATCTGCCAGTCCTTGAAGAAATTCTCCATGATCTTTCCTCTAAAGGAGAAGAAAATATAGCTTTGTTGCTCAGTCAGTTTTATAAAGCCTCTTATTTTCCACCTACTTACAAAACTTCTGCTCAGGGTGAAGTAAGACAACCATTCTATTCTAACTCAGGCAACTCATATCCTCCATCATCTCCTTCGAGTTCCTTATCTCCTCCATCATCTCCTGCAAGTTCCTTGTCTGTATCAATCACCAAGATTGTCATGGCTGCCCCTTTGACCAGAATGGAACAGATCTTGGCAAACAGATATGCCCCACTTGTCTTGCCAAATCCCCTGTCTGCCATGCCAACAGGTGACTACCAGAAATATATGCCAAAGTTTACAGGAGCAGGGGAGTATACTTCTGAAGAACACATTGAAGCATTTTATGCTTATGCAGAAAACATAAATATTTCAGAAGAAGATGTGTGGACTAGAGTTTTTGTTCAGAGTTTGGATGGCCAAGCCCGAAAGTGGTTCAAAGAGCTACCAACAAATTCAATCACTGGCATTGAACAATTAGATGAAGTATTCTTGAAGCATTGGGGAGAAAGAAGAGATCTGTTATACTACATTTCTGAGTTTGGAAATTTAAAGAGAGGAGCTGGAGAATCGGTCTCGGACTTTATCAAGAGATTCAATAAAATGTTTGGTAAGATCCCTGCAGAGATCAAACCAAGCGATGCAACGACAAAAATCACATTCTCTGCTGCCTTTGATGCAGAGTTTTGTCTTATCCTTAGAGAAAGACGATTAGCCACGCTTGCTTTAATGCAAGATGTTGCTCTTGAGGTTGAGTCTAACATTACAGCATCACAGAAGCTTAAAGGAAGGGCTGAGAAGAAGAAGGCTGCTGTTGAGCCCTCCTCTTCTTCTAATAGTAAAAAGGAAAAGATGGCCAAGATGCTGGATAGTCTGACATCCAAAATGTCCAAATTGAAGGTCCAAAATCAGCAACTAGCAAGAGCAAAAGAGCCAAATACTTTTTCCCCCAGAAATACAAATGCTTTTCCTTATAGAAGGAATAACCCACAAGTTCAGATCCTTCAAAGAGACAGAAATCCAGTTGATGAGCAGAGGATCAAACCACCTCTTCAAAATGCAGTATTGGATGAAGAGCAACAACCATCTCCCGATGAAATTGAGGATGCTGATGAAATAAACTGTTTTGGTGATGAGAATGAGTCTTCATTTTTGACACAGGTAGACTATGAAGTGGCCCTGATGGATCAGCACATTCAGGAAGCAAGTGTAGAGGGAGATGTCTACTTGACAGATGATCATAAAGGCTACAACTTAAGATCCAAAAGTGCTGGTCCAAAAACACCCATTGCTGCCCCTGTGAAGAACAAGGAAGATACTGCTCGTGTGAAAAGTAAAGAGGTTGCTGCCAATCAGCCTCTAGCTCCTGAAAAACAAAACCCCCCTCCAGTAAAACAACAAAAGAAACAAACTCAGATCCCAGCTAAGGAGCAAGTTAGTCTTAAGGCTCCTTCCAATGAGGTAAAGGTTTCAGACAGACCATCTCTCTCTTTCAATTTTGAATCTGAAATTCAAAAGGTTAAGATACCCATGCCTTTAACTGAACTCATGAAGAATGAAGCCTTTAAAGTAGCCATCTTAAAGTCTCTTGAGCCTAAGACCTCTCCGTTAGATGATTTCGTTAATCTACAAGATGATAAGCCAAAAGTGACCATAGGGCCCATGATAAAAGACCGTGATGATTCTTGTCCACCATTTTACATATCACTAAATGTCCATGACAAAATTCTTCACAATTGTTTGCTTGATTCTGGGGCATCACATAACCTTATGCCAAAGGCTGTGATGGATGAGCTTGGTCTCGAAGTCACCAAACCATATCAAGATCTTTTCTCCTTCGATTCTAGAAAGGTCAGATTTCTCGGCCTCATCAAAGACATGGTTATTAACCTTGCTCAATTACCAATGAGGAGCATGGTTATGGACGTGGTGGTTGCTGATATTCCACCTAAGTTTGGGCTGCTTTTGTCTTGTTCATGGGGAAAAAGATTAGGAGGTACATTGCAGATGGATCTATCCTATGCTACGATTCCAGTGTTTGGGGGGGAAATGAAAAGACTTTACAGGGAAAACCAGCTTGCTTATATCATTAGCGATGGAAAAAATTCCGTCAATCATCCTATCTATGCAGTGGATACGGATTTTGGTTCATGCATCCTTCAGATTGATGATGGTCAATCAACCCCTATGCAGCTAGTGAAGCCTATTGAACAACAGGCTGAAAATGAAAATATTGCAGTCTGGACTATGTACTTCGATGGGGCCAGCACTAAAGACTCAGCAGGTGCTGGAGTAGTCCTGATCTCTCCTTTAAAGGAGACCATATCTTTGTCTTTTAAGCTCGACTTCAGAACCACTAACAACATAGCAGAGTATGAGGCTCTTCTGTTGGGATTAAATTCAGCCAAAGAGATGGGGATAAAAGGTTTGAAGGTATTGGGAGATGCAGACCTCATCGTACAACAGGTAAATAGCACCTTTCAAGCTAAGCATGTCAGATTAAAAGCTTACAGAGACGAGGTATGGAAGCTGCGTGATTCTTTTTCTGTTTTTGAAATTTCATACGTACCAAGGGATATGAATCAGCTCGTCGATTCTCTTGCTGTTTCAGCCAACACATTCACTCCACCCATGCCCCCTAAGCTCAGCTATGAGATTCAAGTAAAATATCGACCCTCATTACCTGATAATATCAAATATTGGAAAGTTTTTGAAGATGACGATGAACTCAACAGATTTCTCCAAGTGGTAGATGAGTTTTCTGATTTGCACATTGATCAGCAGAATCTTAATGAAGAAGAATCACAGGAACCTAAGCTAAAGAAGAAGTTGGGCCAGCATGTAATTGTTCAGTTACCAAACAATTACATACCTCGAGGTTTGGTACCCCTGGAAAGGTCGTTTGATCAGAATGACGTTCCTTACCAGCCAGACAAAAAGGAGAAAGATCCAACTGTTCAAGAGCATAACATAGGAGGTAAAAGCCAGCCCAAGTTTATTAATTTGTCTTACGAATTGACTGCTAATGAGAAGTCAAAATACTGTAGTGTTTTGAAGGAATTTTCCGATGTGCTTGCTTGGAAATATAGTGATTTAAAGACTTATGATCCCGATATTATTCAACATAAGATACCTCTTGAAAAAGACACTATTCCTTTCAAGCAAAAACTCAGGCCTATCAGTCCTCTTCTGCTGCCAGTGATTGAGAGAGAAATTAAGAAACTCCTAGATGCCAAGATCATAATTCCCTTGAGATATTCCAAATGGATTGCCAATCTGGTGATCGTAAGGAAGAAGAATGGTGAGGTCAGATTGTGCGTAGATTTCAAAAACTTGAACAAATGCTCTAAGAAGGACAACTATCCTCTCCCTAAGATGGAACACATGTTACAAAGAATTTTAGGGGCAAAGGTCATGTCTTTTCTTGACGGATTTTCCGGTTACAATCAGATTTCTGTTCACCCTGATGACCAGCAGAAGACTGCATTTACCACACCCTGGGGTACCTTCATGTACGCCAAGATGCCCTTTGGGTTAATGAATGCTGGGGCCACATTCCAAAGGGCCATGGATATATCATTTGTGGGAGAAAAAGACAAGTTCGTCCTCATATACCTTGATGATATTATAGTATATTCCAGCAGCCATGAGGAGCATCTGAAACATCTGAAAAGAGTGTTCTTAAAATGCAGACAGTTCGAGATCTCATTGAATCCCAAGAAATCCCAGTTTTCTCTAAGAAAGGGTAAACTCTTAGGTCACATCGTCTCAGCCAAAGGTGTAATGATTGATCCAGCACAAGTGGAGGCAATTCAAAAGCTGTCCTTGCCGAGGTCAAAAAAGGACATTTACTCACTGCTCGGTAAGATAAATTTTGTTAGAAGGTTTGTGCCCAATTTTGCTGAATTAGTCAAACACATAACATGCATGCTAAAAAAAGAGGCTGAGATAAAATGGACAGATAGCGCGAGAAACTCTTTTTAGGATATCACGCAAGCGATCATCGAATCTCCAATTCTGATCAACCCAGATTACAGTAAGACTTTCTATATCTTTTCCTTTGCTTCTTATGACACAGTGGCAGCAGTCCTGCTTCAGAAAGACGAGGAAAATTTTGATCATCCCATGGCTTTCTTCAGCAAAACAGTCAGGGACACTGAACTAAGGTATGACCCTATCGAGAAACAAGCTTACGCTCTCATAAAAGCTTTAAAATCCTTCATAATTTATATTCTTCACTCGAAGGTCATTGCATATGTTCCCTCATCTTCTGTAAAAGATGTTTTGACTCAGCCGGATATTGATGGAAAGAGGGCGATATGGATTGCAAAAATGATTGAGTTCAATATTGAAGTAAAGCCCACCAAGCTGGTAAAAGGCCAGGGCCTTGCCAATCTTTTAGCGGAGGAAAATCATAAGCTGCTAGATATTAATTTCATAGCAGAAATTTCAGAAAATTCACAGACAGAGTTGGCAGCAGAAGGGCAGAATGACATTCAGCAAGTGGCAGAGCACTTGGATTCCTGTGAATGGTAGTCTGGCATCATACATTCTCTGCAAAAGCTTGAAGTTCCTCCTGAACTCAGTTTGACTCAAGCTCTAGCTCTCAAGCTCAGAGCTATCAAATTCTGCATTTATAATAATCTGTTATATTGGAGGGACCCTGCTGGTTTGCTTCTCAGGTGTTTAAATAAAGAAGAGTCTGTCGAAGTAATACATCAGTTTCATTCAGCCATTTGTGGCGGCCATCATTACTGGAAGACTACCGCCCATAAGATCCTGAGGGCTGGATATTATTGGCCTTTTCTCTTCTCAAATGTGTGTGCATTCATCAAATCTTGCGACAAATGCCAAAGATTTACAGGTAAGCAACAACTGAAGTCTTTACCCCTGAGGCCTATTGTGGTAAATGGTCCTTTCCAGCAGTGGGGTTTAGATTTTATCGGTGAGATAAATCCTTCATCCAGTGGTCAACACAAGTGGATTCTGGTAGCCACAGATTATTTCACAAAGTGGATAGAGGCGATCCCCACCCGAAATGCTACACACCAGGTAGTCATGAAGTTCCTCTATGAAAATATTTTGAGCAGATTTGGCTGTCCCAAGAGGCTGGTGGCAGATAATGCAGCAGCGTTTAAAGCAGAAGCATTGGTAAAGATGTGTAAATCAATGGGAATCAAGCTTGTACACTCGACTCCCTACTATCCTCAAGGTAATGGCCTCGCTGAATCGTCAAATAAAAGCTTGATCAAAATCATAAGAAAACTATTAGAGGAAAATAAGAAGAATTGGGATTCCAAACTGAAATTTGCTTTGTGGGCAGACAGAGTAACTACTAAAAAATCCATTGGAACTTCCCCATTCAAGTTGGTTTATGGGACTGATGCAATTTTTCCTGTTCAGTTAGTTTTGCCTGTAGCTAAGTTCTTTCAGGAAGAGCAGACTGAGCAAAATGACATGGTAAGAAGGATGCTGGATTTGGTGGAACTGCAACAAGCTCGCGAACAGTTAGTGGACAGATCAGAAGCTCATCAGAAGCATGATCAAAAAGACATTTGACAAAAAGGCAAAGGTGGACAGTTTTAAGATCGGTGACTGGGTTCTAAAGTGGGATTTTCTTCGACAGGAGAAAGGCAAGCATAATAAGTTTGACTCTCTGTGGACAGGCCCTTTTATGATTACTCGGGTCCAAAACAATAACACTTTCATCCTGCAGAATCTGGAGGGTGAGGAAGTGTTCAGTGGCCCGGTAAACGGGCGATTTCTAAAACTTTATTTCGTCTAAAGCTGTAAAGCCTAGACATTGTAATGATAGTCTTAGTCTTATTTTTCAATAACTCCATGCCCAATGGAAACACTAGCAAATAGTTTAGTTTTTAGGTTCTTTTTCAGGAAAGGCATTGATTCTATGGTTCTTGAAACCTCAAAGGGAGGTATTCATCCCCAATAGGAGCCAGTGTTAACTCTTCAAATAAACTGGTGGATTTATTTGCTTTTTTAGGTGATAGGTTGTAACCTCAAGTCATTTTTGAGTTTCTATAGTTGCAACATTTAGGTTTTGGTTTTTGTCTTAAAAAATAATGTGATCCATGAAGTCTTCTTTTTCAAAATTTGCATAATTCACTTTCAACAGCTAACATATGTCCAAAAGTTGAGTGTGTGCTGTGGAAAGTGGCGACTTTCAGCAGCTAAGGAGCGCTTTTCATTAGTCGGTGCGCTGTTGAAAGTGGTGAATTTCAAAAGGTCTGACAATCAAGTTTGCGGGTGGCACGCTGTTGAAAGTACATACTTTCCGCAGCTATGGAGCGGTGTTTACAAGGTCGCGCGCTGTTGAAAGTGCATACTTTCCACAGCTAAGGAGTGCTTTTTACAAAGTGGTGTGCTGTTGAAAGTGCATACTTTCTGCAGCTAACAGGGGTTTTCCACGGGGTCACGTGCTGGCGTAAGTGGCAAGTATGAACAGGTGACAGAGACATTTTCCATGGGCCGTTGTTGAAGAAAGTGGGAATCACGTGCGTGATATCCACGTCTGAAGGCAATGATGATATGATCATCCCACGTCAGGCAAATCCAAATCATGCGCTGATGAGAGTGGGTAATGATGGAAACTCAATTCTGCACGTCAGAGTAGGATTGTGATGCGAATTCGACTCAGAAACTCACGCTCCATAATCATGGCATCAGGGATGGCCAGTTCGTGTTCAGTGATGCAGGTACAGAGGAGGTACCGCCGACCTGACAACATCAAATCAAACAGTGGCTTCCATATCAAAAATCGTCTTCGGAAGTTTGTTAAAGTTTCATTTGTTTCAAAACAGAGCCGAAGCCCAAACTGCTTTCAACAACGCAAAACCTTGGCTCGACTGGCAGTTGCAGGGGTTACAAATTGTCATGTTTTTCGAGCTACAGAATGGTGAGAAAACGCAGTGGTGCTCTACTCAAGAGAGAGCTGGATAACCTGTCCTTTTTACAATCACATCCCRAAGTMCAKAAKCATTTTTYGAATGCAGGGTGTATGRAATTCRTTGAAAGATTGCAAGTTGGYTGCCAYCAGGCTACARYAGAAGCCTTTGCCAAGACTTTCGATGGCAATAAAGCTCGCGTCGGGTCCATGGAAATTAGAGTGGATGAGGYTRTCATTGCCRCAGCTACAAGTTTWCCAAGAACYGGTCAGAGCTGGTTTAAAACCACTGCTCCCAAAAATTTGGATTTCAGAGTTTATTTGAAAGAGGGGTACAGGCACAAAGCATGGGAAAAAGGTATGCTAGTTTCTTATCTAGACGAAGAATGGGAAGAATTGTTCAACGATATCCAATTGTACATTACCTCGGAGGGAAGATATGATAAACTGATGATGTACCACTTTAAACTCCTGGATCACTTCATAGGCAAGACCCCTATTAATTTGCCTTATTTCCTATATCAAAGTTTGACTAAGGTTTGCAAGAGGATTAGAGCTCAACCATTGAGCATGAAAACTACTCTGTGTCACCTCGGCCTCATAAAATTGATTATCTTGGAGGAATTGAAACAACAGGGAAGGAGCTGGGAGCACTTTCTGTTCTGGGAAGGTTTTGAAATCCAGAATCAGACTGCAAATGAACAGATGAAGGGTTCAAAGAAACAATCATCTCCTCAAAGCAGTTCAAGAAAAAGAAGGACCTTGCCAGGACCTCCAGAGGACAGAATATCTGGAATGAAGCCTCACAGGTTGAAGAGAAAGTTAAACTTTGAGCCAACCACAGAACAAACCACAAAACAGAACACAGGGCATCCTACAAAGCAGAGTACAGGGAAGAGAATCAATATACTAAATTTTCCCTATTCAGATTCAGAATCAGAGCAGTAAGATCAATGCCCTGTCATCAAAAGTTCTGAGCAGTCAGCTGAGTGTGCACATAACTATGAAACCTTCAATCAAACAGAACAGGGAGAATCATGAAAAAACCCCAGATCAAAAAAGTCTCAGAATATCAAACATCTCAAGGAGGTAATTGCCCAGCAAGAGGTCTTGGAGCGGGTGATTAAAGAAAGGTATAAGAATTTATCTGGTAACTTCGCCAAGACCAATGCTGCGTTCGAAATATTGGCTAAGGAAAGTGTTAGAGAGAAGAAGAGGAAGAAAAAGCTCACCAAAGACTACAACAGTTTGTGGTGGCTTGCCAAACGTCTCAAAAGGTAGATAAGGAGGTTGAAACAAAAACTAAGCTAAAAACCCCATCCAGATCCGAAGGTACTCGCTCAAGTCGCCGTTAATATGCAAGGTGAGAAATTGGATACCCACTGATTTTTGTTTGAAATCAAATTTTGGAGGTGAAAACTCATTTTGAGCGCAATCGGGACTTTCCCCAGCGCAAAGCTATTATTCTATGACCCATTAGCTGTGGAAAGTGACAACTTTCAACAGCTAACCCGTGAAAAAATTAAACGGTTGCACTGTTGAAAGTTGGGAAAATAATTTTCGAAGCCAAAGACACGACAGTTCATTCCAAACAGGTTTTGAAGGGATTCCAGTGTATCAGTGGGCTATCAGATCGCATGCAAAGGGTTCAACATCAAAGGTTCGAGTGAATTTTGGTAACAAATGCAAAACCATTTCCTCAAAAATTGACCATAAACGTTGGGAGATCCAACTGTCAAAGACAGGTGTCTTGTTATTCTTCAACACATTGCAGAGATTAGGAGCTGAAGGATGCAGCTGGCGATTTTGGAGATTGAAGACAGTTCGACTTTCTAGTTTAGTTGTTAAAGACTTTACTTTCAAGTTGTTTAGATAGAATTGAGTTGTCTTTATTAAATACAGATCCATGTTTTTAGGATCTGTAAAACTGTTTGTAAGACTATAAATATCTATTTTTGAGACGAACCAGGGGTTGGATTTTGGGTTCTATAATGCTGCTACTGTAATCAAAAGACTTATTCTTATTATATGAAAAATTGCAAGCTTCCTTCAGTTGTGCTATCATATTTTTCTCCTCTGTTCTCTGATATCTTATGAGTGAAAGTTCTTTATTGATGCTCATTCAATCTGCATGTGACTGTCATCTCACTGGTTGATTGATTTAGTTGATAATCATAAGTTATTTCCTTGGTTATTAAACCCATTGTGCTTGTTTATATGAGTATAATCTGGTTCAATAGCTGTTTTCTTCTCCATTTAATCAAACCTTGTCTGACTGCATTATTAGAAGGCCTTGTGAGATTTTATATTTCTAGACAACCTTGAACACACAGTCCAGTCCCTAGATATTCATCTTGATCCAAAAACCACATCAAAAATTAAGAATTTTTTTCCAAAAAGAGTAAGTTACCAGGCATCTCCGACTTACAGCCTAGGAGAGTTTCCTGGAGTGATAACAGGAGGAAGTTGGGATAGGATCCCCAACTCAAGATATATATAATTCAAAGGTTTTTGATAGACCAAGAGGTTCATATTAGCAGAATTATGATGATTTTGTAAAGCTTGAAGCCATTTTTATGCAGGGACACCATTGAGGAAGCGAACTTTGGAGGTCAATTCCGGGAGCTACGCTCAACCTTTTTTAGTTTTGTAAGTTGTGTTGGATTCTTGAGGTCGAGAAGAACACATACAAACTAGTTTGTAATCCTTTTGATGCATTTCTGATGTACTTTTTAAGCATTGAAGAGAAATAAGAAAGCCTCCCCCACTGAGACAAAGGCTCAAAGACGTAGGTAATCTTGCCAAAATCCATTAACAACCTTGCTGTTATAGTTTGTTGTTCTTTATGCTTATATTCTGATCTGCATTGTTTATGATGGATGCAATATTCTCTCATTAATTTCTTCTTCTTTCCTTAATTCCTAAATGGTAATTGAACACATGCTTAAAACTCAACCAAGTCTTTAAAGATCATTTTCAGATAAAAAAGGGTTGATTTTATTCATGCTTAATGAGAGTGTACATTTCTATTGCCTACTAATTACATGTTACTCAAAGATAAGGTACTTTTGAGTAATAATGTCTTGCCCGATAGTTGCGCAGAGGCAAAGAAACTGATGAAAAAGTTGGGTGTTGAGTACATATCATACCATGCATGTCCTAATTATATTCTATATAGAAACAAATATGCAAACAAAGAGATATGTCAAGAATGTGGCCATGAAAGGTATCATAAATAAAAAATGAGGGTAAGAAACATGGTCCTCCTCACAAGATATTGAGGCACATGGCTATAATTCTAATGATTCAAAAGCTTTTTCGTTGCAACAATTATCCATGTTGTAGGGGTGACATGCCTCACATAGAAGTATGCCAAGAGTTATGCGAATCAAAATAGATTCAGTAGCCATGAAGCATATCGAGGATACATAGCCCGATAAATTCAAGGATGAAGTATGAAGCCTATGATTGAGCATAACTATGGATGGAGTTAACATGTTGATCCAAGAGGATTTAAGGAACATTCACAGAGGTCCCATGGGATCCATAAAATCTCAAAATTTGTCTCTCTCAAAATTTCATGAAAAGGAAATTATTGCATAGAGCTCTTTGTTAGCTTTTCAACGATGCAAGCAACACGTCAAATGAATCTCGTATACAAAAGTTATGAGTAGTGAAAGTTTGATCAAACCAAGCAAAACGAGGGTGTCACATGGCACCACCAGAGGGTGACACATGGAATGATGATGTGGCACCAGTGATATGGCACTGCTAATGTGGCAAATAGGTGGACCAACTGGGTCTTGACAAGTGGCACATAAATGACCAGTCTGGTGTTGACACGTGGCATATGAGTACAAGTGGACTAATGAGAGGCTACCACGTGGCAACCTCCCATTGGCTAATGCTGGTGTAGTTATGTAAAATTTTGGGAGTCAACGAGTGTCAAAATTGTGACCTCCAAAAGCCTTAACATAAGCCCCATAACCATTGTGCCACCATTCAAGTCTTAACCTATAAATGATTTTTTTAATATTTAAATTAATGTAAGTATCATGTCGGGGGGAAGGGGCTGAGGGATAGCCCCAAACCCTGGTTATTATACCACACCATGTGAACATACCCTAGAACTCGACAGCTTAACCTTATATGCCAACGAATATGGTTATAGTTTTTATTATAACATAAACTCTCTCTCTCTCTCTCTCTCTCTCTCTCTCTCTCTCTCTCTCTATATATATATATATATATATAGTTTAAAAAAACTATATACTATATATATTATACCATGTAACAAACAAATTATAATTAAGCCTATCATATAATTTTAGGGTTTAGTTAGAGGCCCATACCTATTTAATGGGCACACATTCCAAGGCTGTATACACATAATTTTAATGCAGATTTTAGTCTCGTAAAGCATGCTAAGAGTAAGAAGGGTACGAGGCTACACCACAAAGTGTGTCGATGGTCACTTTGACAAAATTTCAAGTATTTTATATCATTTTTGCATGATTTTTCCCTAGGAACTCAATGGTGCACTCTGTTTCTGCATTTGAGCAACGAATCTTCAGAGCATCTTTAAAATTGTGTTTTTGTAAGCCTATATTGTAATGTAATTTTGGAATTTTGAGATAATGAAGAACAATTATGCTATTAAAGGGACTTTGAATATGAAGTGATATATGCCAATTACACAAGTCTTTGAGCTCTTGTATTTTTTGTCGTATTATCTCATTTACAGTTCAAGTTATTTATCAATTTACGAGTTTATGGACAAGTAAGACATTCACATGATATTTTGCATATAGTCAAGTGATCTTCATTTGTATTTCTGAATCTGGTTGGATGTTTAGTATCTGCACACGAACTAATTGGAATATAAGGATTATTTGGGATGAATTAGTATTAGAGTTTTCTTGATATTTTGGTTCAAGCTAGCATCAAAACTTGTGTGGCATTTTCAGATCACCTGTATTCCCTCCAAAACACCAACTATTCTATTTGGCCAGTGGTATTGATCAATAAAAATATCCCCTCATGGTTGTCTATGAGGAATGAGCATCTTATGATAGCTCTTATAGTCCCAGGTAGAAGACAAGTGAAGATAACATATGTCTACCTCCAACCACTGATCGATGAATTTAAGCAATTATGGGAAGAAATACATGTATAAGATGCACCAAGACCCATACTAATGGAGAGGTTTTACATTGTATGGCATATGTGCGAACATCATGCATGATTATCAAGGACTAGGAGTTTTCTCTCATAAGCATGTTAATTGATTTGTTTATATCTATAATATTATTTGGCATACTTCATTTGGTGCAACTATATTTTTGACACTAACATGCTTTGTACACAATAACATCGCAAGTCTTGTAACAAAAGGGTATCATGGATGTAAATGTTGTGGACCTTCTATAAAGGCTAGGTGGTCCAACCACCTACAAAAGCAGATATACGGCTGTTTGAGGGTATTCCTCCTAGAAGACCACCCTCATAGAAGAGTAGAAGAGTTACATCTTCTTTCAATGGTAAACTAGAGAGAACCCGAAGACCTGAAATAATGACACTGACTAATTGGATTAGGGTGTATGACACAGAGAAGGAGAAGGAAATGGTAGAATTGCTTGATTCAAATGGGGAACCTATGTTCGATGATCCTCGATTTTTCGACAATTATGTTGAGAAAATGCCCATTGGGATGTAAAGGAAACATGTATTTTATGAGCTTCCATATTGGGAGCATCTTAAGATTGGCCACTTACTAGATCCCATGCATATATTAAAAAATGTTTCATCTTCTTTATGGAGGCACATATCATCGAATAAGAGCGACACATTGGATTTTGGGAGAGATCTTGTTGCTTGAAATACTAAAAAGAGACATTGGCCAAGAAAAAAAACTAGAGGAGAGGCTGGTCCCTCTTGGTATTTTAAAGGAGGTGATGTCCCATGGATTTTGAAGAAAAATGATCTTTCTTTAGCGAAGTATGTTTGGGTGTGAAGTAATCTTCTTTATATGGGTCAACTCTACGAAATTGCTTCATTGTAGAAGGGAATTTGTCGGGGTTGAAATCACATGACCATCTGAACCTTCTAAAGGTATTTATGTTGAATACATGATTCTTCTTCTAAACTGTCAGTAAAACTATGTTATGCACTCACAATTTTATGGCAATTGATGATGTGCGTGTCTATTTTGTAGTGTCATTATCCTTTGATCGTTCATGGTTGTGTGAACCATGACTTCCCCCAGGACCTGCAATGTGCCATATCAAAATTATCTGCATTTGTATGATGGATCACATCAAAGGAGATTATGGCTAGCATTCCACAGTGGCATCGAGAGATAATTGCGATTGTTTGTATGTTTGAGAAAGAACTACCCATGAGCTTTATGGACTTTCAAGTCCATTTTCTAATTCACCTATCTGATGAAGTTGAATTATCTAGGGTGCTCTCATGTCGTTGGATGTTCTTCTCAGAGAGGTACATGAAAAAATTTAAGGGGTTTGTTCAACGAAGGGAAAAACTAGAGGGCTATATGGCAGAGGGGTACATAATATACGAGTTGTTCTATTATGCTAATGAGTACATTAAGAAAATTGATGACACAATAAGGATAGTCGTCTGGGATGACCATCAAGATGAGGACAAAAGGAAAGGGAAGCTCCTCCAAACGAATGGAAAAAGACGCTTGATAAAGAGTAAGTCAACTATATTTTGGAAATTTAGTGCAGAGAAATTGTTTACATTGAAGTTGGTAATATATATTTGATCCCATGCTATTCATTTTGAATTCTTGTATACATCAACAAATTTAAAAATTGAAGCCATTAATAAATTTGTTCTTTAAGTTGATAATATATGTTTGATCTCATGCTATTCATTTTGAATTTTTGTATACATCAATGAATTTCGAAATTGATGCCATCAATAAATTCGTTCTTTACAACATGGAGGCAAGGAAACCATGGGTCATGTTGTATGAAGAGAAAAGAAGGAAATGGGACAGTGACAAGAAAACATTCAGCCAGTTGAATGGTAGAATCATGCCTTATCCTGATCATTTAAAAGAAAAGATGCCAAAAATATGTCCCAACAGTTGGGTGGCTGACTAGATACAAGAGAAATATGCAGTGCCCGGTCGTAACCCACACAGAGAAGATCTGGATGCACTAAACATAGGGATCATGTGCAACAACTTTGCAATAACTTCTCTAAGTACCACATTCTATTTATAATATTGTACATTTGAATTATACCATGTATAATGTTTTTATTAATGCTTCAGTTATTAGACATATGACACCGTCCTTTATTCACATTTTTACAGGTGCATTTGTTACCTTTTATGTGGGATATGGACATCATTTTCACATTGAGTATGTTGATGATAGACACATCACACAAGATTTTGGAGTGGAGATTGAGTTTGACCAATCTAGTCATGCTAGCCACTATAATCAAAACCAAATAAACGGGAAGTTAGGTTACATTGGGAAGATACAAGAGATCATGCAAGTGGATTTCTCATCATTTCAATGTGTTATTTTTTGTTGCAAGTGGTAGGATACCTTCAACTGAAGAAATGTAAACAAAGATCGTGATAGTGGGATAATATGTATTAACTCTAAAAAATGTGGGTTGAAATTAAGGAGCCTTATGTTTTTCCAAAACATTGCAACCAAGTGTTTTTACACCCATATGTGTTGGATGGGGATTGGAGGTTTGTACT
>JZKD02S2324490.1:349166-362077 GCA_000966675.3 Picea glauca | reverse complement strand
TATATTAGAATGTTATTATTATAATATATGAAAAAGACATAAATATTCAAATCATAATCATTTCACTCATCATATTTAAGTATTTTTGTTTTTAAACATGTTTAATCAACATATTGTATCTTGTTTTATAACAACTAATTCACCTTGAAGAAGACTTAAACATTATATGACATTGATGGTTATAACTTTTTGCATTCATAATCCAAATTAAAGGATTTTATAAAAGTACAGTTAAACATTATATGACAATTGTAAATTTAAATGAGTGATACTCAAATTTAACTTAAAAACAAAGAAATCATTAACATATTCATAATACATTTTATAAATCATACAACGACAACCACAACATTATTTGAAAAACATAATATACATGAACGATATAAATGTCAAACATACATCTCACCAAAATATGCAATAAACATGTCATATATACATCTCAAGTCAAATATAAAACAATCAATATACATGTCAATCAATATCACTACTAGCTAGGTCCACCACTAGATCTAGATGCGTTAGTGTCTCTGCTACCAGAGGTAGAGGGTCTATCAATAATAACATCAGAAAGAAATGTCAACATAAGTGCACTATCAAATGTCTCTCTATCAAGATCATTAACATGTGGAACAATACTCGATGTGAACATAGTTTCCAAAGCATCACAAACTTGTGACACACGTAGAGGAGGAGGAGGAGGATCGATGGATGATGAAACATGTGGAGGAGAAGAACACAAAATGATGGATGGTGACACAAGTGGAGGAGGAGGAGGATCGAAGATGGATGGAGTAAACACAATTATAGGAGGAGGAGGAGGAGGAGGAGGAGGAACATATGTGGATGCAGGTTCAAACACATGTGGTGGGGAACAAGGAGGATCAATGGATGGTGTAGTAAAATCATGTGGAGGAAAAATAGGAGGAGGAGGACTATGTGGTGGAGTAGAGGATGTGGATGGGTCTTCTAATGAGCCATATGGAGTAGGATCATGAGTATGATCCCTCATCCTCTCAATGAGGTTGATGACACTAACAATATGATGGATTAACAACATCATATCACAAGGTAGACTCCTCCATATTGTAGGGAGATCATGTACCTGTAATATGTCTCTATCTGGTGCTGGTACCACTTTGTGACTAATCATGATATCACATAGTTGATCCAACACCTCTATTCAAACTCTCTGATTCATAAAACGTGGCATGCATGGTCTCTATGCTACAGGCTAGTCCTCTGCCTCCACCATCTCTTCATCCTGATGGGGAGGCTCATCCCCAACATATGTGTCAATATTTACAAAACAATAGATAATAATAATAAGATAATTAAAAAAAAATGTTACAATAAATAACATGTGCAATACATAAGACATAAAAATATGCAACTAGATTTATTAAAACATAACGATAATATTACCTGTCTTATTTGGTGGATTTGCTACTATAAATCGGATGTTTGGACATCCTCTCCAATCCATCTTTGCATATGGGTATTGTACAACATCGAGGACAAGATTCTCCTCACTAGCCAATAAATCACATACATCCCTATCGACCAGAGTAATGGGAAAATAAAACTGTCCCTTCTTGGGCAACAACTTCCCCCACATGCACATCCACGCATCAAGCATATGCCTATCATTCATGTCTTATTAACACACCGAAAACAAGGCCTTACATAAGACACACCACTATGCATATTTTTCAAAACCTATCATGGTGCGTATTGTTAGCGTTTACGCACCAGTGTGCCATGCTCATTGTCGCACTTGCACGTATTTTAGCAGTGCATCAAATAAGATGTACCGCACTGGTGGATTATGAAAAATTCATCCCGATGTTGTGTTCTTTACAACACTGGTGCGTTTGTTGGATCTATGGGAACCACTAGGCTTAATTTCTTTATCACAAATGAAACAATGTCATGTGTTATTGTTAACGCACCGGTGCTACTGTGATATTGGAGCACCGATGTTTTGTTCAACAGTGCATTGTAAAGCATAGATCATCGAGCACGAGGCATCCAATGAGACACCCTGCTATGTCAATTCAGTCAAAATCTATCCCGATGTAGTTTTGTAACCAAAATTGGTGCATTTGGTTAAAATGGTTGCACTACTATGTTAAATTATATATATATATCATATAGTTAGCGATGCACTTAATTAAGTGGAATCTATCGGTGCAAGGAGAAACTAATTACACGTTGGTTGTAGAGCGTTCCAAATGACACACTTCTTTGTTTTTAAAATTTATCACGGTGCTTTGCATTGAACGACACTGGTGTGTACATTTATATTAGATGCACCAGAGGCAGTGCTTACTATGAATTTAACACATGATGCACTACTTCAGGGTGAGTCGAAGCGTTTAGGCACAACATGTGGAATTTGATTTTTTTAAAAATAAATGTCAAATTTCAAGCTAAATTCAAATTTTAATTAGATGATCATGTAAATAGGAAGGTATTAAACAATTTACCCAACCTCTTGTTTCTTGAGGAGGCATGGTTTCACCATTGAGAGAAAATGAAAATTCATGGTAATTTTCAAAATTTGGAAATTTGTGGAATCTACCAATGAGCTATCCAAATCGTTGTAGAGCACCAGAAATAGGGTGTCTTTGGAAGGAGGTTGTGCATCGGTGCTTGCTTGAAAGTTTGGAAGAATGAGATGAAGTGTAATAATTAAAATCAGTTTGGTAATTTTTTTTATTTACCCTACTGCGGTGCGCCTGATGACAGTAATGCGCACTGGTGCGCTTTTGGAAGTGCTTGTTATTTTTATTATACCACATGACAATGATTTTAAACATTGAAGCACCGATGCTTTATTTTTTATGTGCGCACTGATGCGTATGTATCTTAAAGGCGCACTGATAACAAAATCTTTGCAAAAACCTCTGGTTGCTCGCCTCCACTAACAACCTATGATATAAATAGCGAAGGGATAGATTTTTCGGGGAGATTTCGTAAAAACCTTTAATTCTGTAAAAACCTCTGCAAGAAGGTGTTCTCCTTGTAGTGATTTGACTTACTGAAAAACTAACCTTTTGAAGTGGTAAACCCTACAACTATGGCCAACTTCATTGGAAAAATTCTTTACTGTGCACCTAGAGCTTTAATAGTTTACACCTATGATTATGGTATCAACTCCAATGAGATTTTTCATTGGGGCTTCAATTTTGGCAACAAGTATCAATGAATGCTATCTCTTTTCTCTCAACCTGATTGCTACAATTCTTGGTCTTTGTCGATTTTGTTTGGGCACCTTCATCCTTGTAATAATTCAAATTTATGTCACATTGAAAATGAGTGGAACCCTGATTGATGTGACTTTTTCCTATTTATTATTCTTGTCAGCATTGTGTTGAGGGGGGTGGATTCCCAAGTCTCAATAGTGGGGATTAAATCCAAGGAAGAGGCCTAATTAGACTCTTCCCCATTTGAGATGGAATAATCCTCAAGGTTATGGTATGGCTATCATTCGATGGACTTTATGAATAACACTACGAGGAAAACACCTTTTTGCAGAGATTTTTAAGATTACAATATTGGGAAATTAAAAAAAAAAAATATCTACTATTTGTAGCGGAGTTTTTAACGAATGTTCCATATAACTAAAAAAAAAATGGGCGAGCAAAGGTTTTAGTGAAAGTGTTTTTTATTTTATTTATTTATTTATTTTTTATAAATTGGTGTTTGTATTGGTCAAATGCATCATTATGATCTTGAGTAACCTGCACTGGTGCGTACACAAAACTAAAAAGTACCGGTGCTCTTATAACTATTACGCATCGATTCAACCTTTTTTGTTGTATGTAGCCTCAATGCTTTTTGGGTTTATGTACGCACCGATTTGTATTGTTTTTTATATGCAACACCAATGCTCGTACAAATATTACACACCGGGTCATTTTTTTTTTTGTTTTATTGCACACTGGTGCTGATATAATTCATACACATTGGTGCTTATATTACCACATGCACCGAAAAGAAGTGAAATTTTGAATATTTGAGGTGAGATGTTGTTGCCATTCTTTGTTACTAAGCACTGGTGCGTATATTATATGTAAAACACCGGTGCATATATTATATGTAAATCACCAGTGCATATTGTATTCATGCGCACCATAATATTTTGAAAGGATAAATATAATTGTACGTTATGTCATTTAAAGAAATAATGTTTTTTTTACATTTTTTAGCACCGATGCTTCAATGTAATTAATAGGCACCAATGAGTATAACTCATAAAAACACATTGTTTTCTATAACATGGCACACAATGTTTAGTGTTCAAAATAATACAATGCACCGATATGTATATATTTTAATTAATTATTATTTTTTATAAATTTTCAGTTAATCATCTCAAAATCAATTATTATTATTATTATAATAATATTGATTTTTATATTTTTGTTATTGTATTTTCATATAATAATTGCATTAATGCGTTATCCAACTGATTATACCTATGTTATTTGTAACAATGTAATTCATCCATATATTAATTAATCATCAACGCAACATTTTATAACATTCGACAATGCAATAAAATAAGAAACCCATTTTATTATATATGAATAAGAGACATATTGTGATACAAAATGAGACAACATAAATATCCACAATAATCAAAATGCAACCAATATGTAATTGTTACACTTATTGGTAACACGTCCTCATGCAATTGGGGCAATATGTCAAGTACATTAAATTAAATCCCTGATTTTCACAGACAAATATTCCAAAACAAACAACTTGCAGTAACATTAAATCATATTGAGTGTCATTCATCACTTGAACTATTGTCATTGTTTGAGTTACGTGTATGCCTCATTTGTTCATCACTTGTAGGCGATATTGTACTTTGGTCATTTAACCTAATGTTTTTTTGATTGTTTTCTTTTTATTTTTTATGTTCCCCCTTTTCATCTTCCATCTACAAACATATAAATAATGCGTAATAAGCATGCATATATATATATATATATATATATATATATATATATATATAGTAGACTATACATGATCGCGTAAATAAAAAATCATACCATAGCAACAAATATTTCATAAACAATACACATTCTTTCGAAGCCATGCTGCATGTTGTCTCTCAAAATATTTTATGTTGGCTGCACTCCATACTTTGTTTCCTGTATGTTTAATATGCCATGACAAAGCACAAACGATATAATTAATATAAAGTTTCTTGTTGTTCCATTAATTATAAAATAAGGGAAGTGAAACAATATAGCTACCTAAAAATTGTTCAATTAAACCTTGTTATTTCAACATATACTCGCAACCTATACTTAACCCAATGTCTATAAATTCTTGGGTTGACTCTTCTTTGTATGCTAGCATCTATTAGAAGACATCCATGGACAAGTGTAGATTAATTATTTAAATATAAAGATCATGAAAAACATGAAATTTTAAGTAAGTCTGAAAATGTAAGTACTTACAAACTTTGCAATCAACCCTTTTCTTTCTCGTCATCCTGTCTTGTGTGCTGAATGAGTTCCATTTTTTTGTTTTCTGCAACAAAACAATTAAAAATTAGTATTTCATGTGATAATTAAATTCAATGTACATAAAAGAATAAATGAACGATTACATACCTCTGATGCACGTTGTTGTTGGGTTGGCTACTCCTGCAATGCAATTATGTTCACTTCTTTTACCATCTCCTTGTACACTTTTTTGGACATCCTTACCGGCATGTATCCATTTCCCTCGTTTATCCCTTAGAATTTTAATAATCTTCATGAAAAATGAAAAAAACACAATATATATTTTTTAAAATAGACATGAAAGAAAATATAGCAAAAACAAATTTGGTAATTTTTGGAACATATTATAGAAAACCATATTTAGTAATAATACTTTTTAAATGATTATGTTTTGTTTTTGTAATTTTTTTCTATTGTAAGTCTCACGGGTCTCATTGACCATTGCTCCAGAAATCATTCTTGTAGTTTATGTATAACCTGATTCTTGGAGTCATTGTATTGATTTTTGTATTGTAAGTGGAAAGTACGTCTATACGTTCTTTCCACCATATCCCTCAAAGTTCTATAAAACAATTTGCTCCTCTGGTTAAATTCTAGCACCACTTTAGAAGAATTGAGGACCAAGTCATCATCATTTACATCCTTCATAATTTTTATCTTCTTAAGACGAAATTTTGTTCCCTCGCTATCGGTCCCTGCACAACATTAAAAAAATGTGAAATCGGGTGCTTAAAACATGCTAGCGATTAAAGTTAAGAAATTCATTTTTAGTAAAAAGCCAAAGAAAAAATTCATGTTAATTACCTTTTGATCCACCTAATTCCTCTCTTTGCAACATTTCCATAATGCTTTTATGCTCTTTTGCACTCAGATTGAGAACAATCTTATCAAGTTCAATTTTTTTCTTTGCATGACACGCCTTAACCAATGCACATCATTAGTTAAAACCTACAGATAATTCAAATACATTAATTTTTTAAGAAAACTTAAAGAAATTGACTTGTTCTCTTGTTGGGATGAACTACCATCGTGCTTTTTGCAATAATTTGTTATCCTTGAACTTCTATTGGCCATTTATATATATAAAAAAGCTAGGAATCATCATATATAACAATTATGAAAATATTTTTTACAAAATAAGATTTTGGTGCATATGATAAACCAATACACACCAATGCGTTAAGAATACTTATATGCACTGGTGCATTAAGAATATGTATATGCATTGGTATATGATAATCGAGCTCTTACAAAATCGACAACGTTTTGTTTACAAATTGTTATACTCACACGATGCTCTATAAATTAATAGATGCACTAGTGCCTAATTGTTGTTTATTGTGCACCGCCGAACCTGTGAACAAATTTAAAACATGACGCTTTCGATATATATATATATATATATATATATATATATATATATATATATATATAAAGAAAGCTAGATTTTTTCATTACCATCCATAATAAAAAATCACAATACGTCTAAGGGGCACTGGTACATGGGCTGCCAATAGAGGAAACCAACCCTTGCACCAACCCACGAAGGTCTAAGAAGCCAATTCAAAATGTCTAAAAGAGAGTATATGAATAAAGCTAGAGCTAAATCTAAAACATCTAGGGTTGGAAACAACCAAAAATGAAAACTAGTAGTATGAAAAAAGACAACTATAATATGAAAGAAACATAACCATAGCTAGCAATAGAATTAATTGCCAGAGGTGCCTCCCGAAGAAGTTGTCTTGAAAGATCTTGGCCATTCTGACATCATGATAGCTTGAAGAATATTTTTCTGGTTCCACCATTGGTCAAGATGAGCAGAGAAAGAGTCGATCAACCAATCCAGTTTTTTCTCCATCATCTCCTGTCAAAATTTCAGATATGCGTTGTCCCTCCCGAGTTCAAAGATGATTTGAAGCTGTTCATTAGAGTATCTACCTAGAGGGGGGAAATTCTCCTGCAAACCTGAGATATGAACTTCCTCGGAGCCATGTGGGGTTGAAGTTGGAACTAGAGGTGAAGTATGAAGGGTCTGCTTCCCTTCATCAACATTTTCAACATGAGCATTGTCACTCGAGGGACTGTTGGGCCCAAGATATGATCATCTTCATGACATTATTATACACTTTTTTCCGTATATATGCATTTTTTATCTTTCAAAGGAGCTTTTTGAAGAATTTTATGGTAAAATGATATAATTGGCATTAGGTACGTATAATTCGTGTTTTGTGATTCAATCAAGTTTAATTTATCATATTTTATGGTTTCCAAGAGTTAATTCATGTTTTTCTGCTGTTACAGGGCAAAACACACCATGTTTCTTGGTCCGGCACTTGTTCCGGCATTTGATCTAGCAGTCGTTCCGATACTTGATCCGACACTCGTTCCGGCACCCAGTATTGCACAAAAATGCAAGGCAAGTTGGCGATTATGGTATTGGCAGCCAGTGGTGGAAAAATCGAGCACATGGGTTTTGTTTGTCATCGCCCCCTCTAGCTACTAAGCTCAAGACAACTCGATTTCAGTTTTCCAAAGAGGGCGCTTATTGGGTTCCTCCCTTTTGTTAGTTATGGCCTCATTTATTGTAATTTATTGAATTTAGAGGTGGTTCAACCCTCCTGTGGTCGAACACTTGGGTTGTAAGCTTATAAATACCAATAGGATGATCATTAGATTGTTAGCCAAGTAGCATAAGCATTAGAATTGCCAGAAAAATGATTTTGCTCTGTTTGAGTTTTTACATTGCCAGAATTATGCCAGAACTGCGTTTTTGGATTTGTATGGTGAATTCGGCCTGCTAAGCTCATGGTATACTTTTAGAGAGTGACCACGACTTGCTGGGGGGCCCACCAACAGTCTGGTAACTCTCTTCATGTTGATTTATGCATTTCTTAATTTAATTGCTATTTCTTTATTTGTTGTACATGCATATTTTTATTTAGTTAATTAATTTGCTGTAGCTTAACTAATTTGCTTCTCTTTTACAGGTTAGAATGATGAGATGTATTAACGTGCATTAATCTCGTAGATTAGAAAAGGCTTGCAAGTCTCTCTCTCACTATACTAACCCCACATGTAGTTAGATGATAAATTGTGCTTTCTTTTATATTTTTACATTCAAGCTTAGAACAAATTTTTAATTAGAACAGAGCATAGTTTTAATCTGAGTTTCTTCTGACAAAGATTGATGGATGGATAGATTTGCTTCCAGTTTTTGAATCATAGCTTGCTTACTTCAGTTTTAGATAGATTTCACTTTCTTAGTTATTGGTTAGATGTAATTGTCAATTCACTTTTTAATATCATGTTTTTAATTTATGTTTTCAGTCATTTTCTTATCATAGCTTGAATGATTAAACTAGACATAGTATAGATTCCTTTCACGCAATTTCCTTTCATAGATTAAGATGCAATTGAATTTCTTAGTTAGAAAATGATGATCTCATCATGACGTTGATGGTTTATACATGAATATGTAGGGTATTTAACATTACTTTTATCATGGCTAAGTTTTCATTGGATTGTTTACTTCACACCTTTCATTTTGCCATTGAAATTAGTATTGAGATTATACCATTAGAACTATCCTTTGTTGTCAAGTGTCATCGAGATATCATCTGTCACCACTGAAGGCATTCACACAACCACCAACATTACATTTGAGTGTTTCATAGATTAAAGATAGTTTCTTGCTTTCGTAGATTAGAAGAGATAGTTTCTTGTTTTCATAAGTTTAGTTGATAGTCTTTCTTGCTTTCAATAGAATAGATTTCCTTTCATGCATTGCATTGAGCATTTAAACTTCCTTTCACGCAAGAGAAATAATTTTGCATTAGGCATTTAGTTCACTTGCCTCTTAGGCTAGGTAGTTGTTCAATGAGAAGTCTTTGCTTACTTGTCTTTTGCTTGCTTGTCTATTTGCTTTAATAGGTTAGTTAGGTGATTTTGCTTGCTTGTCTATTTGATTTAGTAGGGTAGTTAGGTGTTTTTGCTTGTTTGTCTATTTGCTTTAATAGGTTAGATAGGTGCTTTTGCTTACTTGCTTATGTATTTGCTTTCATGGGGTAGTTGCTCATTGGATATAGTTTGGCAAGTTAAAGAAGTTTGCTTTTGTCATTTGCTTAGTATGCTTAGTAGTTTACCTTTGCTTACTGTCATGAACTAGTTTTCTTTGAATAGGGTTTTTACTTGCTTTCTTAGAAACTATCCATCAGTCCTTGGCCCAAAAGTACTTAGGTTACCTAGTTTCAAGTTGCTTAGTAGGGTTTTCTCATTAGATAGGTTTGTTTGAGTAGATTAGCCTTAGATAGCTACTTTCCTTAGTTAATCTACACTCCTACCAACCTTGTACCTTTGGCATATATTTTGCTACAAATCTAAGTTTACTTACCTCGAGTTGACAATTTAATTGAGGGTAGTTTAGTGTCTTTTTTAGTACCTATAAAACACCTAACATTTTGGCGCCGTTGCCGGGGAGTTGTCTTAAGGTAAGAAGTAATTAGGAATTAGATCATTCTTAGACCTTATCATTAGTTTGGTGGTGGGGGAACTTTAATACGAAAGGTAAGAACCTACGCATCTGCTATAGCAGGTTCCCCCAAACCCAATAGTAGTTCGAAATATGTGAAATGTGAAATGTGTAAAAACTACTCAAGGAGTAGAGCCAAAACATGAAAGAATGTTCGAGGCCCTTACAATAGAAGCTTAAAACCAATTAGTTTAGGTGGTATTACGATAGCAAAGATAGGGAACCTTTTAGAAAAATTCAAGACAAATATCCTAAGCACAATATGTTCCCATTTGGATACCCTTAAACTCAAAAAAAAATGGGAGGAGGAAAATGCAGCAATGAGCATATATTGCCCAAGATGCAGGAGGAAGCATTCCTCAAGGGAGTGCCCATTAGATAACATTTCAGTTTGTGGCTTCTGTACAGAAGACCATGTGACTGAAAAATGTCCATCATTGCCTGATTTATTAGCCATCTATAGGAGTGGAGATCTTGGGGAGTCTTCTTATGCACCTAGGAGGCCATGGAAGCCTAGGAATCAACCCAAATACCTGGATCTATAGTCCCAAGTTCCACCCTATTATCAACAACAACAGTGGAACTCACCAGGTTGGCAAAACTGGTCTACTCAGTACCAACATCCTTGGATTCAAGGATGGAGGGGAGGACACAACCAAGGAAACCCTCAAGCTCCACCTATCCCTATGTACAACCACCCCTATCCTTAGTTCTCATAAAACACTCTGCAACTTCTGCCAGGTTTTGTTCCACCACCTTTACTTCCTATCCCATAATAACAACCACTCCAGTTTCAAAATACAAGCTCCCCAAAACCAACACTATTACCGGCACATCCAGTGCTGAATCCCAATAATAAGCCCCCTCAACCTCTTAACAATGTTGAGATGCAGGCCTTCCCGACATATGTTATTACTCCTGTTCCATTACAGGAAATTCAACTAAGATAAGGAAAAGTTCTAGATAGGCAGAGACCTTCAGTAGTCATCCAGGAAGAAGAAGAAAATGAAACCACCCAACAACCCACGGATGACACTAGGAGGGAAGATGTTATTATCCTGAAAAATCAAGAACCCAAGCTTCCCCAAAATGAACCTTCACAAATTATGAAGGTCCCTCCTTATCCAGACTGATTGGTAATCGAGAAACCTACCACCTGACCGGAATTTGACATTTTGAATGAATTGAAAAATATTTGTGTCAAGATTCCTCTGCTTCAAGCCATTAAAGACATTCCAATCTATAGTAAGGTAGTCAAAGAATTGTGTATTAAGAAGCCAGGTAGGAAGCAAAAGGACCCCCCTACAATACATTTGGTAGGAGGACTATTTGAGTACATATAAGAGCAGCCAAAGCTAGCAAAGTATGGGAATCTAGGAAACCCTGTAGTGACCATAACCATTAAGGAGGTCTCCATCAGAAACACTCTCATAGACCTGGGGGCAACCATCAATGTTATGACCACTACTACCTTGGAACAATTACAATTACAACCTCTTCTTTGGCCTACCCCAACCATTTTGGAATTAACAGATAAGACTAGGGTTATACCTGAAGGGATTTTAGATGATGTCATGGTTACTTTAGCCTCATGGGAGTACCTTGTAGATTTTCTTGTCATTCATTCAAAGGATCCTGCCCGAGGCCATCCCGTTATTTTGGGAAGACCTTAGCTAGCCACAACCAATGCATTTATTGGTTGTAGAGAAGGAGAAATGACCATCTCAAATGGTCTCTCTATCCAGAAGCTCACCATTTACCCTTAAGCTCAACCTATTATGGAGAATCTATGGTGGCTTGAATGTCCATACGAGAACGAAGACTAGGAAGAACCCGTATTGCCTAGTGACCATGCAAGGGCACTTTAGGAGTATACACTAGAAAATGTGCTAAACCAATTCATTTATGCTATTACATGTGTGGATTTTCCACAGTCGTTTCCCCAATTTGAGTACATGTTTGGGGAAGAATTTCAAGAACAATTAGATCCATCCATTTTGTCTTCGACATCTTTTATTTTTGAAATCGATGAGTCTACCATGTCTTATACTATGCCCTATGAGATTAGTCCAGGGAAATTTTTACATATAAACTCTGGGCTAGATACAGACCAACATAAACAATTAGTAGATATACTTAAAGAACAATCAGGAGCATTTGCCTGGGAATACACTGACATGAAGGGTATACAACCTGACACATGTATCCATCATATATACACCCAGGGGGAAGTAACACATGTTAGGAAACCCCAGAGAAGGATGAACCCAACACTCAAAGACATAGTCAAGGAGGAAATCCAAAAGTTGTTAAATGTCAGATTTATCTATCCCATCTCCAATAGTAAGTGGGTATCTCCGCTAGTAGTGGTTCCAAATAAAGTGACTAGGAAATGGAGAATTTGTGTTGATTTCTGAGAACTCAATAAGGCCACTCTGAAAGACTACTTTCCTCTTCCTTTCATTGACCAAGTTCTAGATACCTTGTCCGGAAAGAAGTATTTCTCCTTTCTAGATGGGTACAATAGGTACAACTAGATTCTTATAGCACCTGAGGACCAGGACAAGACTACCTTTACTTGTCCTTGGGGCACCTATGCCTATAGGGTCTTACCATTTGGATTGTGTAATGCTCCTGCCACATTTCAACGAGCAGTATTAGGGATATTTTCCGATCTTATTCATGATTGTGTGGAGGTCTATATGGATGACTTCACAGTCTATGGAAACACCTACCAGGAAGACTTAGACAACTTAGAAAAAGTCCTCATCAGATGCCAGGAAATGAACCTATCTCTAAGTCATGAAAAATGCAAAATGTTGTTAACTAAAGGAGTGGTTCTAGGACATCATGTTTCA
>JZKD02S2324490.1:314712-325595 GCA_000966675.3 Picea glauca | reverse complement strand
CCTCCTTCACCGCCTTTCCTTCATTTACTCCCCCACCTAATATCTTATCCCATTATTAAATACCTTATCCCATTATTAAATATCTTATCCATTCATTAATATGTTTCCATTTTCGAGAACGTAACTTAAATTAGTTGTATATTTTATTATTCACCATTAATTTAATACTTTATTAATTAATGAATTAATTAATAATTAAATCAATCATTAACCATCATGAACAACTATTTAATAATAATCAATTAGAAATGTTATTTTAAGACATAAATACAGTTTAGCTAATCTTTTAGGATTATATTATTAAATTAATTATACTTAATAATCAAGGGTCATTACAATCCAACAAAGAATTATAGTGAGCCAAAGTATGATATCAATACTACCCAAAACATCTCTATTGGGAGATCCAAAAAGTTGTATGAGCTGAGAGAAAAAATGTCCAAGTATACACCAAAGTTGGTTCAATTGTTGGAAGGTAGTGATGACTTCCCTCTTCCTATCCATTTGAAAAGTAAATACCAAACCTATTACAACTGAGGTTTGTATGGAAATTGGTCATCTTCCATGCCTGTGCCCGATGTTGGAATCACATTCTCTTTTTGTGGTAATAGTTATATGATTTCCAAGTCTAAAATAGATGTTGAAAATCTTGGGTTGTTCATCCTTTCACATGTATCCATTGCTCCCAAAACATCAATAGCACTTATGCCATTTTGTGGTCCTCTTTATAGTTGGTTTGATTACCTAAATATTGTTAAATACAAACATAACATTTCAATCTATAGTATGTGCATGAACGACTATGCTTTTGGAACTTTAATAAGAAAAACCTATTATATATCGATGGTCATCCACGAACTCATGGGAAAATAGTAGGGTTAAAAAATAGATGTAGGTCCTCATTATTTAGTGCAAATTATTCCTTTGAGGAACAATTCAACGACAAAGAGTTATTTATGAAAATGAAGGCATCCATATTTGTTTTTGTGCATGCAATACGTAGTTTGTCTCATGGTGACGAGTTGTTAATAAAATGTAACTTTCGTATACCACCAACTGCTCTTCGAAAATTCCTTGCATTGGGTCTACCTTTAGACATCCTCCTGGGGCATAAGAAAAATATGATTGAGCGATTCTATTTTTTAGATTTTCAATGGAACTAATGTAAATGTATTGCTTAATTTGCCATTTTTTTTATAAAGTGGTTGGTTGCATGTTTATTATTGGCAAAAAAAATTTCATGCTTCTAATAAATGTTTGGTATTTGAACATACTAAATGCATTATGTTACTAATATTAGCGATGTAATGTTTAATATTTTTACAATCAGAATTATAATGATGAATGACCTATCTACCATCTACTGTTGCACCCCACTACGATGTCAAATCAAGTGCTTACTATTAAACTAGCACAACTCGACGAGGAAGCATACAAAGGATGGTTGAATCAACCACCTAATCAAATCACACTATGTCTTGAGTCACTATTTCAAAACATCTACAGTAACACTAGTTCTTTACATGTTGGGGACAAAGGAAATGATATAGAGGTGTTGATCAACATTCACTGATCAATGTTCAATTTCCTTGGTCATACTTACTTATACCATATATCCCACACTAGGTCATTTTTTGCAAAGTGCAAGTTGTGGGAAGACCTCCTATTATCATCTCAAGTCCAAAGTATCACAAACCCACAACCTCACAAGTCCGCAATTTCCCATACTTAGTCACTTTTCCACTTTTCATCACCCTACAAGATAATACTTATCCATTTATTCATCTACAGGAGTCTAGTTGTGGAAGTGAAAGTTGTCCCCATTCCCACAATTCTGTAACCCACAAACCCACAACCTCGAAAATGAACCCACCAATTTCGCGTTAAGAAAAAAGTACGATCCTTATAACAATTAGTCTATTTCTTGAATGCATATATGGGACCTCCCCCTCTTCTTCCTCTTTCATTCTCCTATCCTGCAATTCAACAATCTCCAAAAAGACCCCCACATAACTCATTTTGCACTTTCTATACTTAACCATTTTCATTAATCTTAACACCTTTCCCAAGAATATTTACTATCTTATTCCCACATTAGCTGTCACATGTATGAATTAATACCATTATTATGTGATGTGGTTATCGTAAAATCTCCACTTTAAATCAAAATCAAATCATGTAATTAACATTTATAAACCAAGTTTACATTATATGATATCAAGGCAATACATGGTGAATTTAGTAATATTAAATCCTCGCTGTAAAGGGTATTACTTCGACAAAACTACCACCTATTCACTAAAATAATATTTGCAAAGTATGTTGAATAACAAAAAAGAGCTACATTATGGAGATACCATCAACACTCTGGGACATGAAGATCGTGAATTCCAATGGTCTGAAGCTTTCAAATGGTACTCGATACTTTTGCCTCAGGAAAGAAACTCAAACAAAGTCTAGAATTCTGGAAGTACACTTTTTGGGTGTATGCCATAGGTGTTTGACTTTAAAGAATTGGTTTTCTGGTGTGTGGACAAATTCAATAGTGAGAAGAGAATAATTTAGCAACAAGGGAGGACACCAGTCTCTCTTGAACCCACAATTTTTAGAAAAATGCTTAGACTTATAGAACCCAATATGACTTTCAAAGGTTATGAAGTTGAAGCCTTTATAATGGCTCACAATGGAGGAGTAAGTCTCTTGGATAATTTTCTCATAAAACCATTGAGTGATTTTGTGAAATCTTCTCAAATATAGGTATGTTCACGCAAGTGCCCATATAAGAAGTTTGCATGGTTGTTTGATAAAATCATTGGACAAGACTCCATGACTATTGTTCCAAGATATGTTCTGTATATTTTACATCACTCTGTTCAAGAAGGTTCCATGTTCGATTGGGTTCACATTATTTCAAATGAAGTTTCCTTTCAGTTGAGAAAATTTCGAAAAACAAAGAAGCTTCATATAACTTCTCATTTAATTTATTTTATAGTCTACTTTCACATATTTGAAGATCTACCATGAACAAAAAATGTGGAATACAATAAGGATCTAGTACAATTCTGATATCCTACACTCTGGAGGCATAAGGCTCCATACCATTTTTATGAAGTACAAAGTGCTTTGTTTGTTGGAATACTGAGAGGGGGGGGGGGTGAATCAATATGAGCACAATTAGTACTTTTAATCACAATATAAAACCTCCAATAATGTTCAATAGTTTATCATTATCATTCAACATATCATCATCACCATAATTCAATGCATAAACATCACATAAACACAGTACACCAAGCGTTTACGTGAAAACCCAGTACCACACAATGCTTTTCTTATTTGTAAAAGACTACATTCATTGGAAGAACCAACTTCCTATTTCTCTAGCTACAACTGGAAGGAGAATCCAACCCCCTATTTACAGGTTGCAACCTGAAGGAATTTCCAACTCCCTAATTTACCGGCTCCAACTGAAAGGAGGCTACAAACCCCTTTTCTTGCCTCGTCCAACTGTCCTGAAATATAAATATAGACCAATATGCCACTACCTCTGTTGCTGTAATTGATAAACTATTGTTGTTGTTTCTGATACTTCTATTGTTGCTATTGATTTTGATATCTCATCAAGACTACAACCACACATACCTCAAACCAAGATCCACAAGAGATTTCTCCAAATCAAATGCTTATGAATCACTAAGACATATTTGTTCTTGATTTCTTCAGAATACACACCCTAGCATATACACAAAGACATACCTTCAACCTATAGCTGACCTGAGTTTTAGATCCCTAATCTTCAACAAATTTTCTTGACAGGTCTGCGACCCTATACATTATTTTATCACAGATGTCTACGCTTTTCCTCACTACAACCTGTGGATGTATGCACTTTTCCTCCTAAAAACCATGGATTTATGCAAAGGACCTGGATCTTTAACTCTTTCTTTGTATGCTTAGCTCCTACAAACTTATTCCTTCAATGGACTTCACTGACCTCCTCTCACTACCTCATATTTTCAATAAATATTCACAAAATTAATATTCAATTGACTCTACATCGTGTTTTAATGAGGATCTTATGATGATATGCAACTTGTTAACTTCTGTTTTCGATTACTTTAACATGCAACCGACATGCAACTTGTTAAATTCTGTTTACAACTCCTTTACCTTGACATGCAACTTGTTAACTTCTTGTTCATGGGTTGACATCAATGCCAACCAATCTTTCAACAATTCAATGACAACCAATATTTCAACAACTAATCTTTCAACAATTAATCTAAAAAATTAATCTTTTAACAATTAACCTCAATAATTAATCTTTCAACATTCTTGTCCACCTTTAAAAATACGATTCATGGTCCCACTAGACCAAGACTATCAATGGAAGCTTCAACCTTTCTTGCAGGAAAGGGATTTTTTGAGGTTCTAGATGATTTCAACTATGTCAGACAATATGGTTTTCAAGGAAAATCATATTTACTCCCATTTATGTTTCTGATAAATTCTTCATAGTCGAAATTTGTAGACAATATAAATTTTGAGAACATTTATTTAATGAGAAATAGAAAAAGAAATCCATCCCACTTTCTTCGAAGATTGGGGATATTACTATCTAGATCATCTGCCATTTGGATGAATTTTGTATTTATTTTGATCATTTTAAATTAAGATAAATTCATAAAGTTCAGGACTTTGACCCTAATGGAATGTTCTCCACACACATGTTCACAATGGGATATGGCTCATCTTTTATTAAATCAACTCAAATGGATGAAGGAGGAAGGGATGGTAGATGAGCTTGTTAACTTATGTTTACAACTCCTTTACCTTGACATGCAATTTGTTAACTTCCTGTTCAAGGGTTGACATCAATGACAACCAATCTTTCAACAATTCAATGACAACCAAGGGTTGACATCAATGACAACCAATCTTTCAACAATTCAATGAAAACTAATCTTTCAACAATTAATCTCAACAATTAATCTTTCAATAATTAATCTTTCAACGATCTCCTCCTTTGGCATTGATGGAAACACTTAGACACAACACTTCTCATGATCATGTTGGCTCCCTCTGTCTTCATACCTCTTCTCTTTGTTTCCATGCCTTTGTTTTTCTCTCCCCCTTTGACATCAATGGAAAAGGGTAACTTCTCCTTGGGGCTACTCCCATTGTCTGTAAGCCTCTGATCTCTGCTGATGTTTCTCTCCATGGTGCTTCCTCATGTAAATCGTTGATACAAATCATTCAATTATTTCATGATTATTGTTGATCTCCCCCTGTCTTACTCTGCCAAATGCCATGTATATCACTATGGGGCTGAAAACTACTCCAAGTTTCTATCAAAGATACTCAAAAGTCTCCCTCAAAATAAGTTTGGTGAAGATATATGCAATTTGTTCTTTTTCTCTCCCTTTGACATCACGGGAAAAGGATAACTCCCCTTGTCAGTATGTCTCCCCTTGTCTTCATGCTACTGATCTCTTTCTCTAATGATTTCTCTTCCTTTGTCTTCTCTGCAAGATCTCATGTAGATCAACGTAGGGCTACCTGTATATGTTTCCTTTCCTCTCTTCTAGTGCTTCTTATTGTCCATTGGTGCTTCCTCTTGTAATTCAATGACATATATACAAAACATTCATTACTTGATTTCTTCAATCACTTGTCATGTTCACTTGACCATATTGTTCAATGATTTCCTTGTGACGACATAACTTATGTTGACAATTCCAATTGTCAATCCACTGTTATGCATCTCATGAATCCATATATGTCTATATGTCACAAACTTTCCATAACTCTGCTACTAAACTGCCCACAATGCTGACCCATTTGTCACTGTACTATTATGAAAGCTTCTCTGCTACAACTGATCATCACATATTCTTGTTTCTCAGACTAAGTTTGTAATGCATCCTCAAAGCTGTAATGAATATATCCCTACTTGGAAAGTGCGTCAATGATATTCCTCTGATATCTTCATGGGGATATTGTTTCTTAATCTATAAATCGAACTCTACATGTATGAAACAATTTGTACTGAAGATATCCCTACATGAATGCATGTGTGGAATGAACCTTTGCAAAATCATGAACTTATACCTGTGTAACTGTCAGCTGATACCTGCATAGGAATGTGGCATGGAAGCTGCTTCTCAAACAATCAAACTGTTTCTTTGTACTTCTATCATCAAACCACTCTTAAACTAAATGTCCAAAATATGCAAACACTTCAAACTGCTTGAAGGATGGTTATCTGATCTATAGAGCTACTGCATAGACTCCCCTTGTTTAATATTCATATTTAATGGGAGTCTCCAAGTTAGATGTCTCACAACAATGGAGGAATTCCCCCTAATGCTGAGTAATCTTCCTCATAATTTGTAGATTCATCATCTTCCTAAGTTTTGACATCTTCCACTTTGCCTGTGGATTCATCATCTTTCTGACTTTTGACATTTTCCTCTCTGCGTGTATTTTCATCTCGATCTTGCACTACTACAAGCCTTGTGCATACAATTTTTGCAACCTATTCTTCATTCATATGATCTTCTTTGTTTTCTTTTCTTCTCCAAAATTTCTTGTATCCACCATTATTATTTTCCTTCATGGAAGGATCTATCCAGATTATGCAATTTTGAGCTATATGACCATAATTATGGCATTTGTAACATTCAATATTGGAAAGAGACACATAACCATCTCTTTCTTTCTTCATAGTTAGAAACATCTTCTTGTCACCTGTCATATGCTTTGAACAACCACTGTCAACATACCAATCACTTTTTATGTGTTGGGATTGTAGAGAAAGCGGGTATTGATTCTGCTTTCTTTTCCATATCTCTCATGGTTTCAATATATGATTATTAATGTTCTTCTTTGGTTCCCTGGGTGGAATATTCATTCTACAATTCTTTGCTACGTGTCCAAAATTGTTTCATTTTTAGCATTCTACTTCATTTCTCAACGAGCCAAAACTTTTTGGGTTTCTACTATATGCTTCATAAGATTTTATGGGATAACTATTATTTAAGTACCTTGCATAGTTGCTTTGGTTCTTGGTATAGGCTTTGCAGTTTACAACTTTACGTCCAAAATTAGCACAATTAAAACAATGACCATAAAAGAAAATTTGATACCTAGGAGTAGATGATCTTCTTTGCAATGCATTCCTTCTAAATTCATCTTCTTGACTCTTCTTTATTTCTGGAATGTTCTGCTTTGGGGGCTTGCATTCTTCCTTCTTGACAGAATCTTTGACAATCTATGCATAACCTTTTTTGTTTTTGGTTCCTGTTCTGTTTTCATGGAGTTTGATTTTTTCTCATTCTATATTTGATTATATCCGAGTCTAGATATGCCATTGTATGTTATTTGATTGTTGATGATTAGATCCAATATTCTGGTGCTCTTCTGCTACATATATATATTCTAAAGATATTTCATTAAAGAGACTATTTCTTCTTCCAAGCTTCCAATCATTTTCTCCTTTTCTTCTAATTGACTTCTAAGTACTTCCTCAATTCTTCTATCTTATTCTATTTGAATTTTTAGACTCATGATCATTTGTTCAATTTCTTCAAAGTTGGAATCATGAGATCCCTCTTTCATTTTTAACTCTACCTTGAGTGACTCATTTTTATTTCTTTCTTTCTCAAGTTCTTCTAATGCACTGATTATCTCTACTATGAGATCGACTTCACCTTCTTCTTCAGAATCATCTTCTACCACCATGAAGAGTACTCTTTCTAGATCATTGTCACTATCATTATCCTCCCCATCTGATGAGGAGTTGTCCTCCTTTGAGTAGAAACTTTACTTGAAGAATTTTCTTTTGTTTTTTCTCTTGTTTCCCTTTTGATATTTCTTTTCCCTTTTAGAAGCTTCTTCTTCATCACTATCTTTATTCTTATGAGGACATTTAGAAGCAAAATGACCAATACCACCACAATTAAAACATTTCAATGGAAGCATACCTTTATACTTGTTGGTTCCTTTATTTAATTTCCTTACGAAGTTAGCCATCTCTTCATCTTCGTTTGAATCATCGCTATAACTGCAACCTGGTTTTGAATTTTTCTTGTTCTTCTTCTTTGTCTTCTTGGATTTTTTGAAAGCTACTTCCTTCGTGACTAGGTTCTCCCACTCTGTTCTCATTTCATAAGATGTAAATATTCCATGTAGCTCGTCCATGCTCAATGTAGCGAGATCTTCTCTTTCTTATAGGGATAATATTTTAGGATTTAATCTCATTAGAAGAGACCTCAATACCTTTTGAACAACCACTGATTCATCAAATTCTACTTCCAATCCCTTAACAATGTTAACTATTTCGTCAACTCACAGAAGATAGGATGTAATGTCTTCATCTTCTTTCATCTTCAATTGTTCAAACTTAGCTCTGAAGATTTGAAGCTTAGATCCTTTAACTTTGGCATCTCCTTCATTAATCTTTTGGAATTTATCCCAAAGATCCTTTGCACTATCACAATGCATAACCTTGAAAAATACTGAATCAACCAGACTACTCATAATGGTACCTTTAGCCTTTGAGTTGTTTTCACTGAATTTCTTTCCATATCTGTTGGTTGGGGGAGTGGCTGGTGTTGTAGACCCATCTACTATTGATTTCCAAACATCAAATCCTCGTCTTTGTAAAAACGTTTTCATCCTTTTATTCCAGAAGGCATAGTTCCGACCGTCAAACACTGGTGCTCCAATCTTAGCGTATTCCATGATCTCCTTCCAGTGGTTAGACTTCTTCCTCAAGGACCGGATCTGATACCAATTTTTGGAATACTGATAGAGGGGGTGAATCACTATGAGCACAATTAGTACTTTTAATCACAATATAAAACCTCCAATAATGTTCAATAGTTTATCATTAACATTAAACATATCATCATCACTATAATTCAATGCATAAACATCACATAAACACAATACACTATAATTTTACGTGGAAACCCAATGCGGGAGAAAACCACATAATGCTTTTCTTTTTGTCAAAGAGTACATTCATTGGAAGCACCGACTTCCTATTTCTTTAGCTACAACTGGAAGGAGACTCCAACCCCCTATTTACAGGCTGCAACCTGAAGGAATCTCTAACTCCCTAATTTACCGACTCCAACTGGAAGGAGGCTATAGCCCCCTTTCCTTGCCCCATTCAACTGCCCTGGAATATAAATGTAGAACAATATATCACTACCTCTGCCCCTGTAACTGATAATCGACTACTGATGTTTCTGATACTTCTGTTGCTGCTACTAATTTTGATATCTCATAAAGACTGCAACCACACATACCTCATACCAAGATCCACAAGAGAGTTCTCCAAATCAAATGCTTATGAATCACTAAGACATATATGTTCCCGATTTCTTCAAAATACACACTCTAACATACACAGGAAGACATACCTTCAACCTATAGTTGACCTGAGTTTAGATCCCCGATCTTCAACAATTTTTCCTCACAGGTTCGCGACCCTATACACTATCTGCTCACGGATGTCCATGCTTTTCTTCACTGTAGCCCGTGAATGTATGCGATTTTCCTCCTAAAAACCGCGAATTTATGCAAAGGACTTACTTGGATATTTAATTCTTTCTCCCTACACTCGACTCTTGCAAATTTCTTCCTTCAGTGGACTTCGTTGACCTCCTCTCACTACCTCAGATTTTCAAATTAGTATTCACATAAGTAATATTCAATTGACTCTACACTGTGTTTTAATGAGGATCTCATGATGACATGCAACTGGCATGCAACTTGTTAACTTCTGATGCAACTTTTTAACTTCTGTTTTTAGTTACTTTAACATGCAACCAACATGTAGCTTGTTAACTTCCGTTTACAACTCCTTTACCTTGACATGCAACTTGTTAACATATGTTTACAACTCCTTTACCTTGACATGCAACTTGTTAACTTCATGTTCAAGGGTTGACATCAATGACAACCAATCTTTGAACAATTCAATGACAACCAATCTTTCAACAACTAATCTTTCAACAATTAATCTAAACAATTAATCTTTCAACAATTAATATTTCAATAATTAATCTTTCAAAATTATTGTCCACCTTTAAAAATATGATTCATGTTCTCACTAGACCAAGAATATCAATGGAAGTTTCAACCTTTCTTGCAGGAAAGGGATTTTTTGAGGTTCTAGATGATTTCAACTATGTCAAACAATATTGGTTTCAAGGAAAATCATATTTACTCCCATTTATGTTTTTGATAAATTCTTCATAGTTGAAGTTTTAGATAGTATAAATATTGAGCACATTTCTTTAATGAGAGAACAAAAAAGATATTCATCCCACTTTCTATGAAAATTGGGGAGATTACTATCAATATCATATCCCATTTGAATGAATTTGATATTTATTTTGAACATTTTAAATTAAGAGAAATTCGTAAAGTTCAAGACTTTGACCCTAATGGCATGTTCTCGACACACATGTTCATAGTGGGATATGGATTGTCTTTTATTAAATCAACTCAAATGGATGAAGGAGGAGGGGATAATCAAAAACCTCATGAGGGTTCCCATGAGAAACACCAAGATGACATTGATACCCTTGTTATCACAAATGACCAATACAAAAAAAAGGGAGAACCACAACAAGTGGTAACCCTCTTCACCAAACATTTCTCAAAAACGTTCTTCGACAATGAGGAAAATTTGTGGAAATAACCAAGAGCAAAGGAATTCTCTCACTGGGAGATCAGGTGACATAAACCGTCCTAAAAAGGGTCTTGAATAATCACATACACTCCTGGTAAGTATAAAAAGGAAAAGAGATTCTACTGAAAAACCAAGTCAAGAAGTACCATAATGTGAAGTCATATGTGTTGATGTT
>JZKD02S2324490.1:301196-314662 GCA_000966675.3 Picea glauca | reverse complement strand
CCTTTATTTAATTTCCTTACGAAGTTAGCCATCTCTTCATCTTCGTTTGAATCATCGCTATAACTGCAACCTGGTTTTGAATTTTTCTTGTTCTTCTTCTTTGTCTTCTTGGATTCCTTGAAAGCTACTTCCTTCGTGACTAGGTTCTCCTATTTTGTTCTCATTTCACAGGATGTAAATATTCCATGTAGCTCATCCATTCTCAATGTAGCGAGATCTGCTCTTTCTTCTAGGGATGATATTTTAGGATTTACTCTCATAGGAAGAGACCTCAATACCTTTTGAACAACCATTGATTCATCAAATTCTACTTCCAATCCCTTAACAATGTTAACTATTTCGTCAACTCGCAGAAGGTAGGATGCAATGTCTTCATCTTCCTTCATCTTCAATTGTTCAAACTTAGCTCTGAAGATTTGAAGCTTAGATCCTTTAACTTTGGCATCTCCTTCATAAATCTTTTGGAGTTTATCCCAAAGATCCTTTGCACTGTCACAATGCATAACCTTGAAAAATACTGAATCAACCAGACTACTCATAATGGTACCTTTAGCCTTTGAGTTGTTTTCACTGAGTTTCTTTCCATATCTGTTGGTTGGGGGAGTGGCTGGTGTTGTATACCCATCTACTATTGATTTCCAAACATCAAATCCCTGTGTTTGTAAAAACGTTTTCATCCTTTTATTCCAGAAGGTATATTTCCGACCGTCAAACACTGGTGCTCCAATCTTAGCGTATTCCATGATCTCCTTCCAGTGGTTAGACTGCTTCCTCAAGGACTGGATCTGATACCAATTTTTGTAATACTGATAGAGGGGGTGAATCAGTATGAGCACAATTAGTACTTTTAATCACAATATAAAACCTCCAATAATGTTCAATAGTTTATCATTAACATTAAACATATCATCATCACCATAATTCAATGCATAAACATCACATAAACACAATACACTAGAATTTTACGTGGAAACCCAATGCGAGAGAAAACCACATAATGCTTTTCTTTTTGTCAAATAGTACATTCATTGGAAGCACCGACTTCCTATTTCTTTAGCTACAACTGGAAGAAGACTCCAACCCCCTATTTACAGGATGCAACCTGAAGGAAGCTCTAACTCCCTAATTTATCGGCTCCAACTGGAAGGAGGCTATAGCCCCCTTTCCTTGCCCCATTCAACTGCCCTGGAATATAAATGTAGAACAATATATCACTACCTCTGCCCCTGTAACTGATAATTGGCTATTGATGTTTCTGATACTTATGTTGCTGCTACTAATTTTGATATCTCATCAAGACTGCAACCACACATACCTCATACCAAGACCCACAAGAGAGTTCTCCAAAACAAATGCTTATGAATCACTAAGACATATATGTTCCTGATTTCTTCATAATACACACTCTAACATACACAGGAAGACATACCTTCAACCTATAGTTGACCTGAGTTTAGATCCCTGATCTTCAATAATTTTTCCTCACAGGTCCGCGACCCTATACACTATCTGCTCGCGGATGTCCGTGCTTTTCTTCACTGTAGCCCGCGAATGTACATGCTTTTCCTCCTAAAAACCGTGAATTTATGCAAAGGACTTGGATCTTTAATTCTTTCTCCCTACACCCGGCTCTTGCAAATTTCTTCCTTCAATGGACTTCATTGACCTCCTCTCACTGCCTCAGATTTTCCAATTAGTATTCACATAAGTAATATTCAATTGAATCTACACTATGTTTTAATGAGGATCTCATGATGACATGCAACTGGCATGCACATGCAACTGACATGCAACTTGTTAACTTCTGATGCAACTTTTTAACTTCTATTTTTAGTTACTTTAACATTCAACCAACATGTAGCTTGTTAACTTCCGTTTACAACTCCTTTACCTTGACATGCAACTTGTTAACATCTGTTTACAACTCCTTTACCTTGACATGCAACTTGTTAACTTCCTGTTCAAGGGTTGGCATCAATGACAACCAATCTTTGAACAATTCAATGACAACCAATCTTTTAACAACTAATCTTTCAACAAATAATCTAAACAATTAATCTTTCAACAATTAATCTTTCAATAATTAATCTTTCAATAATTAATCTTTCAAAATTCTTGTCCACCTTTAAAAATACGATTCATGTTCTCACTAGACCAAGAATATCAATGGAAGCTTCAACCTTTCTTCCAGGAAAGGGATTTTTTGAGGTTCTAGATGATTTCAACTATGTCAGACAATATTGGTTTCAAGGAAAACCATATTTACTCCCATTTATGTTTATGATAAATTCTTCATAGTCGAAGTTTTAGATAATATAAATATTGAGCACATTTATTTAATGAGAGAACAAAAAAGATATTCATCCCACTTTCTCTGAAGATTGGGGAGATTACTATCAATATCATATCCCATTTGAATGAATTTGATATTTATTTTGAACATTTTAAATTAAGAGAAATTCATAAAGTTCAAGACTTTGACCCTAATGGCATGTTCTCGACACACATGTTCACAGTGGGATATGGCTTGTCTTTTATTATATCAACTCAAATGGATGAAGGAGGAGGGGATAATAAAAAACCTCATGAGGGTTCCCATGATAAACACCAAGATGACATTGATACCCTTGTTATCACAAATGACTAATACAAAAAAAAGGGAGAACCACAACAAGTGGTAACCCTCTTCACCAAACATTTCTCAAAAACGTTCTTCGACAATGAGGAAAACTTGTGGAAATAACCAAGAACAAAGGAAGTCTCTCACTAGGAGATCTGATGATGGAGGTGACATAAACCGTCCTAAAAAGGGTCTTGAATAATCACATACACTCCTGGTAAGTATAAAAAGGAAAAGAGATTCTGCTGAAAAACCAAGTCAAGAAGTACCATAATGTGAAGTCATATGTGTTGATGTTGAAACTAGAGAGCCCGATTGGGTTGAGAAATGTTTGATTGAAAGTAGGAAAGTGGCAGAACAACTGGATTGTGAAGAGCCGTTGGTTTTTGAAGAAGAATCTATCACTCTCCATCATGTTGCATTTGATAAAACAAAAGAAATTACAAATTGAGAAAGTGAATTTAAAAAATAAAAAAGTTGTTGAAAAATGGAGCTTAGAGATATACATGACATAAATAAAACTTTATAAGGTTTTAGAACTCCATCAAGCCATAGAGGATGCCCTAAAATACTCCATTGATGAACAATAAAAAGAAAACTCAGTTCTAAAAAAGATGATAAAATATTTAGAGGATGCTCTGCTACCCCAACCTTTATTCGCCGAACTTATTTCTACAATAAAACCACTTAATGTGTTGGAGGATATATCTGAATCAAGTTCAAGGTTAAAAGGTGCTTCAAGTATGTTGAAAACTATTAGAAAATATGTGGGAGATAACATTAAAAAGAGGGTCACTTTAATTTTTGACATTTGGGAACTAACAACTAGTTCAACTACCCTGTCTACAAGGATTTCAAATTTCAAGGAATATCTCTAAAAAATATGGAAAATGATGAATATTTTTATAAAGAAGTTGTCAACACTTTTTCTGTCAATATATCAAGTATGAATGGTGTTCATAGAAGGGAACACAATCTTCCTTCCAAAGTTAGAATAAAAAAAATAAATTCACGTTGGTTAAGGAGGATCAAGTGTTTACGAGAAATGATTGTTTAGTGTGACACTATAAATACAAAAATAAGTGATTTATTCCTTAAGCTTGTTGAATTAACTAAAGAAATGGAGGGCCCATATTTGATTATGGACTCAATATTACTTTCAAAGGATCAACTACAAGAACAAGTGGATGCCCTTAAAACCTCATGGGCTAGTGATTTCGTCAACCTAACTGAATTCTTAGAGGAATAAGTTGAGAAATGGATAATTCATTATGTTAACAAAAATCAAGATATTGAAGATACTATTCACCAGTTAGGTTTCAATTTTAAAGATATAAATGAGTTTTTCGATACCAAGATTAAGCATGAGATAATGGTCCCCCCCATGCAGGAATACATTGATCAGTGGTTAAAGAATACCTTGATTAAAGTAACCGATCCCGATCATCAATGAGAAGTTACAACCATTAAGCCACCTCCAACTGAACAACATACAAAATAAACTTCAACAAGCAAAAGAAAGAGATCCCTTTCCATCATAGTAAGTCATGTAGACACTTCACTGAGCCTTTTTTTTTTTCTTTTCCTCTTAGTTAGTTATCATCCAACCTTTTATTTCATGATCTGTGAATACCAAAGGTCAATACTTAATTGTGCTTTTTTTATTTATTCCAGGTATTTTCACTTACTGGTCCAGGGGAGCCCCATCCCAGTTCGTTTAGGATGAACACATTTACTTTTCAATTTTATAAACTCTTTTAAAGAAATTTATAAAATCCTTTAAGAGATATTTGTATATTTTTTGAGGTTCCTGGAGAACTATTCGGGGCACTATACTAGTGATTTATCATGCTTCGAGTTTTAAGCATGAGATTTCAAGTATGAGTCTATCATAATCCCTTTTGGTTTTAATTTAATGATCATGTTAATTTCTCTACATATGTGGTTCATTTATTCCCTTCCTGCTAAATAATGTGTCTTGCTTTACTATGTGATATGATGGAAATGCCATTGTGTGATATTCCTTACTCTATTGGTTTATAATCTTGTATAATATTGTGAATATCCATTTTTGAAAAAGCATGGTCCTTATGCATACTTTGTTTGTGAATATTTATTCCATGAACCGCTTGGTCCTTCTCAGACATTTTTTGTAAATTTTGTATTATATTAAAGATCAGTTCTACCTCTCTAAAAACACATGAGGATTTATCCTCGTGATGTTATATTCAATACTCTAAACTTAAAGATCAACATTTTTGGAAACCATACTAGGGATTAAAAACAAAATTCTAGTTTCACAGACCAACAAAGTTTAATGAATCAAGAAAACCCCAACCAACCTAAAATACTGATTGGACTTGGATGCCAAAGAAGCATATTGAACCAATTAATCAACTTGGCTCTTTCTGCAACAAGAAGTCAAGAGGAACTAGAACATACCTGGAAAGTCTTGTCACAACAAGAAGAGACAAATAAAATCCAAAGACAAAGGAGACACCGATAAAATATTGAAGCTGGAATCATACAAAGGACCACTAACAAGAAGCAAATAGAGGATTCTTGAGACTTATCAACAAAATCAAGGTTCCACATCTCAAAATTTGATTGTAGAAATGAGAGATCGAGAAGAGGAAAGAAGTAATATTCCCAACGATAATAGAAAGGAAAATGAAGGACAAAGAAACCAAACAAGAAGACCAAGATCCAATCCTGTTAACTTACCAGGTGAGAAACATTAATTTCCCACTCTTCCTCAATGCATTCTGCCTATCTTCACAAGCGATGGGATTATGGACCCAAAAAAGAATATGGATCAATTCCTCACCATTTGTGACATCCACTTGATTCAACATGATGACGTTATGGTGAGATTTTTTCTTCAAACTTTAATAGGTCCAACATATGACTGGTACCTCTCACTTCCAAGAAATTCCATTGGTTTCTTTGATGATACAGAAGATATTTTTATGACAGATACTCTCAACCTGTTTCTTATCATACTTTACTTACTCAATTCACTCAAATACATCTTGAAAAGAATGAAAGGATCCAAGATTTCAATTTATGTTTCTTCAAGATGTTACATCAAATGCATTCTTCCAGCAACCAAATGCACCAGTTGTCTTTGGTTGCTATAAGAATGCAATTCCATCTATGGTTAATTATGCAATAAAGGTTGCACAAATTACAACATTGGAAGATGCAATGAGGAAAGAGAATGAGATGGAATGAAACATGTTGGAAACTAATGGAGACCCATAAATTATTCTTGGAAGAGTCCAAATACATATGACAAGCTTATATGTATCATCTCAACCTCCATCTTCATTCAAAGCAAGTGGATAATGGGGGATTGGAAGAGGAATTTTTCAAGGACAACCCCCAAATGTAAGAAGTATTATTGCTCTTGAAGATGCTCAAAGGACCCATCAAAATACAAAGATAGTATAATTAAATCGAATAATCCAAAAGATGCAAAATGAAATAACTTGTTTAAAGAGAACCAATAATGTTGTTCCATAACGTCAGGATACAAGGCCTTTGCAACCAAATTTTAGAAACAGAGTTGACATAAATAAAAAAAAATGAAGAGCATAGACTCAGAGCACTTCAAGTCCCAAATCCAAATGTTGTTGTACTAGAGGAAGTTGAAGAAGAAGAATTTTCTGAAGTTAACGAAGAATCAATGAATGACCAAAATCAAATATTATAGTTAGCGCAAATGGAAAAAATTTCATTGTGTCTAGAAATATCTTATGAACAAGAAGAATATGATTATACAGAACAAGAAAATGTTGTTCAAACAAGGAATCAAACAAACAAGTTCATGTCAAGAGATCAATTGGATAAAGAAAGGGCAAAAAGTAATGTTCCAGAACCGATAAAACAACAACAAATTCATCATCTAGTGGTAAATCAATCCAAACAACCACCACAAATGACTTATAATATAGTCGATGAATTAACCAAGCTTCAGATCACTCTGCCATTTCTAGAGGTAGTCAAGATACCTCAAGAAAGTGATAATCTTCTAAATATTTTGGATTATACAAGTTCATATTGTCCTAGAATAGAAGTTGTTTTTATAAACACCAAGCAACAACAACATAATTCCATACCAGCAAGACCAAAAGGAAAAGTTCCACCATTTTACATATCATTGAAAAATAATGATTTTACACTACATAATTGCTTGATTGATATTGGAGACACGAATAATATTATGCCATTATCTGTTATGGAAGATTTGCTGATGGAATGCAAAAAGTATTATGAGATGGGGGAAAGCATCTATGCAATTGATTCCAGAAAAGTACCTTCTTTTGGTGAAATAAAAGACTTTTGTTCCTGGATAATTTCAATGCCACATATTACAATAGTGCTCACTATAATAGTGGTTGATCTTCCCCTAGCATACAATGTTGTCTTGAGCCGAGATTGGAGTTCCATGATTGGAGGATACATTATGAATGATGAGAGTTGCATGATGCTCCTAAACAAATACGGAGCATTGATTAAAGTACCATTAGTAAAAAGAAAACCCACATCATTCAAGAAAAAGGGAGTGATGCAAAATTATATTGATGTTGGGATTGGAAACTATGTTGTTTTCAATATAGAGAAAATAAGTTCTTCCAAATAATCAATATAAAACATTTTTCAAGGGTTTTGGAAAATTTCGTTTGATGGTGCTTGTTCTAACTCTAGCATTGGAGTTGGTATTGTTATCAAAATTCCTCAATCTTGTATATATCCACCTCCAATTAGACTTGAGTTCCTTTGCACGAATAATGAAGTTGAGTATGAGGCTTCCATTCAAGGATTGAATTTGGCACTTCAAATGAAAATTAACAATTTAGTGGTGATTGGAGATTCAGAGTTAATCATCAATCATATCATAAAAAGGTACAATATCAAGAAGGAGAATTTGAAACTTTATTTAAAAAGAGTTTGGGATCTTATTGTTTCATTCAATTATTTCAATATTACTTTTGTTCCTCGAGAGAAGAATCAAAAGGCATAATCATTAGCAATTGAAACCTCTCTCTTTAACCCAAGAGATTCCAAATCAGCCGATACCTTTCATGTCAAAATGGTTTTTTGTCCATTAATACCAGACAATCAAGATTATTGATAGGTGTTTGAAAATGATGAGCATGTTTCAAGTTTCCTTGTAGAGTTGTAACCAACATTATTAAGTGTTCTAGAAGAAACACAAATGTATCATATAGAAGGAGGAATCAATCAAGTAGAGACCCACGATCAACGTGCCACTTCTCTTCCAAAAAACTATGTTAGTCTTGAAACACTCTTCACAAGAGATGATCTAATAAAAGAAATGAACACATTCGATGAATCTTCCCTTAGGAAAGTACAAGAGACTCAAAATATTAATATCAATACATATGAAACTCAAAAATACATAAATATGGGTACTAGTTGTACCACCGAAGAAGTCGAACAATATACTCTTCTCTTTAGAAAATTTCAAGATGGTTTTGCTTGGACCTATGATGATTTGAAGGAATATGACAAGTTAATATTTCAACATACTATACCACTAAAAGAAGGTTCCAAACCATTTAGGAAAAAATTCAGAGTGATTAATCCAAAGTTGAAGCCTTTGGTAAGATTGAAACTTGAAAAGTTAAAAAACGCTGGCATAATTTTCTCAATTAGACATTCCGAGTGTATTTCAAATCTTGTGGTCATTAGAAAGAATAATGATGAAACCTAGATTTGTGTAGATTTTCATGATATCAATCGATCTAGTGCTAAGGGTAATTACCCTCTTCCAAACATGGAGATATTGTTGCAACAAGTCACCGGAATTGCATTAATGTCCATGTTAGATGGGTTTTTTTGGATACAATTAGGTACTTGTTACTGAAGAAGATAGACCAAAAACTGCGTTTGTGACACCATGGGGAACTTATGCTTATTTTCACATGCCTTTTGGGTTAAAAAATGTTGGCACGACATTTCAGAGAGCTATGGACCATGATTTCAATGATTTGATTGGGAAATTCTTGGCATATTATCAATATGATTTGACTGTCCATTCAAAGCTAAGAGAATGCCATTTGAAACATCTCAGCCAAGTCTTTCAGTGGTGTATAATGTATGTAATGTCTCTCAATACAAAGGAATGCCTATTTGCAGTTTCAGAGGGGAAGTTACTTGGTCATATAGTGATAAAATAAGGAATTTATACTGATATTGAAAAGATTAAAGCCATAAATGACTTAAATCCTCCAACATCTCGAAAATGGGTACAATATTTCTTTAGAAAGATAAAATTTGTGCGAATATTTGTACCTGATTACGCAAAATTGTAAATCCAATCAACAAACTATTGAAGAAAGATAAAAAATTTGAAAAGACCCAGGAGACTCAAAAGGCCTTCACAAACATCGAGCATGCAATCACCACTGCTCCTATTTTTCTTAGTCCTGATTTGGATAAAGACTTCATATTGTATTAATTCACCTTAGAAGAGACTATTTCTTCTATTCTTACTCAAAATAATTCAAATGGAGAAGAGATTCCAATTTCTTTCATGAGTAAAACCTTACACGATTATGGGATGAAATACTCCACTATAGAAAAATGATCTTTTTCTTTGGTCATAATAGTTGTTCATTTCAAAGCTTATATTTTATCAACCCATGTTATTTCTTATGTACCACATTATCCTATCAAAATGTTTCACAATAAACAATTTAGAGGAGGGAGATGAGAAAATTGATTGGATAAGCTTCAAGAGTATGATATAGATATTAGACTGCTTAGGGATGTCAAGGGACAAGGATTATGCAAAATAATGACTAGAATTGAATATGTCAATATTTATTCTCCCCATACAAATGATACCACCCTGCAATATTCACATGTTACAACATCTGAATGGTATAAAGATATAGTATTTTATTTAAAATTTGGGAAATTTCATGTTGGAATGTCTTCCAAAGAGATGAGATCTCTAAAAATGAAAACCAATCAATATATGTTAGTCTCTAGAGTTTTGTTTCAAAGAAACTTTGATGGAATTTTGTTAAGATGTTTAGATAATTCAAAATCCAAACAAACATTACAAGAATTATATGAAGGATTTTGTGGGGGACACTTTTCACCTATAGTAATTGCTCACAGGATTATTAGGGCTGGTTATTACTGGCCAACCATTTTCAAGGATGCCTATTCAATGATTAGAAAATGCCTTCCATGTAAAAAATTTCTGAAAAGATGAAAAGAGTAGCCATGCCTTTAAAATATATATCAATTGAAGAACCATTTGCATAGTGGGGTTTGGATGTTATTGGTCCAATCAATCCAAAATCTAGTAAATGGAATTCGTACGTTCTCACTACCATTAATTATTTAACAAAGTGGAAATAATCTATGGCCTTGAAGACCGCTAATTCAAAACAATTGATTCTCTCCCTGAAGGATAATGTTCTATCTAGATTTGGTGTTCATGAAAATTTCATAATAGATAATGGTTCAATTTTCATTGGGTCTAAATTTACCAAGTTATGTGGAGATTATGGTATTTTGATGGGGAAATCATCCAATTATTATCCTCAAGGAAATGTCTCAGATGAATCAACTAATAAGATATTGATCCAAGTACTCAAAAAAATCAATTGCAATAAATCAAAGGAATTGGCACAAAAGGCTGGTAGACGCTCTTTGGGCAAGTCGTCTCACTCCAAAGGGAAGCACTGGACATTCAACGTATACTTTGGTATATGGAAAGGAAGCTATACTACCCATAAATCTTGAACTAAATACGTTGGTTGTTCCTACAAGAATTGAAGACATGGAAGAAGTATCCCCTCTTTAAGCATAATAGTATCAATTAATGAAGTTGGAAGAATAGAGAGCACAAGCAATGATAACCATAAACAAGAGACAACAACTAATCAAAAATCATTTTGATTAGAGTGGCACTTCCAAAGATTTCCAAAAATATCAATTCGTTCTACTTTGGAACAAAGAAAAGGAGAAGCCATATTTTCATACTAAGTTCGAAGCTCTCTAGAATGTGCCATATCAAATTGAAAAGGTTTTTGGTTTCAATTCTTGTTGAAATATATGCATGGAATATTTCAAACATTGCATGTGAACGAGAAATATCTCAAGCATTTCTTTGTCTAATCTTTGGTTCTCACCTTTGTATTCCTTTTCTTCTTTCCCTTTCCCACTATGTATTTATCCATTGTATATCATATTACCTTTTTTTTTCTTTAACTTTTCCTTCATAAGATCAACTCACTTTTCCTTACTTTTAACTCCATTTCCTAATGGACAAGGCTCTTTGGATTCTCAGCAACCCACAGGGGTTACTGTCCCATGGTTGGAGCCGAATGTTGATCAACATTTGTTGATCAATGTTCAAGCGCCTTGGTCATACTTACTTATACTATATATCTTGCACTAGGTCATTTTTTGCAAAGTGCGGGTTGCAGGAAGAACTCTTATTATCATCTCAAGTCCAAAGTCCCGCAAACCCACAAGTTTGCAAGTTACCATACTTACCACTTTTCCACTTTTCATCACCTCACAATCCAATACTTAGCCATTTCTTCATTTGCAGGAGTCCCATTGTGAAAGCAAAAACTGTCCCCAATCTCGCAACCCACAAACCCTTATCCTCTAAAATGAACTTGCCAATTTTGCGTTATGCAAAATGAACCATCCTTCTAACATTTATTCTATTTCATGAATGTGGATGAGGGACCTTCCCCCTCATGTTCCCCCTTCATTCCCACATCCTGCAATCTCCAAAAATACCCTCACATCACTCATTTTGCACTTTTTGTACTTAACCATTTTCATTAATCCTGACACGTGATCACCTTTTCCAAGAATATTTACTATCTTATAGCCACATCAACTGTTACACATATGAATTAATATTGTTATTATGTGACATGATTCTTGTAAAAGATCTTCTTAATCCAAATCAAATAATGTAATTAACATTTATGAACCAAGTTTTACAATATATGATATCAAGACAATACATGATGAATTTAGTAATGTATTAAATCCTCACTGTAAAGGGTATAACTTCAACAAAACTGCCACTTATTCACCAAAATAATCTTTGCAAAGTATGTCGAATAAGAAAAATGAGTGACATTATGGAGATACCATGACGAGAAGACCATGAATTCCAATGGTATGAAGCTTTCAAGTAGTGTTTGGTGCTTTCACCTTAGGAAAGAAACTCAAACAAAGTCTATACTTCCAGAATTGCACTAGTTGGATGTATGCCAGAGGTATTTGACTTTAAAGAATTGGTTCTCTGGTGTGCAGACAAATTCAATAGTGAGAAGAGAATAATTCAACTACAAGGGAGGACACTAGTCTCTCTTGCTCCCACAATTTTCAGAAAAATGCTTAGATCACTTCCAAAACCCAATACGACTTTCAAAGGTTCTAAATATGACGCCTTTATAAAGGACCATAATGGAGGAGTAAGTCTCTTGGATAATTTTCTCACATAACAATCAACTGATTTCGTGAACTCTTCTCAAATAGAGGTATGTTCACTCAATTACCCATATAAGGAGTTTGCATGGTTGTTTGCTAGAATCATTAGACAAGAGTCTATGACTATTGTTCCAAGATATGTTCTATATATTCTACATCACTATGTTCACGAAGGTGCCATGTTCGATTGGGCTCACATTATTTCAAACAAAGTTTCCTTTTCGTTGGGAAACTTTCAAAAACAAAGAAGTTTCATATGACTTCTTATTTAATTTATGCTATAGCATATTGTCATGTATTTGAAGATCTACCATGAAAAAAAAATTTGGACTCCAATAAGGATCCAATACAGTTATGGAATCCCGCACTTTGAAGGCATAAGGCTCCATACCATTTTTACGAAGTACAAAGTGCTTTCTTGTCCACCTTTAAAAAAATGATTCATGGTCCCACTACACCAAGACTATCAATGGAAGCTTTATCCTTTCTTGCAGCAAAGAGATTTTTTGAGGTTCTAGACGATTTCGACTATTTCAAACTACATGGTTTTCAAGGAAAACCATATTTACTTCCATTTTATGTTTCTGATAAATTCTTCACAGTTGAAGTTTGCAGTCAGTATAAATTGGGCACATTTCTTTAATGCGAAACAAAAAGAGCAATTCATTCCACTTTCTATGAAGATTGTAGAGATTAGTGTCAAGATAACATCTCCTATTTGGATGAATTTGCTATTTATTTTGATCATTTTAATTAAGAAAAATTCATGAAGTTTAGGGCTTTGACCTTAATGGCTTGTTCTCGACACACATCCTCACAATTGGATATGTCTCATCTTTTATTAAATCAAATAAAAACAAAGTTACCAACTTAATGATAACTGTGATCTCAAACCAAGAACTCTAGCCCTTAAAACCCATATTTTTGCATAAAAACATGACAATCAACCCCCAAATCAAAAAGTGGTGCTACCAGTAGCACCATTTTTTGTAAAGGGGTCAAAATTACAACTTTTTTCAAGCATGGGATTAAAGGATCAAATAGTTTCTCAGAAATTTTTTAAAATCAATCCCCAAATAAAAAAGTGGTGCTATCGGTAGCACCACTTTTTCTAACCAGGTCAAAATTACAACTTTTTTCAAGCATGGCCTTAAAACATAAAACAATTGCTTAGAAAAACCTTAAAATCAACACCTAAATAAAAACATGACGCTACCTAATGCAAAATGTTTTTTCTAAACGTTAAAATTGTAGCTAATTATGACCTAATTGAAACTATGGCCTTGACAACAAATCCCTACGCAAATAAAAAAACCCAAAATTGGATCCTAAATGGTCACTT
>JZKD02S2324490.1:274451-298439 GCA_000966675.3 Picea glauca | reverse complement strand
TGAGCGTTTAATTCTCTGTATTGGCCTGAGTAATCTAGTGCTTCCTCTTGAGTCTCATCTTACTGTTTATGAGACCTCGATCCCTGGTATTTGTGTGTTGTCAAGCCCAAGTTTCATGGATGTTGAGTTGCCTTCAGATAAGGCTATCTTTGAAGCTATGATTATGGATATTGGACGTTCTCCTGAATTGGAAACTTTACAAAGAAGCCCTTAGTCTGAGCCTAGTAATGGTATCTACTTGGAGAACTACTATACATAATCCAAAAGGCTATGCGATCCTATGTACATATTATACTTTAAGGGTTTCTTGTTTTCAAGTTTCATATCCCATAACACTTGTTTTTATCAGAGGTTTCTATATTGGAATTATTAACTTCTGGGTAAGTGTTTTTGATCTTATATACAGGACTTTGGAGACATTTTATTTGGTACCTTTTCGTTCCATATCGATATGTTCTGATAGGTAATGATCTTGAAACTGGCATATAGGTTAGATTTTCCCCTTCATGCATTTTTTCATTATCCGTTTCCTGTTTCATTTTTCCTTAGGATCGACCCCACTAAGTTGTGACGTGGAACCTTCTCTACTATTTATAAGTGTCGTAATTCATGTGGTAGAGCCTATCTTCCATGGGCGCCCTAGATTAGAACCCCCTCACATTTTGGCACCCATGCTACAAGTTTTCTATTAGGCTTGGGAGTCCTGTTTAGTCCCACCGTGAATTTGCATTGAAGCTCAATATCTTCTTCTCAATAGTTTTCTTACCATTGCATACGAGACTCCCTCTAACATATGCTGCTACTTATGTCAACACTTTTCAGATTCTTTAGCATGTATTGTGTTATTTACTGGAATATAGGTAATTTCCATTCCACCTGCATAATGCATTTATTTGTATCGCTCACATATCTTCCATAGGATCCACCCCATTCATTTTCGACATCATACCTTCAAGCTGCTTAAAGGTGTCGCTTACAGATGGTAGAGATTACCTCTCTATGGGTTTCCTAGTTAGCACCTCATTGGAATTTTTGACACCTATTGTGTAATCTTCTTACAGGCTCAGAAGCCCTTTGTAGTTCTGCCATGTATTTGCATTGAATTCTTATGAATTCCTCTCAGTCTCTTTCTAGATAATTCACAAATAGGGATTCCAAATTTTTTTATTATTTGTAATTACATTGCATATTAACCGCTCACACTTCTAGATCTAATGTTGACTTCAACTTGCCATTGTTGAACCATTTTCTTATGCATTCCTACGAGTTTCTAGCCTTGCAATTTATGACTTTGCAACTCAACACCTTTATCCCCGGAGGAGACATTCCCCTGAGTGTCCTTATCTTGCACGTACTTCCTTGCATGGAGCATAGGTACGTTCCTTGCGCTTTGGAACTAGTTTGATTTCCTGTGACACTCGTTTCCTCCATTGTACTATAGAATTCTTTTACTCTTTTTCAGGCTTTACTAACATTATAAAAAAAATAAAAAAATAAAAAGAAGGGGGAAGCGTCTATCTCTTTTTTTGGCATCAATCTTGTTGCTCTTGAACAAAGAACAATCTTTGAGTCAATGTCTCAATATTTTGGGTTTATTCTGGTTTTAAGAGACTTTTTCTTGTTGTTGAGAATAATATCCTCTGGTTGGTTGTTCTTCCAACCATATGAAGCATTTGTTGATACCTCATGTATCACGAATGTATCCTAGTTTAAAATCCATGTTTCCTAAGTCACATAATGTGTCGTGATTTTGTTCAAGGGAATTTAACCCGAGTCGACCATTCTACAACAATTCTCTAACCTTTCAAGTTGGCCTTCCCATGTCAGTCAAGTGACTCTCATTATCAAAAGTATATTTGTCTCTCACTTGTTCTAGTATAGAAGGTCCTCATTGACTTCTTGCTGGCGAGTCTACTCTTATCGACTCCCACACATTTCTTTGAGAGTATGACCTAGAGTTGCACCCTAGACCTATTTCCATCATTGATAGGTGACCTTGTGCTCAACAGATGACAAGCCATCATTGGTTGCTGACTGAGCGGTTTCCCTTGTGTTCGACATCAACAACAATCATCACACATAGGGATTCATGCGGTACCTTGGTTTCCATTTGACCCCATAGGTGAATTCCTCATCTTTGTCAGTAGTTTCGATTATTGACTACTATTAAGAGAGTCTCTCTCATGCGCTATTCCATCTAGCACATTCCTGAGTCATACCTCAGTAAGGCCCTTACAATATATTCATTTGATTCATTCCAAATCTTTGGCCTTCTACTACCACTCATTTTAGATGATGGAGGATGCCTCAATTCCTTCCTTCCAACGAATCTCTTCCTATCAAATTCAACACATATTTCTCTAGGAAATAGATCTAGAGTCATATATGGTACCTTGGGGATTGCATTCATTAGTGTCAGGTTCCTCTCTATTGACAGTGGGAATACATAAATGTCCCTTGATCAATAGATTCTACCAGGTGTTCAAAATCAACTCATTTATTCACACTTGTTAGCTTGTACCATGGTACCTTGATGCCCATTATCATCATTGGTGGGTCATCTCACATTTGTTAACGATATACATCAATGACCGTTAATCAAGTGGTGTCTCACTGTGTTTGACTCCAACACATCTATTCACATAGTATAGACTTGTACCACGATAGATCGTTTTGAAGACTGTTATCACATAAAGTTTTCAAGGGTCGTATGTGTTTGTTGTGAATACCCAAGTCTGCACCCCTGCTCCGTATCTCTCTTTTTCGCACACCATTCCTAGGATTTTTCCCCCTTATGGTTGATAAAGTCAATTTCCCTTTCTAATCAATGTTCTGGTTTTCCTTAGTGTCTTGCTTGACTGATCCTCGACTCAAGGGTTTTCTGTTTTCTTTAAATGATGAAGACATATCATGATTTTGGTCCAAATTACTGGTTGTCTTGTTTTCGATTGATTAAGCTCACAACATGTTGTCCAAGTCCTTTGTTTGCACAGGTATCAACCTTGAGCACAAAGCATAACATTCAGAGAAATCCATTTCAGATTTGAATCACCAACAAGTAGGTTTGATTTTCAATGGTGGAGATCCCATAAGTAGTTCGGATCAATGGCTCTCGGGCGGTCAGGATTTCAAAGTCGCGTAAGGATTAATGATTAGGAAGAGGAGCCAAAGTCTCGAAGTAAATCTGAGCCATTGAAGGCTGAGGATAGGCGTTGACAGATCTCACACTTTGGAAGATTTACTTCGGAGGATTGTGCATGCACGAAGAAGAAAAATCCTGAATCTTGAACTCCCGAAGTAAATATCAGCCATCTAAATCTAGAGGACACATGGAGGCATATCCCTCACTTCAAAGATACGACACTCCAGAGGATTGTGGGAGTTATGCATTGAAAAGTCCCAAAGATCTGAAGCCCGAACTCCCAAAATAATTGTGGACTGTTGATCTCAAACCAACAAGGACCATTGATATTGGCAGTAGTATCACTAGAAGCCCCGAAGTAAATCTTGGTCATCCAAATCAAGATGCCACACGTCACCAGATCTCTCACTTCGAGAATTCGACACTTCATAGGATTGTAAGAGTTGTGCATTGAAAAGTCCCGAAGAGCCGAAGCTCGAACTCCCAAAGTAAATCTCGATCGTCCAAATCAGGAGGCCATGCATCACCAGATCTCTCACTTTTGGGAATTCAACGCTTCAAAGGATTTTAAGAGCTATGCATTGAAAATTCCTGAAGAGAAGCCCAAAATCCCGAAATAATTGTGGACTGTTAATCTCAAATCATCAAGAGTTGTTTATCTTTGTAGTAGTATCACCTGAAGGCCTGAAGCCCCAAAGTAGCATCTGACTGACATGTCACTGTAGGCCCAACCACTCTCCAGGTGTTTTTCAACTCAAAATTTGGCACTCGTCTGTTAAATACATGTGGCATCCAGCTTGCGCTGACACATGGAACTCATTTCAAGCATTTTTGTGCATGTCTTTGGCCTATTTTCGAGTGACACATGTCACCCCTTCGTCCATGATATGTCATCATAGTGACACCAGGACGCCATGTTAGATCATCCTTTGGGAAGTGTCCTTGTTCAAGCGACAATATTAGCGCCATATCCATGCAAGTTTTATTGGATCCTAGAATTGCTGGGTGGACAAATTTAACAATGGAGCTAAATTTAGCATGTGTGCCCATATTGCAGGTCATGACTAGATCAATGACCACATTTCATTGCAGGGATGCAACATTCTCGAACGATAAAATTCTTGAGCGGTCCCGCAATTAAAACCATGGTATAGAAAAAGAGCTACGTCACGGAAGGTGGTGAATTGCAGGCTCAAAAGTAGTGTGAATCCAAACCTCCTTTGATAGCCCCTCAATTGCATTGTTATATAACGAAAAATCTGAGAGAAACACGTGGCCTCCCCCCAGGCATTAATCTTCATCCATATCTCGAGGAGAGATCAGTTAATAAAAGAAGGATTGGTGGTTGAAACCTCGACTCACTCCATAAATAAAAGGCCTGGAGGATCTAGTTGTGGAGACAGAACTATCAGCCCGAGGTACCACGATGGACATTTTTTCCTATAGGCCCATGCTGAGATGAGTTTGCGGCTGACAGGAGGATACACACACAGTTTGACAAAAGAAGGCACACACGAAACGCTTTGAATGAAATGGCCAGATCACACTCCTAGTAGTTGTGGACTGATCTGAGTATAAATCGATGAGTTCAATATTTTGTTATGGTCGTCAACTGGTTGAACGGAGCTCCCTACTAAGTAATTTTTGATGCCATAACTGTTCTCTGGTTATGTATATGATTTGAGACTTTCACATTAATAGAAGTCAGTTCGTTTCATCTTCTTGTGTAAACTGTGATGAAACACTTGGGCATGGAGGATCCAGTCGAGGGTTGTAGCTATATTGTAATGTAGGTTTGATTATAATACTATTGTGACCGGTTCCAATACTTTTTCTTTGTTATCTTATTTCCCCTTATGCTGAAATGCTTGAATTTGAATTACCCAAGAGACCATATCTCTGTCTTACAATATTGAATTTGAAACAACAAATAATGTGGCAGAATATGAGGCTCTTGTTTTGGGTTTGAGAGCTACTAAATACATGGGGATTCAAGAGCTAGCAGTGTTTGGAGATGCTGGGTTAATTGTCCATCAAGTAAAAATTCTATATCAAGCTAAACACCCTAGGTTAAATACCTACAAAAATGAAGTCTGGGATCTTGTTGATAGTTTTTTCTTGAATTTTAATATCTCATTTGTTCCAAGAGAGGAGAACATTATGGTAGATTCCCTGGTTGTCTCAACAAGTAATTTCATATTTCCTTTGCCCCCCAAACTCAATTATGATGTGGAAGTAAAGTATAGACCCTCTATACCTGACAATGTCAAACATTGGAAGGTTTTTGAGGATGATCTTGAGATAAAAATATTTCTTGAGACTGTGGATGAATTTTATGTTTTACATATTGACCAAGATCATGATATTGAAGAGAGTCCACATGTTGATGTTTTTCTGAATAAAATTGCTGACCATCATATTGTTCAGTTGCCTAGTAACCATATTCCAAAGGGACTAGTCCCTTTGGAGAGATTGTTTGAAATAAATGATGTTGTTGTAAAGGTTAAAGGTTCGACTGAAAATGTTGATGTGACTGAATGCAATTTGGAACAGAGGAAGACCCAAAGTATGTTAAATTGTCTAGTAGCTTATCAAAGGAACAAAGGGCTGAGTATGTCAAGATTTTGAAGGATTTTGCTGATGTGTTTGCTTGGAAATATGAAGACTTAAGGACATATGACACAAACATCATGGAACACAAAATCCCTTTGAAAGAAGAGGCCAAACATTTCAGGAAGAAACTCAGACAGATAAACCCCATGCTGCTGCCTATTATGGAAAAAAAAGTGAAAAAGTTGTTGGATGCCCAGATCATCATTCCTTTGAGATATTCAGAATGGGTGGCTATCTTGGTTCCTGTGAGGAAGAAAAATGGGGAAATCATATTGTGTGATGATTTCAAAAATTTGAACAAAAGCTCCAAAAAAGATAAATACCCCTTGCCAAAGATGGAACACATTTTGAAGAGAGTGTCTGGTTTATCTAGGATGTCTATGATTGACAGATTATCTGGCTACAATCAGATCTCTATCCTTCCTAAAGATAGAGAGAAGACAACCTTCACTACTCCTTGGGGCACATTCATGTATGCTAAAATTCCCTTTGGATTGATGAATGTAGGAGCAACCTTCCAACGATCCATGGGCATCACCTTCATTGGGGAGAAAGATATATTTGTATTCATTTATTTGGATGAAATTACAATGTTCTCAAAGTCTGACCAAGAGCATTGTCATGATTTGAAGAAGGTATTCCTGAAATGTAGAAAGTTTGGTCTCTCTCTCAATCCTAAGAAGTCTTTATTTGCTCTGAAGGAAGGTAAATTATTGGGGCACATTGGATCAACAGAAGGGGTAAAAATTGATCCAAGTAAAGTAGAGGCCATGCAAACCTTATCTTTTCCTATATCTAAGAAAGAGGTTCAATATTTCTTGGGTAAGATCAATTTTCTAATAAGGTTCATCTCTAACTTTGCTGAATTGGCGAAGTACATTGCGACCATGCTCAGAAAGGGAAATGAGGTGAAATGGACTTCTGAAACTCGAGAATATTTTGATTAGATAAAAAAGGCCTTGAATGAAGCACATGTTCTCATCAACCCTGTCTATTCCAAGGAATTTTTGATATTTTCCTTTGCCTCATTTGACACATTGGCTACTGTTTTTCTACAGAAAAATACAGAAGGGTTAGAACAACCTATTTCCTTTTTCAGGAGAGCATTGAGGGATGTAGAAATGAGATATGATATCATGGAGAAGCATTCTTATGCTTTAGTCAAAGCCCTCAATGCTTTCAAAGTGTATGTTCTGCATTTAAATATTGTCGCATATGTTCCTTTAGCCTCAGTGAAAGAGATATTGATCTAGCCTGACATAGATGGGAAGAGAAGCAAATGGATTGCTAAAATTCTGGAATTTCACCTTGAGATAAAGCCAACTAAATTGGTGAAAGGCCAAGGTTTGGCTAGGTTTCTAGCTGAATCAAAATGTGAGGCTTTGGGGGTTAATTTCATGAACATAAACTCATAAAATAAGCAAGCTGGGATTGCCAATAAAATCTCTCATGTCAACCTCAACCTGACAGGATGTACCTGGTACAGAGACATCATATATTTTCTACAGAGGTTGAGGCCTCCTGATGGTTTGGACAAGAACAAGGTAAGATATTTGAAACTCAAAACAATCAAATATTGTTTGATTGATCGGGTTTTGTAATGGAAGAATCCCCTTGGAGTCCTTTTGAGATGTCTAGACCCACAAGAGGCCCAAAAAACTATGGTTGATTTCCATGACAACTTATGTGGGGGCCATCATTTTTGGAGGACCACAACTTATAAGATCCTCAGATCTGGGTATTTCTGGCCTAGCCCTTTTATTGATGTTTGTGCAAAGATTAGAGCTTGCGTCAAATGCCAAAAGTTTTCTGGAAAGTAGTAGCTCAAATCTTTGCCTTTAAAACTTGTGGTGGTTTCTGAACCTTTTCAACAGTGGGGTCTTGACTTCATTGGAGAAATCCACCTAGCCTTGAGTGATTAGCACTGATGGATTTTGACTTCCACTGATTATTTCACCAAGTGGATAGAATCCATTCCTACAAGGAGTGCCTCCCATTAGGTAATCATTATCTTTCTTGAAGATATCATGTCCAGATTTGGTTGTCCAAGCATGATTGTTACTGACAATGCTGCCTCCTTCAAAGTTGAACCATTGATCAAGTTATATGAACAATATGGTATTGCTTTAGTCCATTCTACTCCTTACTACCCCAAAGGAAATGGTTTGGTAGATTCCTCTAACAAGAGCCTCATAAAGATCATCAAGAAACCGTTAGAAGACAACAAAAAAACATGGGACTCAAAGCTGAAATTTGCATTATGGGATGACAGAGTTACAACAAAGAGGTCACTGGGTGTTTCCCATTTTTAGCTTGTATATGGGGTTGAGGCTATTTTTCCTACTTAGCTTGCCTTTCATGTGGCTAAATTCCTCCAGGAATACTAAGGAGAACCTGATAATATGGTCAAGAGAATACAATAGCTGGTAGAAGTACAATAGGCTAGGGAGCAACTGCTTGATAAAGCTCAAGATCACCAGCAGAAAATAAAGCAAGCCTTTGACCAGAGGGAAAGCAAGAAATATTTTTAGTTGGAAGATTTGGTGCTCAAATGGGATGCTCCCAAGCAAGACAAAGGAAAACACGATAAATTCGAAGCCTTATGGATTGGTCCTTTCAAGATTTCTGAAGTATTTTCAAATAAAACCTATAAGTTGTAGAGATTGGAGGATTTCAAAGTTTTTGGTGGCCCTATCAATGGGAACTTTCTAAAGAAATATTTTGTTTAAGCCATGATTGGATTTCCACCATTGTAATTACCACTTTCTTTTTATTTTCGGTATTAATAAGTGACTCCATAACCCAAAATCTAAGGCACTGGAACTACACGTTCTTGGAAGCTCACAGGGAGAATGCCATCCCCTTGAGGAGCCAAATGTTATCACATAAAGTTGTCAAGGGTTGTATGTGTTTGTTGTGAATACCCAAGTCTTCACCCTTGCTCTGCCTCTCTCTTTTCCACACACTATTCCTAGGATTTCCCCCCCTTCTGGTTGATAAAGTCAATTTCCCTTTCCGATCAATGATCTGGTTTTCCTTAGTGTCTTTCTTGACTGATCCTCAGCTCAAGGTTTTTCTATTTTCTTTAAAGGATGAACACATATCGTGATTTTAGTCCAAATTACTGGTCGTCTTGTTTTCCATTGATTAAGCTCACAGCAGGTCGTCCAAGTTCTTTGTTTGCGCAGGTATCAACCTTGAGCAAAAAGCATAACATTCAGAGTAGTCCATTTCGGGTTTGAATCACCAACAAGCAGGTTTGATTTTAAACGGTGGAGATCCCATAAGCAGTTCAGATCAACGGCTCTCAGGCAGTCAAGATTTCAAATTCGCACAAGGATTAACGACTAGGTAGAGGGGCTGAAGTCTCGAAGTAAATTTAAGCCATTGAAGGTTGAGGATATGCATCGACATATATCACACTTTGAAATATTTACTTCAGAGTATTGCACGATCAAGCAGAAGAAAACTCCCGAAGCTCGAACTCCCGAAGTAAATCTCAGTTTTCCAAATCTAGAGGACATGTGGAGGAAAATCCCTCACTTTGAAGATACGACACTTCAGAAGATTGTGGGAATTATGCGTTGAAAATTCTTGAAGAGACAAAGCCTAAACTCCCGAAATAATTGTGGACTGTTGATCTCAAACCAACAAGGACCGTTGATCTTGGCAGCAGTATCATGAGAAGTACCGAAGTAAATCTCGGTCGTCCAAATCAAGAGGCCATGCGTCACTAGATATCTCACTTTGGGAATTCGACACTTCAGAGGATTGTAAGAGCTTGCATTAAAAAGTCCCAAAGAGATGAAGCCTGAACTCCTGAAGTAAATATTGGCCATCCAAATCAAGAGGCCACGCGTCACTAGATCTCTCACATTTGGGAATTCGGTTCTTCAGAGGATTGTAAGAGATGTGCATTGAAAAGTCCCAAAGAGCCGAAGACCGAACTCCTGAAATAATTGTGGACCATTAATCTCAAATCAACAAGAGCTGTTGATCTTTGCAGCAGTATCACCTGAAGTCCCAAAGCCCCAAAGTAGATTTCGGATGACACGTCGCTATAGGCCCAACCACTCCGCAGTTGTTTTTCAACTCAACATTTGGTGCTCATATGTTAAAGACATGTGGCATCTAGCTAGCACTGACACATGGCACTCATTTCAAGCAGTTTTGGACATGTCTTCGACCTAATTTAGAGTGACACATGTCACCCCTCTGTCCATGATATGTCATCATAGTGAAGTCAGGATGCCACGTCAGATCATCCTATGGGAAGTGTCCTTAATCTAGCACCATCTCCATGCGAGTTTTATTGGATCCTAGAATTGGTGGGCAGATAAATTTACCGATGGATCTAAATTTAGCAGGTGCACCTAGATCGCAGGTCGCGACCAGATCAATGACCACAGTTCATTGCAAGGATGCAACATTGAGGGGCTCAAAAGTGGTGTGAATCCAAACCTCCTTTGACGACCCTGCAATCATGTGCTTATATAATGATAAATCTGAGAGCAACATGTGGCCACCCCCTAGGCGTTAAGCTTCATCCCGATCCCAAGGAGAGATCAGTTAATAGAAGAAGGACTGGTGGTTGAAGCCCCAAGTCACTCCATATATAGAAGGCATGGAGTATCTGGCCATGGAGACAGAACTATCAGCCCGAGGTACCATGATGGACATTTTTTCCTACAATCACATGCTGAGATGAGTTTGTGGCTGACAGGAGGATACAAAATGAAAGGCTTTGAATGCAATGGCTAGATCACACTCCTAGTAGTTGTGGACTGATCCGAGTATAAATCAATGAGTTCAATATTTTTTTATGGTCGTCATCTGGTTGAGCAGAGCTCCCTACTAAGTAATTTTTTATGCCAGAGTTGTTCTCTGGTTATGTATATGATTTGAGACTTTCGCATTAATAGAAGTCAGTTCCTTTCATCCTATTGTGTAAACTGTGCTGAAACACTCGGGCATGGAGGATCCAGTCGAGTTGTTGTAGTTGCATGGTAATGGAGGTTTGATTATTATGCAGCTGTGATATATTTCAGTATTTGAAAATTATGTTCAAGAGTGCTCTTGTGCCTGAGGTTTTCTTCACCAAGGTGCTTGAAATCCGGATGCTCATGGCAGACTTGTCCACCTTTCTCACTAAGTCTTTCTTCTCCTCACCTTTAATCTTAAGCCACTTACTGAATTTAATGAGGACCTCATTTCCTTATGCATTGCTAGTCTAGTTTCCATGTTAAACCTTGTACTAATCTATGTCCATTTGATTCCATAGATGATTTTAGGGGTTAAATTTCACAAATGGGCTAATTTTCCATGGTTTTTCCCAAAAAATATTCGCCAATTTACATTTTTTCTAAAAATGATTCACCCAAATTCCATAGAATAAAATTATTTTACCTTAAAAATCGCCAAAACTTTATAGAAAGTATATAAAATCCTTAGAAATTTGAATATTTTTACAAAACTATCACTAAAGATTTTACATTTTTCATATTAAGGAATAGTAATATTAGCCCATGTTTCTACAAAATTCTTCACTTCTTCTCTCATGCTCGGCCAATAATACAAATTGCTTAGCTGTGCAAATGTCTTATCGTAACCAAAGTGTCCAGCTAAACCTCCACTGTGTTTTTCTTTCAGTAGGTTGTCTCTCATTGAGCACTTCAGAATGCATAATTGGATCCCCTTGAACAATAATCCATCCTAAATCAAATATTCAGTCCACGTGCTTCTCTCTCATAATAAAAGATTCTTGCATGACTCGTAAGCTTCTTTGAAATCTACATCTTCTTTATACATATCCTTGAGGTGTTTGAACCCCAAGGTCTCCACCTGGAATTCATGTACAATCAAACTCCTTCTACTCAAAGCATTTGCGACTTTGTTAGCAATTCCAACAACGTGTTTAATAACAAAAGTAAAATTATTCATGAATTCTACCCATTTTGCATGTTTCTGATTCAACTTTTCTTGCCTAGCAATAAATTGCAAAGCTTGATTGTCATTGTACAAAACAAATTATTTAGGAATTAGATAGTGTATCCATTTTTTCAATGCTTGAATCACCACATAAAATTCCTTGTCATACATGGAATACTTTTGCTTGGCATCATTCAGTTTCTCGTTGAAATAAGCAACTGGTCTATTTTCCTGACTCAAGACTACTCCAATAGCTAATCCACTTGCGTTGCATCTCACCTTAAATGTTTTTCCAAAATATGGTAAGACCAGAATTGGCTGCTCTGTGATCTTCTCTTTCAAAACTTTGAAACTTCTTTCATATTCTTCTGTCCAACTAAAGGACTTTTGTTTCTTCTTCACAGTGTCCAGCATGGGTGCGCATATGCCACTGAAATTTCTGATAAATTTTCTATAAAATCTTACTAACCCATGAAAACTTCTTACCTCAAATATGTTGCTCGGTGATGGCCATTCTCTGATCGCTCTCACTTTTTTTGGGTCCATCTTCAATTCATTTGAAGAGATTATGAAACCCAAATATATGAGCTCCTTCTTCATAAAAGAACTCTTCTTCAAATTTATCAACAATTTCTCTTACTGCAACCTTTCCATCACTGATTTTAGGTGTCTCAAGTGTTCTTCCTTTGTCTTGTTGAAGATTAGTATATTATCTAGATATACTATGACAAATTTTCCTATGAAGTCTTTCAACACTTCATTCATCAATATCATAAATGTGCTTGGTGTCAACCCAAACGACATGACCAACCATTCAAACAATCCTTTGTTTGTCTTGAATGTTGTTTTCCATTCATCTCCCTCTCTCATTCAGATTTGATGATATCCGCTCTTCAAGTCTATCTTGAAAAAATAGCTTGCTCCACTCAAACAGTTCATCAAATCATCCATCCTCAGTAAAGGGAATCTATATCTAATGGTTATCTTGTTTATGGCTTGGGAATATGTACACATCCTCCATCCCCCATCTTTCTTTGGACTTAATACAGTTAGTACTGCACATGGGCTTAGGATTTCCCCGACTAACCCCTTATCCAACAAATCCTAGACTTGATTTTTGACTTCCTCATTCTCTCCAGGTGTCAACCTATAAGTTTCTTTGTTTGGTAAACTAGCTCCTGGAACAAGGTCAATATGATGGCTTATGCTCCTAATGGGTGGTAATGAGTGTGGTAACTCATCCACAACTATATCAACAAATTTCTCCAATAGTTCTTGGATTTCTACATGCAAGTCTTCTACATAAGTATTCGTAAGGATAACTCTAGGCTTCCTCACAACAATAAAATGCATTTCTTTCTCCCTTGACTTCTTTTAAGAGCTCCTTCCCACTCATGAGAAGTATGCTTGAACTATCTTCTCTATTTTTCTCTTTGTCTTCTATGGGTAGAAACATATGTGTTCTACCATTCTTTTCTAGGGTATAGGTATTCTTTCTCCCATCATGAATAAATTTTCAGTCATACTGCCATGGCCTCCCCAATAAAATAAGACAGACATCCATAGGAATTACATCACACAGTATTTCATCTTTGTAACCTCCTATTTTAAATTCAACTTGGCATTGTTGACTTACCATGACTTGATGTCCTTTCTGCAATGATACCTTGTATGGCTTTGGATGTGCAGTTGTCTTCAATTCCAGCTTCTCCACCATCTATATGGATACTATATTGTCAGTGCTCCCACTGTCTATGATTACTTTGCAAAATCTGTCTTTTCACTTGCAAGCAGTTCTGAACAGGCTTGTTCGCTAAACTGGTTCCTCTCATTCCTTTTCAGGTTTGAGAAGAGTTTTCCTCATCATGAGGTTCCTCCCTCCTTCTGTTGCTTCTTCTTCCACATGCTTCTATGCTTCAACAATGTGTGCTTCTCCGCCTTCTTCTCTCTTTCTGTCAGGACATTCCCAAGATTTGTGTCCATCTTTTCCATAGGTATAGCATTTAACTATGCCTCCTCTGGATTTTCCTCTTCCTCTTCCTCTGGAAAAAGAATCTCTTACTCCACATTGTCCTTTAGAACTTCCTCCTTTCTCATGGTGACTATGTTGTTTGTCAGCTTCAGGCTTCGACTTCTGGAACTTCTCTCTGTTGGTTCCCTTTCCTTTGTTTGAATTTCCTCCTCTGCTTCGTTGGATTTGCTTCCTCGCCAATTTTTCTTCAGCTTTCAAGGCTGCTTGATAGGCATCCTCAACTTTACTGATAGACATCATGCTGATCTCCTCTTGTATATCATATCTCATCCCATTGATATATCTTGTTGTCTTCTCATCTTCATTCTCTTTCCATCCAGCCCTGATGTTCAGCCGGTAAAATTCTTCAGTGTACTCCTTCACTGATAAACCCCTCTGTTTCAGGTTCTACAATCTTATGTGAAGATTGATTTGGTAATCCCTCAGGATAAATTTGGATTTCAACTTAGCTACCATCCTATCCCAGTTTTTAATTTTTTGCTTACCATTTCTCCTGCGTTCGGCTTGTAGTTCATCCCACCATAACACTGCATGACCTTTCAGTCTTGTCACTGCATTCTTCACCATATTATCTTCTTTGATTCCTTCATAATCAAAGTATTTGTACATAGCACATACCCAATCTAATAATGATTCAACTTCCAAATTACCCTCATACATATGTACCTCTATTCTTTCTTTGGCTCCTATCTTTGAAACATCTTTTATCAAGCGATCTTCTGCAACATCCTCTACTACATTTGCTTCATATTCTTCTTATTATTCACTCTCAACTTCACTGATATCTCCAACGTCTGGTGCTCTCTTGTGTTTTGTTTCCATGGTTTCCAACCTCATTCGGAGTCACCTCATTTCTTCTTCCATTTCTTCATTCTCTATGCGCCTTCTAGGTGGCATGATTTTACTGCGTCACCTTCGAACAAAAAACAAATTTCCTTGATACCACAAATGGTATCAACTTTCCTCCTTTCTCCTTTTGTCTGTTGTATGCAAACAAACTTAATCTTGGCTTTGATACCACCTGATGTAGACCCCCTCCCTTGGCAGGGTCCGTTGACCTCCTGGTCACTGAATCGTTCAATATCCTCGAGCTGGGAAAGATCTTTGGTCCCTGCTGGAACTTTCACTCTTCAAATCCACATGTACTCTCATGAAACTCCACCTGCATGACTTATCACCCAAGTGCGAGCTTCTACTCCATGTGGTCACGGGCTATGACTGCATGCCTACTCAAAAGGCGTATCGCAAGTTCGCGTATCATGATTCCTTGGAATGATCCTCCTCAATCCTCTAGATAGCCGATTCCCGATGAGGGTTGAGCGCTGGTTAGCTCCCCTCAAATCTTTCCCCATGTGACCACCACTTGTGACCATCAATTGAGCAAAGAAAGGTTTGTTGCATTTCGCGACCTCGGGACTTCGACGTATGAGTCCACTCTAACTCTCCAATCCCTGAGTTCTGAAACGGGCTAAGGTTCCTTAGCTCTCCCTTTGGTCTCCATCCAGGTCACCCTTACCAATGACCTGGGGCTACTCCTCCAAGCGTGTCGGGACTTCACGTTTTGCAAGATTGAAGCTCAACCCCCACGCTTACCTTTCGAAAGCTTGATCCCCGAACCTCCGATATTTCCTTCACCCAGATCGACGGTCACGTTTCTCTCATGATATGATAAATCATATCCTATCATGAGTTCGGACCTCGTGAGTCCTCGACTCTACTCCTTTGACCTTCTCTAGTAGCGATTCAGCGAAATGCTAGTCTACCACCATGCGTCCCTCCAAAATGGACGGCCCTGATGACGTCGGGACAATCAACGTCTGTGATCCTCTCACGAATCTTCTCTTCTTGAATTCTCCCAATTTTGTTCTTTGAATTCTTCACTCCGTGAGTCAGTGAAATAATGACTCTTCACCACGTGTATCCCTTGACAATGGATGGTCCCGATGAATTCAGAACGATTAATGACTATGACCCTTTTGAGAGTTTGTGTTTCGCGAAACCTCACGAACTTCCCTTTAACACTTTCAAGTTGTGAGTCAGTGAAATGTTGTGTGCTTGCCACATGCCCTCTCCGATGGACGGTTTCAATGGGTTTGGAACTTCCCCTGTGCGACTTCCTCTGGATCCAATGGTTGTTGGTTCACATGCCAGATCTGATGTTTCAGATCTGTTTTCCTCCTACACTTAATTCTCGCCGCCTGGACACATATTCGATGGTCTATATCTTCCCTCTGACTAATCTATGACCACTGTACCTTCTCTCCTAAACTTCAGCCTTCTCCCAGACTTAGAAGATTTCTCAGGGTTCAGAGACTCGATCTTCGCCCCTCTTGTGAATCCAACTCCTGGATCTCGCTAACACTTTTAGAAAGTGCTATCTCTTCTAAGCTTTATCCCTTTCAAGGATTTCGATCTCCTACGCAATCTTGTGTTCGAGGGATTTCGAATAACTCAGTTCGAAGGATTTTCTTGCCAAGAAAATGATTCTTGCCCACCTGGTGTTCTTCTGCCTTGGTTCTCCGAAGCTTGTTGGCTCCTTGACGCTATTCACACCTTGCACCTGGTCTAAGTTTCTCTGAATCTCTCTCTGAACTTATCTGAATCAATCCTAGACTCAGTCGATGCACTCCTTGTGCTCGATATGCACACCTTGCATACAAGTATCAGAAGAGAAATGATTGAAACTCAACCAGTTTCATCACGAACTCATACAGTTAATCTCTCAAAGAATCATACATGAAACGAACTGTAACAAATCATACACACATAATAACATTCATTCAATCACACATGAAATGAACCCATTCCAAGTATTTGGGACAATTTATGTCTGCTCTATTCATTCATGAAAACAAAATACATAGTGTTTCTGCTATTCTACTCTGATCTACTCATCTCTCTATTCTGTCTCTCACATTCTCTATCTTACAATGCAATACTGTAAAAATATCTAAGGACTTCTCCATGAGGTCTTTCATCTTGTTCTGAAATCTATCATTTCAAATCCAAAGCTATTAAATACTCTGTCCTATGACAATAACTACTAGTTATTGCCAGATAGAGTCGACACTCCATATCTGCAATTTCTTACAGTCCTTCAATACTTTACAAACAAGTTACATTTTAAAATGTTGTTACAAAAATATCTCAACAACCCATTAAATTATGAGTTAAATGATTGATTTGAAATTCTGTCATTGTTGAGATGTCCTTTGTTGCCTCCACACATGTGTTGTTGACTTTGAAGGCGATGCTCTTGCATCACTTGGTCATTCCTAGCCTTGAATTGAAAGTTAGCCCTAGTCTAAGGCATCACCCTTCATGACACTTGTCACCAAATGATTAGATCACAAGGTTGGAGGAATATGGGCATTGGGATGAGTCTTTATAACCTTATAGTAATAAGAGACATTAATTGAACTTTGACTAGATTTAAATGTGTGTGCAATTGAAAATACTAACAACCCAAAACTAAAAGGGATCAATACATGGACTGGAAATGAGAGGTGATTTGGTGGTGTGTAGGAAGAGGCCTAGCACCTTCAAAATGATCATTCTCCTCCAACTATCCACATCTATGTATAATTCTAAATCCTCATCCCTCCTTGAGTCTAATAACCCCATGATTCTAGCGTCGCCATGCTTGATGTGGAAGTTTACACATTTCAAATTCCTCCAAGTGTCCAATCCCACTTCTCCACGACTCCTATCGAGATTTCAATGAATTTCAAGGTGTAAGGCATATGGGTTATGTAAGGGACTTAGCAACCACATGGATGTGAGTCATCTGATCTCTCTACATAAGAAAATAGTCACAACCATGTGGTCTGACAACCCAAAATGTACACCTGAATGTGCATGTTGTCAATCGAGTGGATTTACTAAGGAAAGAGTCATCTCTCAAGACAGTGTTATCATTTAATGATCATCATCTTTGGTGATTGTTTTTTATCCTTTTAGATGGAAATCCTTTGGTGTATGGATCTTGGCTTTGAATCCCTTCCATCAATGCATCAATTATTCCAATGACCTCCTTGATAGCTCTGCAAGGGCTTGAATTACATTCCCTGACCTTAACCAAAAATACACACCAAATAAAATGCTAAGACAACCAATCATGTGTTTCTCCACAAGAATTTCACTTGTCAATTACATGGTGTTGTAAATACCATGTGTTTTAGTGGACAATAGGAAAGAGATTTGTTGGAATAGGCTTGGAACGAATGGTTTAAAAATAGAGGAACCCAAAAACACTCGATTCCCCTTTCCCTGCACATCCTATGGGGTATTATATGGTGTTGGACAACTGAGAGGGGGGGGGGGTGAATCAAATGTTACTGTACTTAAATAATTATGCCCATTTTAAACTCTTTACAAAACACTCAATGATGATTACAGTAATGCAAGGAAGTAAGCAATAGAATATTCAACATCAATCACACACAAGAAATATACAGAGACATATATTTCCTAAGGAAACCCATAAAGGGAAAAACCTATTCTTCTTGATATGATAAGTAATCTTTATTTTTTGTACATTATCATTCTTATGAGCACCAACTCACTTTTGAGGATACCACCTTTGTTTTACAAGCAAAAAATTGTTGAGAGCACCAACTCTCTGGTTTCTCTAGCGCCCACTAGAAGGAAGCACCAACTCCATTTGTGTTTCAGCACCAACTTCCAGACACACAGGCACCAACCTATACAAGCTGTAACTTGCTGAGAGCGCCAACTCTCTAGTTTCTCTAGCAAGTACTCCCTAAGTGTTCCAACACCAACTGGATGGAAGCACCAACTTCCAGTCTCACAGCCACCAACCTACATAACAGAGAATACTGGTTCTCTCTTACACCACCCTATCACCCTGGTTTTTCTGTATGCAACCAGATGGAAGCTACAACTCCCTGTGTTCAAGCACTCACTTGAAACTCTGAGGACAAAAATCCTTCCTAGCACCTCCCTACCACCCTAATTATAAAAACTTAGTTACTGAAACTTATTACAATGATATAATGTTTATCAATGGCTTACCTGTATCATCACTGTTCTGCTACAATGATTTGCTCTGCCTGCATCAGTGTCTTCCTGCTCGCATCTTCTTGAGATTTATGTTCTTCTGCTCTGTCTCTGCATGCACACCTCGACTTTTTCTTCCTCTCTAAGATATGCATTTATGTTCTATGCGCTACACCTATTCTGTGTGTTTCAGCTGCTGCACACAACATGCTTTTACCCGCATGAATAAATCTCAACATCAACAACCAACTCTTCTTTGTTATACGTATATTTATCATGACAAGTCCTCTGCCAGATCATACACCTAAATATTTGTCCTCTCTAGCAATTATGATGAATCTGTTCTACATCAATAACTGTTATGCTGAGACTATTTGTCATCAGTGGTCATTCTCGAGATTCCTTGCCTTTTTCTGGTAGTGTGACCCTTCGTCTTCTCTGTCACAGTTGAGCTTGTCCTCTTTATTACAGTTACATACTTCAACACTTTCCCATTTGTCAATTGTCTCTATGATGAGTCTTCATTCCAATGGCAGTTACCTCGAGACCCTTCAGCTCCTTTGGCGATCACATTGAGATTCTTTGAATTCTCTGGTAGATGCAGTTAGTCATTTTCTGCAGTTACCATCAGTCTGTCTCTAGTAGTTTCTCAAAGAACCTCCATGTGCTCATGCCTTTGGCACCTTTTCCCCTTTATGAGAAATATACACAGTGGGCACTAGATTTTCTAGCTAAGACCCTTCCTTTCACATGACCATTGATGGTGACCATAGGCCTAACCAATAGTCGTTTCACAATTTCGCATTTCGGGTGATTGACTGCAAGTCACCTCAATTTTACCAACTCACAAAACTCCAAGGTGGACCCTAGCAATGCTATCTCCTTCCCTTCTCTTCCGCTGATGTGACCAAAACCCTATTCGAAAAGGCATTTCGAGATTTCGATAATCTCCGTTGTAAAGCCTAGGGATGTGCTAGCTCCTCCCTTAATCCTTCGACGATGTGACCTCCAGCTATGACCTAGGGCTTAACTCCTGGGTGCTTCGTGAATTTTCATATCTCGAACTCCTTCTATGATTTTCCTTGATTCTCCTAACTCGCGATCTACAAAATACTCCATATCAGATCAACAATCGAGATCTCTCCCTTTGATCGATGACAACAATCAAATAGTGATTTCGCATTTCACGACTTCAAAGGTTAGAGAACCTCCTTTCTTCGACTCCCGATTTCCTGATACCTACTCCAAATCAACAACCCATGACATTCCTTGATCCAATGGCTATGATCAATATCATGAACTTGGGCTTCGTGATGTATGTGGACTGATCGACGCAGTTCTTCTGATTCACGATTATGCGAATCTTCTTTATCGGCTGCCGCATGTTCTTCCTAGATGAACAACTACAATTGTTGTAGCTCCCAAATCCTCGGGTATTTTCCTCCTACCTTCCCAATATTTGCAAGCGTCAGATCAATGACTCACAACTCCCCATGATTTGTTAGTAATCATGCCATCATTGCTGTTGTTCTTTCCTGTAGACATGCCATCGTCGCTACTGTTCTTTCCATCAATGAAAAGCACACTCTGCCTGTAAACATGCCAACAATATCCCCCTTTGGCATTGATGGCAACCATGAAGGACTACACTTTTCTACTTAGATCTCCAACTGTATCATCCAGAACACATCTTTTCTCCCCCTTTGACATAAATGTCAAAGAAAACATGCTCCCCCTGAGCTGTTGTAGTACTTGTCGAAGGTATCAAATATTCAACCAATACATACTCCACTTGACAGGATGGATTCTCTTATTTGAATCCTACAGAGTATTTGTATCTAACTCAGAGTTTTCTCCTTCTCATTCTTGGACCTGTTCATCTTTAGATTCAACTGTGTCCTCTGTATCAGACTCAATATTTCTCACCTCTCTTATTGGGACTCCTTCATCAAACTTTTCTTGTCATAATTGAATGAGTCCCCCTGTCGCTCTTCTCCCTTTGCTTCTGACTGTTCTCCCCCTTTGTTTCTAAAATGTTAGATTTTTCTGACAAGGTCTCTCCTCTTGTTATCTCTAAAGGATGTCATGTATTTGTACTTCAAAATTTCGTTGTTGCAGATGTTGCTGACTTACTAAAACACTGCGCAATTGTAGCTCATATTTTTTCAAACAACCCTTGGATCTGCCAATTCATTCTCATCGATCTCTAACTAGATGTATCCGACTTTAACCAAGATGATTCTTTACTGTACATTTCTCTAACTTCATGTGAGAAAGTTTATACTATGCTTGTCACATGATTGCAATTCATTTTGCAACAATTAACTTCACTCATGTTCACTTGTTCAGTCTTTGCTATACACATCTGTGAGTGTCCTGGTTTCTTGAACTTTGTTCTCTGATCTTCTATTACTGTAATTTCATTTTTATTCCACGGTGCCTACAATACAAGGCTTTTATCACCATATTCATCACAAGAAAAAACCATTACAAATACTCTCATACCTCCTTTGATTCATCCACGAAGATGTCTCTCTTCTAAACTTACTTTGAGGTGTATGAGTAGCTTCTCGAGGCCTTCCTTGAGCTGATCTTCTAAATATTGTAGTATTTATTTCATTCTTTGAACATGAAGAACCCGAGTCATACCTTCTTTCACTTTTTACAAATGAATGACTTGTTTCAGGTTTCTTAGGAGTATTGATTTCTTCCTTGTTGTATCCAAGACTGGATTTGTGATTTGGTGATCTCTGACTATCCAAGATCTCATCCAGGGTCATGGAGCTGTTCAAGAACTTGATTTGGGTGTTTGACTTCACAACCTTCTTTATAAGATTCACAACTTATTCTTCCATCTTATGACATGATTCTTCTTCTACTTATTCCATGGGATAAATTCTAACAAAACATTCTTTTATTGTATCTGAGTCTTCTTTACTTGTAGGGGAGGATTCAATATCAACATTATTATTTGTCCTTATGCTTTTAGCCACCACTAGTCCTGAGTTTACAGAATTTATCTTATAGTCCTTGTAAGTGACTACCACTTCACATCCTCTATAACACATTTGACTTACACTGAGCAATTTTTGTTTCAACCCATCTACAAGCACAACATCATGGGATTTTTATTTTCCATTACTTAAACTCACCATCCCTTTACCCTTGATTTTACCTGGTTCATCATTTCCAAAGGTCATATTTCCTATTTTTCTTTTACTTATAGACATAAAATTATCCTTGTCTCCAGTCATGTGCTTGGAGCATCCACTGTCTATATACCCGGGGTCTTTTTGTTTTTGAGCTGAAGGTACTAGACCACATTTTTCACTATCTTTCTTTTTCCATGTGCTGGCATTTCTAGCTAAGGGTTTTATCCTTGAATCTGCTTTGAAATTCTTCAGATGGAAGTTTGCATCTTTGTGGCCGAAGTTATGACAGTTATAACATTCGAGCTCATATTTCAATAGGTCAAAGTGATTGGTGCAATGTTGTCGACTCATTGGCTGTTTAGTTTTATGTTGCAAGGATTGTTTATTTATTGACTTCTTCAGTTGCATGTCTCTAAACTTAATTTGACAGTTTGCAATATTATGACGAAAATTAGAGCAGTAAAAATAGTAACCATGGAATAAATTTCAGTACCTGAAGGATGAATTTCTTCTTGGCATTTTTTTCTCCATCTTCTGATATCTTTGTTTTTCATCAGGGATCATCTTGTCTTTATTAGCTTCTAGTGGCATAGCATTCACATGGTCTGATTGTCCGTTGAATTGGAACTTGATCATCTTTATTGGCTCTTTTCTTTCTGGATGTTTGTTGCTTGAACCATTTGCATAGCCTAAACCGATCTTCAACAAAGGAGATCTCTGTTTTCTCAAAATGTCGTTTAGTTCTACTGAGGCTTTAATGCTTGGAAGATTTTGGAGATACAATGCTTTAAACTTCTCCATCTCTTTTCTATTTTTTACTAACTCTTCTTCCAATAATTCACATCTTGCCTTCTTCTTGATAATTGTTGTTTCAGAGTGTCCTCTATTTTCTTTGCCTCTTCTAATTCCACTTTTAGCAGGGCAAAGTCTTCATCATATTTTTTACTGTCTTTCTCGAACTGTATCAACAATTGTTTTTGCTTTTTCTTCTTAAATCTGAGTCTAGAAATTTCTTCTAGGGAACTGATCAGATATCCTTCCAAGTCAACCACATCTTCTTCATCATTGACATCACATCCTATTATTTTATTATCATAATCCTCTTTGGCCATAAGCATAAAGTCATTAACCTTATATTCACAAGAAGAGTCATTATCTGTGTCTCCTAAAGAGTCATCATTGTTTAAACATAAACTTTTGTTTTTACCAAATCTCTTGGATTTGTACTCCTCTTCACCTTCAGAGTTCTGGTCCTTCTTCTTGTGTGGACACTTAGATGCAAAGTGACCTATCTTTCCACAGTTAAAACATTTGAAGGGAAACTTTCCTTGGTACTTGCTTGCTCCTTTCTTTAGTCTTCTCACATTTTTTTCTTCAATTTCATCAGGCTCAGAATCCTCATTCTTATCTTCTTTAAATGATGCTTCTCTAGCGGTGGATTTATCTTTACCTATCCTCATTTCATATGCAGTCAACGTTCCTAGAAGATGATCAAAAGGCAGAGCTTTTAGATCATTAAGTTCTTCTATAGTAGAGAGCTTCAGGTTGAACCTATTTGGCAGAGATCTGAAAATTTTCCGAACTAACGAGGATTCCTCAATTTTTTCACCAAGTCCTTTCATTGCATTTACTAGTTCTTCAACTCTCAGAACGTACTTCCCAATAGTTTCATCCTCTTTCATCTTTAGCCATTCAAACTGTAATCTGTAGGTTTGAAGCTTGGCATCCTTTACCTTCTCATTACCTTCATAACTACTAATGAGTTTGTCCCACATTTCTTTGGTAGATTCTAAATGCATAACTTTTACAAATTTTGCTTCTACAAGACCACTCAGAATAACATTCATAGCCTTAGCGTTGAAGCTGAATTCTAGCTTGTCATCCTTAGAAGCTAGTACAACTGGATTTACATAACCGATCGCTACGACATCCTAGACATTTGCACCTAAATCCATTATGTAGGTTCTCATCCTAACTTTCCAAAAGGAAATATTTGTTCCATTGAACAGAGGGGCCTTGTTGGTTGAAGTTCCTCCATGGCTAGTCATGTTTAAGCTCTAGGATCTACCCTTAAATAAAGGTAAGTTTCTCTAATACCAATT
>JZKD02S2324490.1:237335-270418 GCA_000966675.3 Picea glauca | reverse complement strand
AGTTGCCTCTGTTGTAAGGCTATGGACCATGAAGTACTGGATTGCCCTAGAATGATTGCTAGACTTGAAAAGTTGAATATAGAGAAAGAAAACTCTAAAGGATATCAAGAGACTAAGATTATAGAAGAACTCCAGAAAGAATCAAAGATTATGTTACTGAAAATGAAAGAAACCCTGGATGAACATAAAGATGCCAGTTTGTCAAAGATCTTCAAAGAAAAGGAGAAAATCGAAGTAAGAATAGGAGACTTCAGCATTGATTGTTCTTTGGATGAGGGAACACAGATGAACATTATGACATAAAGTAGTTGGGAAACCCTAGGGAGGCCTGCTATGGTTCCTTCACTAGGAAAAATAGGGTTGTTTAAAGGAAAAATGGTAACCTTATGTGGCAGAATTACCCAGATAGCTATGAGTACCCATGGAGCTTCGACAGAGGAAGAATTTGAAGTTATTAAATTTATTGAGGACCATGCCCCATTTCCAGCTTTGTCAGGCAAGATCTGGATTGAAAAAGACTAGATCTGGAGAAAAGAAGAAAAGGAAGCCCTAGAACAGAAGAAGCAAGAACTCATGGAATTTATGACTAGAAGGATCGCCTACTTGATGGAAGAAAAAGAGAACAGATATAAGCTATTGAACACCAGGGACTTGGATGTTGAAGCTATAAGAGCATTAGAGGAACCATAGAAGACCAAAATACCTAATCCATATGATGAAGGAGTATTACCCTTGGGTCTGAAGAAAGAATATCAGCATCGCGAAGTGACTATGTCGAGAGAAGATAAGAATCAGAATGGAAAAAAAGGATGACCGAGATGAAGCTCATAGGGAAGAAGGCTAGGAAGCTAAGTAAGAAGAGAGACAAGATCGAAAAGTTATAGAATATTCTAGAGGAAACTTCGCAGAAGGAAAAATCACAGAAATTGAGCTTCGCCAGGATATCAAAACAATGACATATGGCACTTCATCGTGGCGAAGCAATATAGCCGTTGGACCGATATAGCCATTCGACTTCCACCCAGAACATATATAAAAGCAATAAAGGATCACCACCAGACTATTGGACCACGCCATAACAAATGGATCAATGTTCATGGAAGCCTCATACCCGTTGCAAGCAAATCATTGACGAATTTCCTATTTAGCTCGTCGCATCGTGCCCGTAGAACACTTTTACCAACTGAAAAGAAAAATCCCACAGAACTAGTGATTGTCTACAGTGATCATTGCAAGAAGATTGTTCATCCTAGTGCAGTATTTTGAGATCATCGTGACCCCGATTATCTTTCCCGAGTGCGTATGTCCGACGATCTCACCGCACTTGAAGATTCCATCACAAAGGTCCTTCTCGATTTAATGATCGAGAGAGTCATGTCAGAAAGAAGAATGAACACCTAAGTCCAAGAATCATCGACAAGAGGAGTGTGAGCCTCCCCATCGACTGCTCGAGCAGGAACATCTCAAGCCGGTGAAGAGAGAAGAACTAAGCATAAGGACGACATAGCCAATGTGAAGTTAGTGCCATCCATCCGACCAGCTTACATACCCCCTCTGAGTGGTGAGATTAACAGAGACAGTGTCCCTAGAGACTTTGAATACACCCTAGTCACTGCATATCTACCAAAAGGAGTACACACCTACCGCGCATATCAAGACAATGTTACAACGTTGAATTTTTGCGACTTCAACCTAAGGGACCATCAAGTTTACAACATGCTCGCCCCGTATAAGTACTTGATGAGAACTAAGGGAAAGAATTCGAAGCTCATACCTCAGCAATGGATGATGAACCTTGCATAGTCTACTTTTCTCAACGTTAAGAAAATACCGCACTTCGGCAGACACCAGGAGGTGAATGCTTATGTAAAATTGCTACTAGCAAGTTACCACGGAGGATACATGTGGTTAGATCGTCTCATAATTTTTGATCTGACACTGATCAATAGGATCATCGGGCTTAGCATGCAGGGCCTTGATCCCCATGAGTATTATCCTGGAAAGACCGCAGACCGTGCTCTTGCGCAGAAGATCAAACAATCCTATGGCGATGTTGAGAAAGGCGTGAGAGGCTACAAGGTAGCTTCTATTGAAAGTGGCGCACTGCGACTCACATGCCAACTGATCGTAGGGAAGTTGGTACACAAGAATCAATTAGCACAAGTAACTGGATTTGTATTTGACCTCGTAGGAAAGTGCACAGAGGGACTACAGATGAACTGGGTGAAGTACTTGGTGAATCAACTAGAGATTGATTGCAGAGAAGCCCAGGATTAGGGACATGAATTCCATTTTAGCTGGCTCCTGATACTGATCACTTTTGTTGCATGGGAGTTATCGGAAGGTGCAACTGTCCTGAACCTTGACCCCTTTGAGCCACTAGCCACTAAGTTCAGTACATTATGGTACTTGAACGACATGAGAAAGAAATGGAAATCGAATGTCATTTTCCATGCGTACTATAACCAATTGACAGCAACCATAAGGAGTGAACCTCGCATAACCCCAAACACTTTACAAAGATTCCAACCTCTGATAAAGTTCAGCGCAGACTGCCACTTTATATACCTAACCCCATGCGCTGATGAACACCAGGAACAGCTTCAGTCCTATTATAAGCTGCCAGAAGAAGACCTGGAAGAGATCACCAAGGAATGGTCGACAAACCCCCTTGTTTCAGCAGACCCCACAAAAATATCCGACATTGACAGCCCTGAAACTGTGCAGGATACACCTGGGCCCAGTAAGACAAAGAAAGCAAAGACGACGAAGAAGAATGAAGAAGTCTAGGATGTTGACAACCTATTTGTAAGGATAGCTTCCATTACACCAGATGAAGAAGGTGATGATGAAGAAGGTACAGAAACTGAACAACATAAAGTCGAAGTACCATCACCTAGGGATGAAGAAGACTCATCGAAGAAAAGGAAGGTCTCACCTCTGAAATCTTCCTCCAGAAAGAAACCAAGAACCCCTGTAACCAAGATGCAAACTGCCCTCATGTTGGATGACTTTGATTTCATTATTGCAGCGGTCAATGATGCTTCAAAGGAAATCATAGAGAAGTTGGAGGCGAAGAAGGAACAAATGTATAGCCAAATTAAGATCGCACTCCAAGGAGTACAACAATCACTCCAGTCTAGCCGAGCAATCTCTACTGCACCTCTGCCAGAAGGAAAAATAGAAGTGGGAGATGAATCAGTTCAACTCTTCAAGATTGTTGATACAATAGAAGTACGCCTTCGACATGCTCAGGAAGAAAAAGCACAGGCCACCCAGGCCCTAAAGAAAGCACAAGAGGAAATTATTGAACAACACCAAGCCATGCAACAAGAGAAGAATGATATCCAAGAAAAAATTGAAGAAGACAGAGTGAAGATCCAAAAAGAGAAAGAGCAACTGCTCGCAAAGTAGATAGGAATTGAAGAAGCTATCAACAGAGAATTTATCTCTATGATTGGCTTAGAGCAGAAGGCCGAAGAGCCCATAGAGCGCTTAGTGATGAAGCTGGCTGAAGTTATTCAGCAACTTCAATAAAGGGTCATGGAATTAGAGCTTCAGACCATAGCACAGACTCCACAAGAAGTGTGTGACCAACGAGAATTGAATTCTCAGAGCGCAGTCGAGAGGATTAAAACACTTGCTATAGAATGTAAACATCTAAGTAACAGAAGCACACAGATATATGAAAAACTATCTGAAGACCAAGAGTTGAAGAAACTGGAGTCTCAACTCTAGGAAGCAAAGAAGAATGCAGATACAGTACAAGCACAACTCAAGCTCCTGTCACCCATCAAGAGGATGAAGAGATCCCAGGAAAAACGCCCTACCCAACAACTTGTTCTTACCACGCAGAACAGAGTGATGGAAGTCACCCAGAAACTCTAGCCGAGCCAGGAGGTGACCTACCTACTTTTTGAAGAAATTCAAGGCCAAGGAACACTACTAGAACAAGTAGTTGTTACAATCGAGCAACAACTAGAAGGACCTATCAACGAAGCGATTGTTTAGGAATTCACCGAGCAAGAAGTAGTAGCACAGAGACAAGTCGAAGTAGCTTGAGCCAAGCTCGAGATCTTTGAGGCAAAGTTACCCAGACCTGAGTGAGTCGGGACGAGTCACAGGTGAGTGTTGGGGGCCTGTTGGCCTTGACCAAGTTTTGAGGAACACTTGGTCATATTTGACCATTTTTGGGACTTCGACAGCTTGTCAAAGATGGAGTGCAACGCGAAGCAGAAATCATGGAAGCTAGACCCCTTTTTGGGTCCTTTTTGGGTTTTTGGAGATAATGTAATGGGAAAGGGATGTCAGCCCATGGGTTTACCCACACTTAGGATTATTTTTGTATGTATAAATAGATGTATAGGTGAAGTAAGTGAAAAAGGGGGGGGAGAAGAGTAATAGAGTATGATCTATGTGATCGAAGAGTTGCAAGTTGTGTTAAGTGCTGGTAATGATTGTAAATACTTTGTGCATACTGTAAGAGACTAAGTGTGGGATATTGTAGAAGGCTCTGTGCTTTTAGTGCAAGGAATAAGGATCTAGCGAGCTGCGCAAATATTTTGTCCTATGCAAAGAGGGATTTGGATGGCTCTGTGTTGTAACCTGATTAACTGAAGCTAATAAAGAATAAGACTTTGTGGACGTAGCCCTAGGGTGGTGGTGAACCATGGTAAATCTGTGTGTTGTGCTCTGTGCCTCGACCTGATGTGTTTGTCTCTTCCTTTTCTAAGTGCTTTGATGTGTTTAGATAGATCTATTTATGCTTTGTGCTTCTGAGATATGAATGAATGTTAGATCTGGTATGTAAGATGATTAGTGCTTGATCTGCCGAATCTAATCTATCTTGTTGTGGCTAAGTGATGAATTATCTTAGATATAAGTACATATTGTGATGCTCTGTGCTATCTGCGAAGTATCATAAGGGTTGAATATCGATGAATAATCTATGCTAAGTGATTGCTAAGTGTTATAATCACATATATGTGTCCCAACTAAGGTTGCAAACACTTGAGTCTTGCAACCACCCCTGCCTCTACCTGAAGTGAGACTTCATATACTTCGCAGGTGTTGCCGAAATGGCCGGTAGTTAGGGATTTTTTGGTGCACTCTTGAGCGTTGAACCCTAGGTCTTCCCCTATGCCAACAATCATCAAGGTGTCCCATGGGATAGAAGTTATCTTTCAAGGTTGTCTTAAACTCTTCCCTCATGGTGATGGACCACTGTGCGTATTCTATCTGATGGGTATACTATCACCACCATAAGATTTCATTTTCAACAAATTTGAGGGATACAACAACATGAACTTATTAAAACTATTGAAATCAATGAAGATCCTTGTAGAGGATCTCACTAGTCAATTGAATCTAATGAAATTTCCTCTTAAGTGGATGCTAATAATACACTACCAAATTCTCAATATACTCCAAATTCAATTAAAAAAATTAAAATCTAAATGCAGCAAACCAAGCCTTAGTAGATGGTGTTCTTTTTTGTTTGTAGAATGATATTATTCCTAGAGATATTAATAGAGAGGGGGGTGATTTTATGAACTATACTACATTTAGTGAAAGTTTTTATAAGCCATCGATAGTCCCTTATAATGACATGCAAATGGATCGTAGTTATGATATGAAGTTATCCTCTTCATATGAAAAATCATTTCAATCATTGGAAATAATGAACACAAATCCTTTATGTAGTATTGGTGATGCATTAAAGTATTTGAAAGAGAGAGTAAAATATCAAATCTCAAGAATCACCAATTTGATGTCTACGATATACCAATTTTGAATCACCCGTTTGATGTCTATGATATCCTCTTTCACATTGGGTAACCAAGGCCCCATAATGAGTTACAATCATCCTTGCACTACACCAATGATGCCTCATTACAATTCCCTCATCTGCATACTCATGGGATGATCTCTAAATTGATTCTCTATGCAACTCTCATATGCCATATCTCTCATTCAACATTTGTCCAATCCTTATAATTTGTATATGGACAAAATACTAGTTTCACCATTGATATTAATTAATGGTTTGCATAGTCTACAACTCTAGTTTAATTCACTTCTCTATGTTACTCCACATTTAGTTGGAAAAAAATTGACAATCATTTTTCAACATACTGGCATGTTTCAAGGTTTGTATAAAGGAAGGAATGCTTTCAATATAAATAAGAGGAATTGATACAAAATAAGGGCATCCTTACCAAGTACAACATCCAAGGAAAACCTGAGAATGCCCAACCAGTCAGGTCTCTCAACTAGCTAGCATGGGGAATGAGGGTCACTCCTTCCTTGAGGGCACAACCATATAGGGACAAACTTGATGGATTCCAAAGACAAGGTTTATGGATTCCAAACTTTATGCAACATCAACACATCAACACATCAAACTTTATGCAACATGCAACTTATACAACTTTATGCAACTTTATGCGACATGCAACTTTATGCAACATGCAACTATGCAACTTATGAAACTTTATGCAACTATGCAACTTATGAAACTTTATGAAACTACACAACTTTATGAAACAATGCAACTTATGCAACTTTATGCAACATGCAACTTATGCAACATGCAACTTATGCAACTTTATGCAACTTATGCAACTATGCAACTTATGAAACTTTACGCAACATGCAAATTTATGCAACATGCAACTTATGCAACTTTATGTTTACAGGCCTCCCCATTAAGAGGAGTTTTGGTATCCAAAATATTAGAGGACCAATCTAGAAAAATGTGCCATCTTTTTGTTTCTCTTGAACATGGATCTAACTATGAATGTTGGATTTTGTTACTGGCTCGAGTTCTTGCTATGGATTTATATCTAGTTGGATTTCGTTACAAGAGGATGTGTGAATGTCCTCCTTCTACTAGGACCAATTGGTTCCTGGCATGTAAACAATTTTCTTATGTTTCACATGCTTACCAACACTCTATCCATGCAAAAAATTCACTTGGAGGACCTCCTTAGTGTGCAATCATAGCAGCTTATTTCACCCAAAATAGTTGACAAATCCATCACCCTATCTACATCAATTACCAAGCCTAATGTTGGGACTTTAATGCCATTCTATAAAAGAGAAGACTCACACCCCAAAGCATACCAAGATAACAATAATGGGATGTCAAGTATGATATGAATCAAGTAAACAAGGACCCCAATAAGTTTGTTACATACAATATAATCAAGTATATTCTCCAAGCAAAACATGGGTTGCCTAAATATTTTCTCGCTAACTTATCTTCTTATTTTTTCGAGTGTTGGTACCACAAACTTATATTCGCACGATAACTTATCTTCTTATTTTAACGAGTGTAGGTACCACCAAATAGGTATCTGTCGGATCTATCTTCCTCGAGTGATGATCAAGATATACTAAGAGAGGTTGAAAGTGAGATGTGTTGTACTAGATCTATCGGTTCTAGATCAACTAGATCTGAAAAGGTAAGGAAAATATTTCATATACACATGCAATTTTCTATTGCCAACAGAGGGTCATGTAAATATGATGTTGAGAGCATAGGTGACATTGAGTTTCCCTTGAGGTATATACATCTAGTGCAACGATGGGCACCTAAGGAGCTACCTGAAGTGAACACATATTTCTTCATCAGTGGGAGGATGTATCACATTACTCTTTCGTCCTTACATGGATTGGGGTTATTTTCCATGGATGGCATAAAGGTCGGCTATGTCACTGTAACTGAATTGATGGAGTATGTTGAACCATTATACAAATACAATCACTAGTTAATGTTGGTCTGATATACTCGAAGTATGCGGAGATACGAAGTTGCCTCAAATTATATACAACTAGTAGATAACAATCAAAATAAAGGGGCAACTATGTATATTGATGGAAGGCCAAAAGCTTCTGGAAACATTGTGGGCTTTATAAATAGCAAACGACCAGTGGAAACAACTAAGAAACCAAATTTCATATTTGAGGGACGTGAAGGAAATCATATATTTGTATGTGCAACAAAAACAATAGTTCCAGGTGAAGAGTTGTTGATCGATTACAACTTAAATCGAATAGATGGAGGGGGTGCGACTATGGGGGTAAATATCTTACATACCATTCAACTCAACCTTTGATCAATCATTGTTATAATTTATCGCTGCAATATTTCAATTTTTTACTGCATATATTTCATTTTTCATTTTTTATTTTCTAATATTACTGCAATATTTCATTTTTTTAATGTTACAATTACTTTCATAACTCTTGTTGATTAATTTATTGTGTCAACATCTGTCCAGGGTGACTATGAGAAACCACACACTACATCTATCCAGGGTGACAACTTATGACTACAACAACTAAATTTCTGAAATTTCATTATTTATTTTCTGATATTACTGCAATATTTCATTTTTTTAATGTTACACGTGAATTTCATAACTTTTGTTGATTTATTTATTGTGTCAACTTCTGTCTAGGGTGACCGTGGAAAATCACCCGCTACATCTGTCCAGGGTGACCATGGAAAATCACCTGCTACATCTGTCCAGGGTGACCGTGGAAATGCACCCATTGTGCCTCAGCATGTAAATGTTAAATATAGTAACAACTTATGACTACAACTAAATTTCTGAAATTTCATTATCTATTTTCTGATATTACTGCAATATTTCATTTTTTCAATGTTAGGGGTGAATTTCATAACTCTTGTTGATTGATTTATTGTGTCAACTTATGTCTAGAGTGACCGTGGAAAATCACCCGCTACATCTGTCCAGGGTGACCGTGGAAATGCACCCACTCTCAATACGTAAATGTTAAATATAGTAACAACTTATGACTACAACAACTAAATTTCTGAAATTTCATTATTTATTTTCTGATATTACTGCAATATTTCATTTCTTTAATGTTACAGGTGAATTTCATAACTTTTGTTGATTGATTTATTGTGTCAAGTTCTCTCCAGGGTGACCGTGGAAAATCACCTGCTACATCTATCCAGGGTGATCGTGGAAAGGCACCCGCTGTGTCTCAGCAGGTAAATGTTAAATATAGTATTACCTTATGACTACAGTAACTAAATTTCTCAAATGTTAAAGTTCATCTCATTAATTTTATTCATCAATGTATTGTGGCATGGTCAACGTGGGAAGGCACCCATTAAAGATCTTGATGAGGATGAAATATTTTATTCCACTAACCCAATAGAAATTGTCACGAATGCCTTGAAGAAGGAAAACATATAATATCTAGGTTTGTTTCACAAAAGACCCCTGACACGGGAGGACAGGGAAAGAATTGCAAAGCTACAAAATCTAATAACTAATTTTGGGGTAAGTGGCGTCTTCACATATTTTTATTAGCTATGACAATTTCATATCTATTTTTTTGTTTTATATTTTCTATATGATCTGATAAAGTAAAGTTTTATGTTTGTAGGAGTTTTTAAACCCCATGCCTTGGGAACATGCCGAGCCTACAACTGCTATAGGTAGCAGTGATGGTCCAATTAAACAAAAAAGTCGACATATAAAAGTACAATTGAGACTTTTTGACCCTCCTGAGGTTCCCTTAGAATCCATTGATGAGTGCAATGGTGTTGACTGGCATGACATGCCAGAGCATGATGAGCCGGAGCCTGGGACTCCACATGACTCTAGAGATGAACGTACTGTAGATGGAGAGGAAGCTATTCATGGAGAAAAATGAATTAAAAGCACCAGATCACTAGATCTCACCTTTCTGGTGGATGACACATGTGTTCCGATCAAGATTCTGAAGATTGCAGGTTTTTTTTAATCAATTGTTTCATTTTTATCATGAAATTGAAATGGACATTTGTTGAGATTATTATAAATTAATGGATAACACGTTTCTGTAGTAAACAATGTTTTCTACAAAAACTTGAATCAAAAAGCATTGGAGTTGTTTGGCCTCACCATTCACACATGGTGGAATGGCCAAGATAGAAAAAAGAAATATGAATTGATAGACCACATGGTAAACTTGTTTGATAATACGTTCAACAAGAATGTGGTTACAAAGTTACCTAGGGAGAATTTGAAATATACCAGGGCCCAATATGACCAAATTTGACCAAATAAGGAGCAACAATGGTCACTAGTAGTCACATGCAACAAACCAATAAGGAGCTAGTAGCACTTAAATACATGCCTTACTACTGGGAGTACCTAGCATTGGGTGAGAATATCTATGCAACTTTTCCCTTTAAAGGCTATTATTCCCTCAAGTACGAAAGATAGCCCTAGGATTTGAACAAGGATTCCCTTAAAAACATAGGGAACAAATTTAAGAGAGATGAGCATGAAGGATAGATGGAGGACAATGCATCTATCCATGTTGAGGATGCGTGCATAAAGGAAGACCAAAAAGTAGCCTATGATATACCATCAGAGCTATTCGATGAGGACAATGACACTAGTGTGTTGGACGGGTATACCCATGATGAAGTTTTCAAATCAACAAAAGATGAGGATGCAACATCCTGTCCTATTTATGAATACTATGAGGAAATGTTCCAATCATCGAATGTTGAAGATCCAACATCTTTCCCTATGTATGATGCTTATGATGAGGGTGTGCTAGCACCTAAGTGTGATGAGGATTCAACACCATAACCCATTTATGATTCCTATGATGATGAGGATGATACCATACCTGAATATGATGAAGGACAAGTGCTTGAAAAAATTCCATGGGATATTGATCTATCCTCTTAGGAGCCATGCGTGAAGGATGGAAAAGAAGGGGCTGACCTTGGAGGTGAAAACAATCAAAAAATTCCCATCATTGAATGGTATCATATATGGAGTCAGTTGGTACCTTGTGCGACAACCCACACCATGTTGTTGAAATAAAATTATGTGATTTGGAGGACCAACTATGGGTCACAGTGGAGTTTCATGTGACGATTCTGCACGTGGACCATTCAGAGCTGCAGGTGCTTAAGGAGAGGTATGACACAAAGGGCTTTGACTATGCTTCTATTTTGCATTGTTGATCCAGATTATTTTTGGCACAAAATGAGAGTGAAGATATAATAAAGAAATGTACAGAGATAAATTATATATCCAATATTATAACAGAGATATATCAAAGATATAACCACAAACACAGAGATACAATAATACATAATTTCTATTAATGAGCAAAATGTACAAAACTGTAGAAATACAGAGTGAAAGACTCGCTAGAATGGTGGAAACTTATCTTTGAGAAGATATGTGACAACTAATCATATTCCAAATATGATGATTACAATGAGGCTCTAAAGGCCTTTTTAACATAAAGAAAATCCAATACCCTAACCCTAGAAGATGAAAAACCAACAATTTTATGGACCCCGTTTTGGGCACTTTGGTGTATCAACTTCTCAGAGGCGTAACTTTGGCATAAAATATTCGTTTGGGGCACAAGATAATTCATTGGAAAGGTGCCATCAAGGATATTCACTTTGGATATCCATGAGGTGCTCGATCCAGGAAAAAATTCATTTAGGCCCTCAAAATGGCCCCAAAAGTTTAGGAACCAAAAAAATGCTAAACATAATAAATTGCCAGAAGACTGTTTTGAGCCAGTTGGAATAGGTGGGTGGCCACTAGTATCCTCCTAGATCAATCCTCCCTCCTTAGGAAGTAATGGTCTCCATTTAATTGAGTGCCAGGGGGAGAGGGAAAAACATTTGTTGAATATGCATCTTGATGAGTTGTTTGCCTTGCTGGAGAAGTTGCATTGCTTAACTTGTTGAAGGTTGTCACGAACCTGTGGCTGGAAGGGTTGGACCTTTTTAACCAGTCTGGCTACATGAGATGATTGTGTGTAGAAGGAATCCTTGCACTTTGCTTCAATATTGTCGACCTTTTTTCTTCTGGACAGAAGGTGCTTGGACTAAGGCTGTAGTGGTTGCAATGTTCTTCTATTCAACTTTGAGAAAACTATGAAGAAGCTGAATTTTGTAGTATGAGATACTACCTTTTGGTACTGTTTAGGTGGGACAATAGTCGAAACTACCTCTGGTATCCTATAGAGATGACCCCCAAGAGTAACAATGACACTATGGGGTCGAGACTCATAAATAACATGGCGCTTGCACATATATGGCTGGCCCAAAAGAATATCACAAACATCCAGTGGGGAAACATCACATAATACCTCATACTTGAAGGGTTGGATGCCATATGACAATCGACACTGCTAGATGACACAAAGATCTTGTCCCTGGTAAAGCCACCTGATGTTGTATGGCTGCAGGTGTGGTGTTGTCAACAATCCCAATTGTTTGACAACCTATGATGAGATGAGGTTCTTTTCGCTTTCTCTATCAACAAAAAAATGCAGTTGGGTCCCCTTCACCCACATATGTGAATGAAAATGGTTCTCCCCCTCTTTAGGATCTGCTGGTTCTTCTAGTTGAATTGTTGAGACCACGACAATAATAATGGGGTCTATGTTAATGATGTGTCTTTTCCCATTATTTTCTAAATCATATTCTGAATCAGGGTTTAACTCCTTGTCTTTGATCTTGGCCACCAATGACTGTTTTGAGAGACATTCATCACTTTTGTGCCAAGGGATTTTGTGGAAAATGCTCCACTTTCTAGTGTCCTTTTTCGTCTTTCTGTTACCCTTCCTTTCTGGTGGCTTGGGTTGGTTTTCTGGAGGCTATTTGTTAGCATCGTCTTTATCCTACTTTGGTTGTTGCGGATTTGCAGACCTGAACTCCCATTTGTTCTGGTGCCTAAAGTTCTGCTCAATTTTAACATCATATTGATAGGCATCTCCCAATGATGAGATTTCCAGGAATTCCATTTCGGTTTGGATGTACCTATGCAGAGCCTCGCGGTATTTCAGAACTAGATTCCACTCAAAGTATTTGATACCTAGATTGGTGCGCAAGGTATGGAAATTATTTTTGAATTCTGACACTATTTGGCCCCTCTCTTGACGCAATGTGGTCCATCTCATGTACCGGTTGTCATATTTACCAACAAGGTAATATTGATCCTTGATCGCATCCACAAAAAATTCCCAAGTGGGCTCGACCCCATATATTCCAAACACCTCTATGGAACTTTTCTCCCAATAATTTTCCCACCAATGTTTGACATGGGGGAGATCCTTGGGGAGTGCGAAGGTGATATTTTCCCTATCATAAAAATTGGGAACAAAGAAAAAACCTTCTAGCAAATTTAATCATTTTTGTAGGGAATCCACATCTATCTGACCTTCAAATACAGGAATATCAAAATTAACTTGTACCTTGAAAGGAGAAGTGCTTCCAAAGTAGTTGCTTTATGAAAACGTTCATGTTTTTATCAACGGGTGTTAAAGTACCTGGGAAAAATTCTCCATCATTTTATTCCTCTGTCGCGTGAGAGCTTGCAATAGATTAATAGAATATTTTGCTCTGTTGTTTTTCTTTTCTTCCACCATGGAGGGTTTTTTGGGTGTGTGAGAGTGATTGTACTCAAGAGAGACAAATTAAATAATTGACTTTCTATACTCGAACCACATCGGGGACATGCACTGACAAAATGATCAAGGTCAACCTGCTCTGGTATCAACTTCTCGATGGCGTAACGTTTGCATACGATCTCCATTTGGGGCGAACAATAGTTTGTTGGAAAGGTATCGTCGAGAAGATTCATTTTGTAGACTCAATCAAAGCCTTGGAATTCATTTAGGTGCTCGATCCTAAAAAAAAATCATTTATGCCCTCAAAATGGCCCTGGAAGTTTAGGAACCGAAAAACTGCTAAAAATAGTAAATTGTCAGAAGACTGTTTTGAGCTAGTTGGAATAGGTGGCTAGCCACCGATATCCATCTGGATCAATTTTGGGGATCATGAGCCATTTATTTTGGTGATCCCACTAAAGACTCAAGGATTATCTTCAGAGGATATAATTGAGCACATTCCTTGTGGGCCATGCCATAAGGAAGTATTTTCATCCAAGGATTGGGTGGACAATTATATGACATGCATTGGCATGCTCTAGGATACAAGTTTAGGTGACATCAATAGAGTGATGGATACAGTATCACCTAGAGGATACTGGAGGGTACAATATGAATCAATGATAGGTAGCAATATGCAAAGATATTCATTAACATGAGGTAGTGTATTGTGGAGTGTTTCCACCAAGGAGACCTCCAGACAGAGTCCTCATGAATACCATTAATTTGAGTTTTCCTAGGAACTGTGAGTGGATGGGTGAAACTCATGGAGAAACATATCCCTCTATGATCGATCTTCATATGGGATGTCAGCAAATGAGGGTCAGGGAGTAGGATAGTCACAAGTCTGCTTCCAGACTTCATTATGATCCCTTGGTCATACCCTTGGGGTTGACCAACACACTAGTCACTGTATAGTCTTGTAGGTAGTGGTAGAGGCATATATTGTTGTTATTTTAAGCCCTAATTATATATGACAGGACATGGGAGTTTCATCTAAGTCAGTTGACTGAGACAAGTGGCATTGTGGCCATGTCAAAGGTCTTTCTTTTGGTTGATATGATTAGTACGCAGAGTGCACATGAGGAGATCTAGACTCTGTTGGATCAGTTCACGGAGATTTCAATATGCATTGAGAGCGATGGAATTCCAATTTGGTGGTGAGATCCTAACATTAATAGGAGTGATAAAGTGCTTCAAATGATGAGGGTGATCAACAAGGTTGTGTTGGTGATTGGTCTGCGTCATTGTGGGGATGTTGTGAGAGGATTTGTTGAGCCTTTTTCTATATGGCGAGGTAGATTTTCCATCAAGATACTAAGGATCGAGTTTATCCACATATTTATAGGCTACAAAGTTGCCAAGATTCTTTGGCAAGACATGATCCATGATAGTGAGTTCTATCCTTTCAGGGATTTCAGCTTGGGGTCTAGGAGATGAGAGTGCAGTATAAGCATGGTGATCAGACAACTATGATAGGATGGGTGTAGCATCAATATCATGGTTTCTCTTAGAGATTATTCTAGGACCCAGGGACTATAATGCTTGACAGTTCAACATCTGATACATATCAGATGGTCAATTTTTGCTTTCTGAAGTTTACTCTTGGGATGCTTAGGTTTGGTTGCTTGGAGGAGTGGTCCTTTGAGGAGTTGACCAAGTTTGTGCAACTTATGATTTCCTAGCTTATCACAGGTATTCAAGTGGATTCTCGTGTTAGCACCTTGTAGATCATGGCTATGAGTAGAGGGTACTTCACATCATACAAGTTAGTTTGGGACCCTGGTGACTTTACCACTTATAAGACGGCCCGAGAGAGGTTCATGTGGAGGGAATTTGTGGACGATGTGTTGAGATATTTTCCAGACAATGTATGGATGATTGGAGTAGGTTGGGGGTTCTAGAGTATTAGGTATTTCCCCTTTGATACCTAGAGATTAGGTGTCATTAATGACCTATCAATTTGTGACCACATAGACTTTTCTGGGATATCTGATTTTAGAGTTGGTTTGGTTGAATTCACTGATATACATTGGCAAGATATGATCCTCGATAGTGGGATGATTCTTTGAGGCATTAAATCTTGTGGATATAAGAGTGGAGGATGCAGTATAGGTAGGAGGATCATATATTTATGATTAGAGTGGCACACCATCAACATGGTGGGTCCTTTTCGGTGATAACATTGGACCTCATATTTTATGGGTTGACAATTTGACAATATGTACAGATGGGAGAGCCAACTGTTACTTTCAGGGGGGAACTTATGTTAGTACATTGCATAGCAGTATTGTGGGTGGTAGGTGCTCTGCATATTTCAGATTGGTTTGGGACCCATGGATCATTATTAGTTTCAATTTGGTTTAGTTTGTTGTTCCTATGGGTATGAAGCCATTTTTTGAGGACAAACAATCTCTAGGAAGGGAGGATTGTAATGCCCCCATTCTTGGGTTCCCCTGTTATGCAGTTGCAGATGAATTCCGAGGCTTGTTAGTGAAGAAAATGAAGTCATGGAGTTTATTAGATGACTCCTAGCTAGGATATGTTATGTTTTGTAAACTGACATCTAATTAAAAGATAATAAAGTAAATTTTAGATTAATAGTTGCTAAAAAATAATAAAGTGTCTTTAATCTTTAAGTGAAAATTAAAAAGGGGGATTAAAGGACATGTTTTATTTAGTCAAAAGGGGAAAGTTCTAGAAGGGAATGGATGAAGAATAAAAGGAGGGGTAGTGCTTCACTTTGATATTATGTTTTGGATTGATATCTTTGGAGTTCTCTTGGAGCCAAGATTCTCATTAGGGTTTTGGAAAAACCCTTCCATTGTAGTTTAGTTTCGGTGGTGGAATATCCACCCTATCTAGACAAGGGGGAGGATCCATCCTGGATATTCATTGGAGCTTCATATTGTGATTTGAATTCAGTTTTGATTTGTAGTGATTTGCTTGGAGAGGTTGTGGCATTTGGAGGGTTTGATCTCATCTATTGAGTAGGCCATGGCATGATTCCAGGTTTTTTGGCTTGTATTGCATGTTTTTCATTGATGTATTGCAATTTCTATTAAATAATTATTCTTGTTGTGTTCCAGACTCCATTCATAATAAAATACCACATATTGTCTCTTCTATTTCTGGTGTATTTGTATTGCATGCAATATGTTTGATGAAATGTCTATTAGTAGACAACATGCAAATTGTTTGTAAAAAATTGTCAACCAATTTAGAGCATGAAGAACACTTATTGCACATAAGAACATAATATCCTAGCCTAGATATCTGGGGATATTCTACCCATGTATGGTTTTGGTAATTTAAAAATTACAAGTTATAGGACTGTGGCTTTGATATAAACCCTAAAGAATACATACTAGGGTGATTTTTTCCCATAATTTGGTAAAGGGTTGAAATATACACGAATATTTAACAACTCTGCAGAGACACTAACTAAAATGGAAAAAAATGAGTACTAACTACCTGCATCCATGAGCTCGATGAGGAATGAGCTTGTACAACCACATCACACATAGGCTATTTGTTAGTTGCATTTCCATTGCGAAGATCTATAGAAATCATAAGAGAATACAAGGTGATTTGAGTGAATAACAATTAATTAAATAAAAATACATATCAACATGTATGAGACTGTAGAAAGACTAAAATGGAATACTTGATTGAGAAAAATACTTTTTTTTTTTTTTTAAACTGTAATTTATGCATTTGTGCATAAATGCACAACAGGCTTCACTAAAATGCATGCCCAGGTCTTTACATGCTTGCAATTTCAGTGATTCAAGTTTTTGATGGTGTCTTAGGTAATTTTACATGTGTCTACATATTTATATTTTCATTTGAAAACATAAAAGTGGTTGTGTAAAAGAGGCAAAGTCTACCTTGTAAATGGAGAGACTAAAACAATAGAAAGTCACCTAATGGAAATGCATGCCCATGTATGGTTTTGGTAATTTACAAGTTACATGACCGTGGCTTTGTTGTAAACCCTAAAGAATGCATACTAGGGTGATTTGTGCTTGGAATTTGGCAAAGGATTGAAATATACATAAATATTTGACAAATTTGTAGAAACACTAACTAAAATGGAAAAATGAGTATTAACTACCTGTGTCCATGAGCTTGCTGAGGCAAGAGCTTATGAAACCACATCACACATAGGCTAGTTGTTAGTTGTATATCCATTGCGAAGACCTGCAGAAATCATCAAAGAATACAAGGTGATATGACTAAATAATAATTAAATAAATAAACAAACATATCAACATGTACGAGACTCTAAAAATACTAAAATGGAATACCTCATTGAGAAAAATACTTGTTTTTCTTTTAAACTGTAATTTCTACATTTGTGTAGAAATGCACATCGAGCTTCATTAAAATGTACACTCGAGTCTTTACACGCATGAAATTTTAGTGATTCAAGTTTCTAAGGGTGTCTTAGATAATTTTACATGTGTCAACATATTCATATTTTCATTTTCAAACATAAAAGTGGATGATGTGTTAAAAGAGGCAAATTATACCTTGTAAATGGAGAGACCAAAATAGTAGAAAGTGACCTAAGGGAAATGCACACCCATGCTTCTATATAGCTCCAAATTTAATTATCTAAGTTCTCTACATGGAAACTCTACCCACAGACTTGTGGGAAGAGATGTGGCAACTCTGCCCATAGGCCCGTGGGAAGAGTTTCCATGCTACAACTCTACCCATATGGTAACTCTACCAACATGCCTATGGGCATAGATGTGGCAACTCTGTCCATAGGTTAGTGGATAGAGTTTTAGATGCTACAACTCTACCCACATGCCCGTGGGCATAGATGTGATAACTCTTCCCACATGCCTATGGGTAGAGATGTGGAAACTATGTATAACCTGGATGAATTCCCACATCTAAATCTATTTTGGGTGGAATCAATTCAATGTTATTAAACATAAATCATAAAATTCCTCAAGTTGGGTTTTGTACCAAATATATATGACCATAAACAATGAATATGACTGGTTATCTACTAAGAAAAATACAACTTCACCATGGGAAACCTATATAATCTTTCCATAGATAATATTTTAAACTAACGCTTTCTAGCTCATAAAGTATAAGTCATCCTTTGGGAGGCACATGAAAAAGAGAGTGGAGGGAATTATGGTGGAACAAAAACTACTAGGTTAAAGTTTCTCTATGTTAGGAAATGAGACACACTTCCATGATAAAAATGGTAGAAGAGAGAAAGAAATATTTAATCAAGAAAGTAAATGACACACCAAGCACACAATACATAAATATTTTACCCTGGAAACCCAAACTAAGAAAACCAACATTCCTTTAGCATTATGCTCCTTGTTGTCTTATTCATTCAGAATAAAAGGTTACATGTATAACCTTGGTCCACACCTAAGACACAATCAACATCATACCCTCTTGCTTACACACGAACAACCCTATAGCCAATTCGACTTACATCTACATGACCAATAAGCTCTATGATTATTGATTTATTCATTAGACTTTACAAACTTACAACACACCTTATTTATAGGGTTTACAACAGGCAAAACCCTAAATAAAAGGTACCCAAAAATGGTTACACATGTAGATCATTAGCTACAAATCCCACGAATCTCTCGATTCTGTTAAAATCAACTACCAAGTCATATTACCGATCGACTACCAGTCGACCTTCATTTGGTCTTCAGTCGGTTACAACACGCCCGCCTGTTGACCTCTTGTCGATTGACCTCTTCAACTTGATGTTGATGTCTTTACCATGTTGAACCACCTCAACTTTAGACTTCAAATTTACTCGATGGACTATACTCTACCTTCAACTTGTTGTTGATCCACCTCGACTTCATCTTTACCTGGTCGAACCACCTCGACCTTTGACTTTGAATTTCATTCGATCTACCTCGACTTTCACTGCAAAGAATATAATAACCCAACATTCTCCCACTTGTTGTCTTCTTTTATGAAGCCAAGAGACCTTTGAACCTTCATTCATAGACCTAGGCCAACAATTCCCATTGCCTCTCTGCACCAAGATAACTTTACAACACTCACAGACTTGGTCAATGAGTATGTTATGTTTTCCAACGTGTCTACTTTCTCCAGTAGCACCTTGTTTCTTTCCACCATGTCTCTCATGAAATGGTATTGCACATCAATGTGCTTAGTCTTAGAATAATAATTAGGGTTCTTTTCCAAAAATATTGTGCCTTGGCTATTGCAACTTATGTTTACAACTCTCTGCTCAAACCCTATTCCTGAACACAACTTGTGCAACCATATTGCTTCTTTGCTTCCATGAGTGGCTACCATGTATTCAACTTTTGTTGTTGACAAGGCTACAACTTCTTGTCACTTACTCATCCAAGTGATTACTCCATCAAACATCTCGAAGATATATCAACTGGTCGACCCTCGTTGATCTAGATCTCCAACCCATTCGGTGTCGACAAAGTCATGTACATTTAATTCATTTTCACCTATAGGTTTTCCTTGGTAGCATATAACATAGTATTTTGTGCCACATGAATACTTGAATACTCTCTTGACAATTGTCCAATTCTCCTTCCCAGGTGTCGACATGTATCTGCTCAACACTCTCATTGCATTGGCAATGTCTGGTCGACTGCAAACCATCACATACATTAGACTACCAACAACACTTGCATAGGGAATGTGTGCCATTTCCTCTATTTCTTCCAGTGTCTTTGGACACTGTTCAACAGTTAGCCTTGCTCCCATAAGAATTAGCACCTTCATCGGTTTGCAATCCTACATGTTGAAACATTTCAAAATTGTTTCAATATACTTCGTCTGGTTCAATGAGAGATTTCTAGTTGCTCAATATATCTTAATCTCCATTCCTATAATGAAGTTAGATCCACCGAGATCCTTCATGTCAAACTTGGAGGATAGATGCTTCTTCACCTCCTTTATTGTGTCCTCGTTGTTTCCAATCAACAACATGTCATCGACATACAAAACTACATATATGAAATGCCCACCTTATTTTTTGGAATATATGCAGTGATCAACTTTGCTTCTCAAAAATATCAAACTAAGGATGTCTATGCCCAACTTTTGGTACCACATCATTGGTGATTTCTTTAGACCATAAAGGGATATTTTCAGTTTATACACCAAATCTTTCTTTCCCTTTACTAAAAATCCTTCAAGTTGTTTCATGTAGATTTCTTCTTCTAGGTCCCCATGTAGGAACATTGTCTTCACATCCATCTATTCTATTTACATATAAAATGTTGCAACCAGAGACATTAGTATTCTAATGGAAGTTTTTGCAACATGGGAAAAAATCTCATCGAAGTTAACTCTTTCGACTTGGGAATATCCTTTCACTACTAGTTGAGCTTTGAATTTATCGACTTGACCTGCTACATTCATATTCTTCTTGAATACCCATTTGTTACCAACATGATTTCTTTCATTAGGAAACTTGAATAAGTCCCATGTCTCATTATTGTGCAAGGATTCCATCTCTTCAACCATGGCATCCTTCCAAAGTTTTTCGTCTACTGAGTCAACTGCCTCCCCAAACGACTTGGGCTCATCGTTGGTGTCAGTTAACACAAATGTGGAACAAAATTCAGGTGGACTATACCTTTCGATTGGTTTTCTTACTCTTTCTAACCTCCTTACAATCAGAGTCAATTGTTCCACATCTTCCTCGGATTCAATCGACTCATCTAAATCATATTCTTCATTCTTCTATTCAAACTACACCATCTCAGGATTATTCTCGGTCTGAACAATTTCCTCAGGATTGAATTTACTTTCGAATTCTCTGAAAACCACATCTAGATTGTACACTATTTTTCTTGATGGAGGATCCCAAATCTTATATCCTTTCATTCCTTCTTTGTATCCAATGATAATACATTTGACTTCCTTCTTGTCCAACTTGCTCCTCTTTTCCTTGGGAACGTGCACAAATGCATCATATCCAAATACTTTGATATGTGAAACCAAAGGATTCTTACCTGACCATACCTCATGTGGAGTAGTGTTGACTAGCGCCAATGAAGGATACATATTCAATAGATATTTTGCAGTGTCGACTGCCTCCACCCATAATTCTTGTGTGAGCCCAACAACACTGAGCATTCTCCTTTCCTTGTCCATCAATGTTCTATTCATTCTCTCGACAACTCCATTTTGATGTGGGGTTTATGGTGTGGTAGTTTGGTGTCCTATGCCACACTTCTTGCATAACTAATCAAATCTTTTCCACAGAATTTACCACCATTATTAGTTCTCAACACCTTAATCTTCTTAACTGTATGGTTTTCTACAAGAGATTTAAACTCTTTGAATTTCTCAAAAACCTCTAATTTATTCCTCAGGAAATATATCCATGTCTTCCTAGAAAAATCATTTATGAAGGACACATAATACATGGATCCACCAAGTTTAACAGAGCCAAACACATCACTATGAACTAGTTCTAGAATCCCATTTTCCCTTGTCGCTCCATATGGGAACCTCACCAAAATTTGTTTTCCATATATACAATGTTCAAAAAGGTTGACTTCTAAATTACATTCAGGAAATTCTTCAACCATACCTTTGTTATGCATAGCTCAAAGCCCTTTTTATCCAATGTGTCCCATCCTCTCATTCCATAGCATGGTCAGGTCAACTTTATGACAATTTGTCAAGTTGATTTGAATTGACTCACCCTGAGTTGAGTCGACTTTAGGAAGAATGATGTTGTTGCATCTAGTCGAGTTGAAACCTTCTATCAACTTGTATAGAGTTCCAATATGAACTCCTTTCATCAAGACGATCACACCTCTGACCATCTTGCAAAAATCCTTCCAAAATAGAGTGTGCACACCAACATCACCCATCTTACTAACATATATCAGGTTTCTCACCAAACCCGGAATGTGTAGCACACATGGTAGGGTTCTACTCCTCCCATATTACAGTATCAGTCGAACTCTTCCTCGTCCGACAATTTTAGTTGTCAAGTCATCCCCCAAGAGCATTTCTCCTCCTTCATATCGTTCATATTTGTAGAACCATTCTCTATGTGGTGTAATATGATAGGATGCTCCTGCATTGATCGAACAAACATATTGATCTAATTATTTAATGGTTGACACCAAGTACACATTGCCTCCCTTATCTGGAGTTGTCTTTCTCTCAGTCGATTGCTTCTCATCGGATCATGTACTAAATTTCATCACCTTCGACTTTCAATCCTTTTCGTAATGCCCAACTTTACCACATTTCCAATATCTTCTTGTCGACTGAACTGGGGATTTAGATCTACCCTTTGACTTAGACTTTATACTAGATATTTGGCCTTTATCTATGTCAACTAGTCGACCTCTCACCATTAAATCATATTTGGTTGATCCTTCCATGTTCTTTATTCTCATTTCTTTTGACAATAGAGATGCAACCATGTCTTCTAGTGCTAATGCGGCTGTATTACTCCCTATAGCCATGACTAAGCTATCCCAGGAGTCTGGAAAATAATATAATAGGATAATATGTTTCTCCTCCTTAGTGATTTTAATATCCACAAAAGATAATTGCTTTATAATGGTATTAAACACATTTAAATTCTCAGTCATTGAACTCCCATCACTCATTATTAGAAGATAAAGTTTCTTTCTGAGAAACAACTTATTTACTTGGAATTTCGACTGGTACAAGCTTGCCAACTTGTAACACAGTTTTTTGGCTGAATATTCACCTAAGACATTCAATAGCACCAAATTTGAAAGACAAAGTTGAATCATACTCCTTGCTCTTGTCTCGAGTTTCTCCCATTCTTCTATCGACATTCCTATCGGCATGGTACCTGAACAAACTGTTGTCTAATGTTTTTGATCTACAAAGAGATATTCAATTTTAAGCTTCCAAAGATCAAAATTCTGGCCATTGAATTTTTCAATCTCTATTCTCGAACTGTTTGCCATTCTTTAACACAATATTTAAAGATTTCTAAATTACAACTCTTATTGAAGATAGATTTTAGATTAGATCCAAGTTTTTTAAGCCAAACTCAGATCCCACATGTTAGGAAATGAGACACACTTCCACACCAAACCTAGCATAATAGAGGAAGACATATTTAATCAAGAAAGTAAATGACGCAACAAGCATACAATACACATAGTTTTTATCTTGGAAACCCAAACCAGGAAAACCAACATTCCTTGAGATTTTTGCTATTTGTTGCCTTATTCATTCATAATAAAAGGTTACATGTCTAACTTTGGTCCACACCTAATACACAATCGATATCATACCCTATTTCTTACACAAGAACAACCTTGTATCCAATTCAACCTACATCTACATGACTAGTAACCTATACGATTATTGATTGATTAATCAGCCTTTAAAACCTTACAACATGCCTTCTTTATAGGATTTACAGTAGGAAAAACCCTAAAGAAAAGGCACCCAAAAACGGTTATAGATCCATGCAAATCATTGGCTACAAATCTCATGAATCTCGAGATTCTGTTATAGACGACTACCAAGTCATATTACCCGTCGGCCTTCATTCAGTCTTCATTTGGTTTCCACATGCCCCTCTATTGACCTCTTCGACTTGATGTCAATGTATTTACCATGTGGAACCACCTCGACCTTTGACTTTAACTTTACCTGGTCGACTATCCTCGACCTTTGACTTGTTGTCAAGCCACCTTGACTTTGTCTTTACCTGGTCGAACCAACTTGACCTTCGACTTTGTCTGTCAGTCGATCCACCTCGAATTTCACTACAAAGAATATAACAACTCAACACTCTATGTTATACTGTGGTAGTTGACACTATGTTAATATGCCATGTAATATGCAAAGAATTGCAACAAGTTTCAACTAGTTGGTCACCCTTATGCATGTAACAAGGTTCCATTGCAACCCATTGTGATAGTGTGGATTTTGTTAGTAAATAAGACACAATAAATTAGATCAAAACAACAAACAAAGATACACGATAATAAAATTTGGATATCCTTTAATTTTGAAGTGAATACCCCACATATCCAGAGAAAATACAACTCGACAACATTGCCCTGACCTTGTCCTTCAACAAAGTTATTACAAATAACCAAATTATTTTTACAAGTTTTCCCATAATACTTTGATAGTATTTCCAAAATTATATTTACAAGTTTTCATAATGGGATATTTTGCATAAGATTGATGGATGTTTATACTAAACATAAATACATCACATAAATAATTGAAAGAATTCTCATAAACTTTCATATAGCATGACAACTTTGCCCACAAGCATGTTGGTATAGTTTCCATGCTACACCTTTGCCCATAGGCCCGTGGGAAAAGTTGCTAGATGAAAACTCTGCCCACAAGCTTATGGTCAGAGTTGTATACATGGAAAATATGCCCATAGGCCTCTAGGCAGAGTTGTACAATCTACAACTCTTCCCATAGGCCTATTGGCAAAGTTGTATATCTACAACTCTTCCCACATGCCTGTGGGAAGAGTTGTAGCATCTACAACTCTTCCCACATGCCCGTGGGTAGAGTTGTATATCTACAATTCTTCCCACATGCTTATGGGAAGAGTTGTAGCGTCTACAACTCTTCTCACTGGCATGTGGGAAGAGTTGTAGCATCTACAACTCTTCTCATTGGCATGTGGGAATTTTTTTATTGAGCTCCCATGAGTAAAACATGAAGCATATCTAAAAGAAACATCTTTGTAGTCCAATTTTTGTGAAGACCTGCACAAATCATCATAGAATAAAAGGTTATATGACTAAATAATAATTAAATAAATAAACAAACATATCGACCTGTACAAGAATTTATAATGACTAAAGTGGAATACCTAAATGAGATTCTTTTGGTTTTTAGAATAATTTATTCTCTACTGAACAAGGCAAACCACGTGAAGGTGGAAGCTCATTTGGCCCCTCCCTCCCCCTCACATCACTCTCAATTCCCCATAAACAATCTATCTACTAGAAAATAATTGAAAGTGGCATAGTACAATTCATGCGTAGACAGTAGTAAAACAAAATTTAAAGGTAAATGAAAGAAAGAATGTGTGTTCAACTATGCAGTTTTGTACATACAAAACATATAAAATACATCCATAAGAAGGTAGCAACAAATAGTATATATTGATATATTTTATCATCAAAACATATTTCCATTATACATGTTTCTGATCACAATATATATAATCATTTATTTTTATGTTTTTTAGTTTTCAGAAATCTAGTGATTGGCTCATCCATGTCTAGATTCACTTCAGTTGTTGGACTCTCTCTTGATGTTGATTCAATATGCATGCTCTGACACATTATATGTCTAGTCATTTACTCTACACGGCATGTAGGCCACTACCGAGGGACCTCGACTACAATAAAAAAAGGGGTTAAATTGATATGGTTAGTTATTATTCACAAAAGTATTTAATTACTACAAACATCATTGCAATGTTATTTGTTGGGCTTAGTAGTCAAGACCATTGGTTCAACTACCATGTGTTCCTCCTCTCACCAAGAATTCTCATCTACATGCTCTACCATCGAAACAAAAAAAGTTATAAGTACACCATCTGCAAGTAAATATTAATAATTTAATTAATCCATACTTCTGATTTTATAGCCATAATACCATCATGGTCAAGTTGCACACTACCATCATCGGGCTGCACTCCACCATCATGGTCGGGTTGCACACCACCATCATCGGGCTACACTGCACCATCATGGCTGGGATGCACACCACCATCATCGGGATGCACTCCACTGTCATGGCCTAGCTACACACCATCATCATGAGGATGAAATCCACTGTCATGGGTGGGATACACACCACCATCATCAGACTGCACTCCACTATCATGGGGTTGTTTTCCACTGCCGACCTCATTATTGTTGTTTCTCTCTTTTTTAAAACAGAAAGACACATTTATTTATGGGTGAAATCAATTGTGGATAGATTTTACAAGTAATCAATAATAAAAGTCCATTGATTTTACTTACGATGTCATTCAAAGGAGCAAATTGGGTTTGTCCCATGCTTTATTGATGTTCAACCATGACTTGAAAGTTGCACTTGAAACCAAGTCGGAGGTCTTCTTTTGTTGTCACAGTTTTGAATTGAGCCCCTTGCATTGCACACAATCTCAAATTTGTCTTAGTGGATGCAATTAAATAAAAGTTGGATGATGATAGGAATTATATGGTTTAATTATTTGGTACTTACAATTTGTGCTTTTAGTTTCACATAACCACCCTCACCAAGTTTGTGTTTCTTGTGTTTTTCTAGTCTTTACTTGGTTGCTTCTGACATGTCTCGGAGCCTAGAAAAAGTTTCCAATAGGTTATATATCACAATTTTTATATAGAACTAAAAAAAATTCAACATATTAAATTCAAAATATGGTATACCTTCCTAGTCTGGGTGGCGTCTTTCCTTCTTTTCTCATTGTCTTCTGCTTTTCATCCTCTAACAAATTCTTCCACTCAATCTTGGGAATCATCGAAGGACTCTCATACCTAGGTTTTGTTTGCAAATGAACCCTATATTTGTCTCTCACATATTTAAAATATGTACCGACCAATGAGGTGACTCCAATTTTGTTGAAGGAATCAAAAAACATGTCGACCAAGTGGTCAATAAGTTCCTTCATCAAACTAGGATTCTGAGCATTCCACTATGTGTGTATCGTGGGCCCAAAAATATCTAAGGCCTTGTAATTCATATGCTTAAAAAAGGTGTTGTTTCCTATAGAACAATTTGATCATTTATTTAAAATAAGTGTAGAGAAGTATGTTTCAATTAGATAATAGGAAATAATTAAGACATTAATAAATACCTGAGATTTTTTGTATCTTTATAGAAACAATGTTATCATCCACCAAAAAGGTAATTCACAGTGTTCCTTTGTTGGTAACACATAAGGATCTAGTTAAACAATTTGTAGAATCACCAATTGTCTCATCTCCACCATCAACTTCTTGGTCTAGCATGCACTACACTGAGGGTGTGTCATGGGTCCCAAAAGGTTCATTTGTCTCAATCACGGGGCTGTCAGCCACATGAAGAGAGCCAAAGAGCCTCGTGAGTATGTGTCTCTTGGTAGGATGTTTTGGTGTTTGAGCATTGCTGCTACCAACACCATCCTCAGGAGCAAGATGCTGAAGTTTTCTAAATAATTCCTATAAAAAGAAAACATATTTTATTCAAATCATATAAAAGTAGTAAAAAAAAATTCTTAAATGAACATATGTAATAAATTACCTAAGGTGGCACTTACCACAGATCATTTTATTTCCTCCATAAAAACAATGCATCTTTGTGTGGTCTCCTCCATTGGTTCACGCGTAAACAATTTAGTAAGTTCAATGTTTTTTTTTCTCACAACCTTTTTAATTGTCTCAACCGGGTCCAATTCAAACATGTCTTCATCGCTGATAACATTTTCTAGTACATCAGGTGTCGACAACTACATATATCAACAAATTTTTTTTTTTTTTTTTTTGGTAAGTAAGTTTCTATAAATTAACCTAGACTGTAATAACTGAATTGCCTCGAGGAGAAACCAATTCAGCTAGCATAATAGGTCGAGAACCAATGTATCAAGATACCGGTCATGGGAAAACGTCTAACCACTAAAGTAACACCTCCCCATAGGGGAAACCAATTTACTATTTTGTCTAAGACTGACATAGTTTAAACCAGACAAAATAAACCTAAAAGCGACCAGTGGAAAAATAGAATCTAAACATCCAGTTGACCATGCAGAGAGACACCTGTGCCAATCAGGTTTTGGGCTTGTAGTGTGGCCATGAGTCCCGAGAGGTGGATTTGAGCATCGGAGCCATGTATGGTGTTGTGTCCTCCTCCAGATTCCTTTGCGCAACTGATACCAAGATCGGATATTCATTCCCTGATGCATTTGGTTCCACATATGAGGGGTGGCACGATTCATGCAAGGCTAAAAGCATTTGCAGGAATTGTGTCCCCTTCCCATCCAAGATTTCTAGACTAAAATGCAAGTCGTCCAAATCCTTTCGCAATTCGAACACCAGGCCTTGCAAAATTACAAGGCCTTCTTGTATCTTTGGGCAGGAGAAATAGTCTACGCAGGAGTGGGGCTGGGCCTATTGATGTCCATGGTTGGCATTGAAACCTTCACTCAGAGCTTGGGCACAGAAATCTTGGGTTGGGGGTGAATGGACTGGCAAAGCTTCATGGGTCGAATTCGCAGGAGAATTGGGAGGAATGACTGGAGCTGGCTACGAAGAGGAGGCTAAGTCTAAAATTAGCCCTAGGTTGAAACCAATAGAATTTCCCAATAGATCAAACCATTCGATCATGCATGCATAGGGTGAGGAGAGGGGAGAAAGACTGCTGAGGCTATGGCCAGACTACATTGAGGAGGTTGACGAGGGGGGCGATAAACTGTGGGAGGGTGCAGGCGGGGGACATAGATCCAAGCGCGGTCGATTTGGTTTCCAAGTCGATCCACGTTTGGCTTTCCCTCATTGTCTTGGCATGACTAAGGCGTGGTGAGGGCAAACAATCATAGGAAGAAATTTAAGGAAGCTAAATAGAAACAGGGGAGAGTTGCGAAGACACCCAGTGAGGTTCAAGGTGAAAATAGCACTAGTGGAAGAGGACACACATGAGAAAAGTAAAGACTGATCCATTGAATTGATCCATCAAGGGGATAGGAGGCCAGACCCAAGAGCACTAGGAGTAATGGCACTCTTGTTACAATGGCATTGTGTTAAATGCATGGCACGGGAGGGAGGGGAGGGCACACTCTTGTCACATGGTTGGTTCCATGTTGGTTTTCGCCTGTCCTTTCCATTTGACATCTGGATGACACTATCACCCCATCCGGGGAAAAAATAAAAACAAGTTAATTCAATTATAAAAACAATAATAAAATTCACTGTAAATGGATATGGATATTGTTAGTCCTTTACCTTCTTTGAGGCTGATGCCTTCCCATGATCACCCTGCCACAATATAAGAAGCATTACATATTAAAATGTTACCTTATAATATGAGAACAATGAGATATTAAAATGAATGTTAAAGATAAAAAATAAGAATCATTAAATAGAGGTTGGTTGAAGTTATGGTGTCAACATCCATCTTAGAAAATGGATCAACATCCATTTTTTTTCATCTTCCTATGGACACCATTCATATGTGCATAATTTGTATAAAGACATAACTCTGTTGTAAATGCAAAAAAAAAATCATAAAGGGAGAAATGCTAAAAAATGCATGAAACCGGGGCATGATAAAACATGCACACACAGGTCTTAACACACCTTCAATTTGAGTGATTCAAGTTTCTGAGGGTGTCTTAGATTATATTACACCTATATACATATTTAGTATTGTGTTTTCAAACATAAAAGTGTCCACTGTGTAAAAGAGGCAAAATCTGCGTTGTAAATTGAGAAACCAAATCAATAGAAAGTGCCCTAATGGAAATTCATGCCCATGCTTCTATATAGCTCCAAATTTAGTGATCTAAGTTTTGGGGTGAATTTAATAACATTATGAATCTATATATACCATCCCAAGTGCATTTTCAAATGCAAAATGACTTCTACCTGGAACCCAATTCAAGACCTTTTGTAAAATGGATGGTAAAATTAGATTACTATAAAATGCACGCCTAGGAATGATATTGCCTCCAAATAGAGTGATAAAAGTTGCGTAGTTTGTATTTTATCATTTTACATATATTCACATTTTCGTTGTACATTTTGAAACCCAAAACCCTCTAATGTGCATAAATGTTAAAAACTGCTTTGTAAATGCAAAAAAATGCATAAAGGGAAAAGGCTTAAAAATGCATGTAACCAGGGCATGATGAAAATGCATGCCCAGGTCTTAACACACCTACATTTTGAGTGATTCAAGTTTCTCAGGGTGTCTTATATTATTTTACACATGTCTACATATTTAATGTTATGTTTGCGAACATAAAAGTGGTTGTTGTGTAAAAGAGGCAAAATCCACCTTGTAAATTGATAGACCAAATCAATAGAAAGTGCCCTAATGGAAAAGCACACCCGTGCTTTTATATAGCTCCAAATTTAGTGATCTATGTTTTTTGAGTGAATTTAATAACATTTTGAATCTATCTATATATCCAGAGTTCATTTTCAAATGAAAAAGGACTTCTATCTGGAACCCAAATTCAAGACTTTTTGTAAAATGGATGGTAAAACTGGATTACTATAAAATACAGGCCTAGGAATCATATGACCTCCAAATTGAGAGATAAAAGTTCCATAGTTTGTATTTTATCATTTTACATATATTTGTGTTTCAGTTGTACATTTTTAAACCAAAAACTCTCTACTATGCATAAAGGTTAAAAACTATTTTGTAAATGCGAAAAAATGCATACATGGAAAAATGATTTAAAGATGCATGAAACAAGGGTATGATGAAAATGCATGCCTAGGTATTAACACACCTACAATTCCCATATGTATCATAGATCTAGAATTTAAAGGGGATCGATGGAAGGATTTAGAATAATAATACAATGAAACATACAAGGTATTCATATTACAACTTCATAAAATACTTAGGACAACTTCATGCTTAATACATTCAACTATATCACGATATCACTTAGGTAAAAAATGATGTACAAGAAAAATTGCTCAGTAAAATCTTCCCTTAGGGAGCTATATGGGTGCCACTCAATTTGCCTTGTCTTCCCAATGGTAATTTAGCAAATTGACACAATCTTTTCCAATCTTTCCCATCAGATACTTATGATCATTCAAGTTTCTTATTGCCTCATCCAAATTAGTGAATTGCTCATAAACTAGGGGAGGTAATTTCCTGAAAATCATTTTCACATTATGTAACAACTCAAAATGCCCTACCAACAATTCTACTACATATTGCCCCTTCAAAGTGCCATCAAGCATTTTGAACTTGTTATCACTATTCCTCCTCTCTTCTAATAATTTCTGATAATTTTTCATTGGATACAAATCCCCATTTGCATTCAACAAAGATGGTAATCCATTCTTGATTACATCACTAAAAATCTTCTTAAAAGTAGAGATTTCCCTCATAAGCTCATGACACTTAGATTCTACATTTTACAACAATATCCTTTTTGTAATGACTCTTTTAACATCCATTACAATTCTAGTTTTGTCATTGACTTGCAAATCCTTCAACTCCTCTTTAGTTCTATTGTTCAAGAAATTTACTATATCAGTTGTCAAATTAGGTTTATTCTCCAACTCATTTGATGTTCCTTTATTGTCTTTCAATACTACGGTGATTAAATCAAGCTCATCCTGCACTAGGTTAAAATAAGACCAATTCTTAAAAAACATGTTATTTATGTCATCCCAAATTATATGCTTAGTGAATTTCATGGCTGGTCTCCCTGTCATCCTTGCCCTCATTTTATTTTCTTTCTTCTGAACTTCCTCTTTAGTAGCATTGATTTGTGCCAAACATAATTCTCTTTTTTTCACCTCATATTCTAGTTCTGCTACCTTGACATCCCTTTGTTTGAGCTGGTTTGTCACAATGTCCAAATCGATCTTCTTCACACTCAAATCAGCCATGAATTTTGATAATCCCTCTGTTGGGTCTAATGGAGCAGTTTTCACTGTAGTTGAATTGGCTGCATACAATCGCTAAGTTTGTTGGTCTTTCAAGGTTTCAGTTTCAACTTGTAGGAGTTCTATGATCTTTCTACTTTCCAATAATTGTTGGTAAAGCTGCTCCTTTTCCTCATGATTAGCCTGCAACTATGGGGTATGAACATGTTGTACATCAGGAACATTTATATCTTTCTTAAGGATCTTAATATCGTTATCATTCTCTTTGATTAGGTCTGTTATGGAATAAATCCCCTATAGACAGGTGAATTCTCCCTTGGATTCTATACCCCTAATACCAATACAGAAAGATGCAAATGGACACTAACATCACTTTAAATATAGTTACCTAATAAGAAAGAAAAAGAGAAGGAAGAAAGTGTGATGCACCTTATTCCATGGTTTTTCCTTGCTGCCTCCAATCTGAGCTTGATTGATCAGGGGATCAAATTTTGCTCAATTTTCAAAGTGCTCAGAATGCGACGAAAACAGTACCATTGCGTCCGTCTCATCTTCCTGATTCCGACGGTATATTTACTTTATCAAACGGAGTCCGTATGGAGAAGATATTGCGATCTGTTCACCAAGCCAAACATGCAAAATTTTTGGATGCTGACTGTACCTGTCCGTACAGTCTGTACAGTCTGTACGGTGACGTGGTAGGACCATACAAGTCGTATGGTGATGATGTGGCAGTTGTTTATTGGTTGGTTGCTGGCAAATCAGGTGGTGACATATATATACCATTGTGTATTAGCACGAGGTTGAAACATAACCCGTGGGTTTTTTTTATTTAACCAATGGTTTAACATGAGCGGGAGTTACACAGTTGGAATGGTTCAACGAACTAACCACCTTTTTGCCTAGCCTTTGGTCATATGCGCCATACACCCAGGTGCCGAGGCGGTTAGGGGCTGGCGCACCCTTAACCGTCCTATGGTTTGCACCGTTGGTGTGGTT